>BSBM01000434.1:9425000-9860000 GCA_027924585.1 Larix kaempferi
ATAAAATAGAGTGACCGCTGCCTCATTTTCATTCATATATATCTTAAAGGATTAATAGAGTTAAAAAACGCACTTGCAATATATCGCAAGTGCAATTTATAATGCAAAAAAAAAACAAAAAAATATATTTAACAGAGTGGTCGCGGCCTCATTTTCATTCATATATATTTAGGATTAAAAAATGCATTTTCATTAATAGAGTTACAAAACGCACTTGCGATATATCGCATGTGCGATTTGTCATGCAAATATATATATATATATATAAAACACAGTGCCTGTGGCCTCATTTTCCCAATCTACACAGTGAAGGACTAGCAATATCGAGAAGGCGAAAAAACGCACCTATCGATTTGCATTTGAGAGAAGGAGGAGGCAAGCCACTTCACAATTCGGATAAAATGGAAGGTTGGTGGCAAGATTTACTAGTTTGTTAATTCCTTTTGAATTTTTCGTTATTGTGTTTGTTAATTTACTAGTTCTTGTTTTCTTTTAAACCAATTTAATAAAATTTGTTACATGTATTTAAAAACAAACAATGAAGTTGATTAATTAAATTTTGAAATTGAACTGTTGTGTTCTTAACAGAGAGCACAAACCCAGACACAAACCCCAACCCAAACCAAAATCCAGACACAAACCCACACACAGAGGAGGAACATGACCGTAATTATGAGATTTTGGCTCATTTGGGTTCATTGAGGCGCCTTATCTCACTCTTTAGGGGGGGGACCACTTAAGACAATATTTAGCTGAGGCATTAGACTCCATAACAAATACAATTGCCAATGCCCAGGGAGCACTGTACAACATTAGCTCATATAGAGATTCCCATAGGCAATACTATTCTAGTGGGTTGATCTACAAAGATGTCAAAAAATTAAAGATAACCAAAGACCAATTGTTTTCCTTATTCCAGGACCCCAGGATCGGATTGGTTCCACCCACCAGTCGACCACACATTTCCATAGACTGGTGCGTGGAACCAAATATTAAAGCCAATTGGATGGATCGTTGGTACATGGTCTTTGATGAAGACCCTCACGGGAATAGAGACATCCCATTTTATTTCCTTAGGAAGCTATATGAAGAATTTATCCTGGGGAAACATTTGAACTATTTTGACATTTTAGAGTTCCAGGGTGTAGGTCATGGGATGCCCCAAGATAGGGAAGGGGCTAGGACCGATCCTAACCATGTGCGACACCCTCCACACACACCAAACCCCCCTCGGTTATATCCTCCAGCGGGTCTAGTTCTTGATGATACATAGGAGTGCTTATTAGATTTGGCTAATACATTGCTTCGACATGGGATTGCTGTCCAAGGCAATGTAGGCCAAGGGGTTGGCACTTCCGAGGCTAGCCCATCTGGGGTTGGACCATCTCACAGTCAGGATCCACCTTTTAGGTCCCCAGACCAAACCAGAGCTACACATCGCACCGGTGACGCGAAGTCTTCAGAGCATCGGGTTATTCCACACCCTTGCACATCGTGTCGAAGCATATGCTATGGGCCCGCTTCAAAGTTTCGGGGTGATGGATTACTCCGATATGTAAGTAACATTCATTCTTTACATAGTATATATATTTTGTTTTATATCACAGTTTTCAATTGTTTCGTAATTTATTTCTATTTAAATAATTATCTAACAATTTACGTGAACAAATATACAACTGGTGTCCAATGACACCCCAAATTCACGTAATCCGGCTGTTGATGCTGATGTCATTGATGCAGCGGTCAATGCTGCATATGATTTTGGTGCCTCACCATTAGTTGTAAGAACTTTATTTTTAATTTGTCATCGATTAATTTTCATATTTATAATTTAGATATTGCAACATTCAATACGTCTTAAACTTGATACAATATGTTTTATGCAGGGTGGGCACGATGAGTTTGTGGAATCCTAGGTCAGTCCCTCCCATGTAGAGGAAGATTCCCAGACTCAGGTATTATTTTCATTACATGCTTTTAATGATTTGAAACATGTATGCATTTAATTATTTAAAGAAATTTTCTAATTGTATCTTTATGTTTTGTTACATAGCAGGGTTATGGTTAGATTTTGTTTGATTGAAAAAGCCATTGTCCATCCATGTGGTATATATATGTAGTCTTGTTAGATCTTTGTATTTGTTGACATTGACATATATATGTTACCTTATACAGGCATCTAGTGATGCAATGGTGCTTGAAGAGCACCCAATCGACGTTGTTGGTGGCCCACCTCCCCCCCCCCCCCCCCGCCACAGGTACGTGTATGTCGAGCTCTTTCTTTGAAAAGGTCATTGTACTTCCATACATAGTATATATACAGTCTTATTTTCTTTGTATTTGCTAACATTGGTCCATATGTTATTTTATGCAGGCATCTAGTGATGCAGTGGTGCTTGAAGAGCACCAAATCGACGTTGTTGGTGACCCACCTCTCCCACCCCCTCGAGTACGTGTGTACATGTCTCTCTTTCTTTGAAAAGGTCATTGTACGTCCATACATATTATATACAGTCTCATTTTCTTTGTATTTGCTGACATTGGTCCATATGTTACTTTATGCAGGCATATAGTGATGCAATGGTGCCTGAAGAGCACCCAAACGAGGTTGTTGGTGACCCACCTCTGCCCCCCCCAGGTACATGTATGTCTCGCTTTCTTTGAAAGAGTCATTGTCTATCCATGTAGTATATATGTCTTGTTTTCTTTGTATTTACTGACATTGACATGTATGTTACTTTATGCAGGAATCTACTGAGCTAGTGGTGCTTGAAGAGCACCCAATTGGGGCCACTGATGACCTTGCACACCCCCCCACCCAAGTACATGCAGTTTCAATGCCGAGGACTTACACACACATGGTAAGTAAATTTTTTATATTTGCTTGGAATTTGAACAAATGTACATAGACTTGTATTTATTTTTATAGCTTGGTAAACTAACATACAAATTTTGGTTTGTGTGTAGTCTCCGATATTGAGAATGCGTCCTCTTGTGGATCATTGGGGAATGCCATCTAGTAGCCGCAAAAGAAAGATAGACTTCTCATTAGCCACTGACATTGGCAGTGAAAAGGGGGATAAATAGAAATCATATATAGGGGGGGTACATATAGAATCCATGTATAGGGGGAATACATACATGTACCGTTTTGTTTGTATGTACACACAGATGTACAGTATAATCCACAATTTTGTATTATGGCCATGGCATGCCATTTTTGAAAACATTATACATGTACATTTATAATATAAATCAACGTTCAGATTTATCTATATATGGTTTACTTGATATGGGATGGAGACATGTGTATTATATGCCTTGCAGATATATATGCTTGAATATGTTTTTAGGTTTATGGCTTTGTGTTTGTTGGAGAAGAGTTGGCATTGCAAATAATGAATGTAATGTGTTCGGTATAGAAAGGAAGGCTCTAGATGCCTTACTGTATGATGATGTGAATGTTGTTTCTTATAGTGACAAGCCCAATCTAGAAGTTTAATTTCTAATGAACAAACAAGTGACTTTTCATAGCCCCTTCCTCTCCTAAACCTTCTTCACCTCCTAAAATTGTATATATTTACAATCATACTACAACTAACCCATCCTTACTATTGATGATACATTCCTAGTCCCACTCAACTCTAGCACTCATTTTTACTCACGACTATTAAATCAAATACCAAGTAGCCACTCTAGTCCTTAGAAATGGAATCCAAAAGAACCTCGTCTCTTAGACCTTTTTTAATCACTTACAACTTCCTACTACCCCACATGATTCACCTTATCAACTAGGTTGGGTCCAATAATACAACCATTGTCTTCTAATAAACAAATATATTATGGCGTATCACTTCAAATTTTCATTCATTTTTTTGCTAGATTAAGGTGGATCGCTATTCTATTGCAACACATGAAAATATAAGTATTTGGGCTTATGCTTTCATATCATGTATACCCTTGTGTTGAAGGGTTTTGTTCATGGTTATAGTATGATGATATTATAGAGCCTAGTCATTGTATTTTGCATGCAAACCCTTCACTTCCTTCTACTCTTGACACCCATTCTCCACCCACCTATACCACATAGTTGTGAACACATATAGGTGGATCACACACCTTGAAGCCTAAATACAACAATTAAAAACTATAGTTCACACTATAAGTGGATTAAGCACACTCCAAGACTCCATAATTTTCTTAAAGTGTAGAAAACTTGGTGAATCTTACCAATTTTTAAATTTCCAACCATAAAATGTTGAACAATATTTTCTTAAATATTCAAATTCATAAGTATTTTATATAGTTCATGGACAATTTTGACCATGCTTATAGTAAAATAATTTTATCCTATGGAATTTGGTTATCATTTTAGATAAAAATCGAAATTGGAACATCGTTTGGAAAAAAAACATCTAAAATTAACCCATGGGTTAAATTTCACCCCTAAGCTTTTTCCTAGGGCATATATAGAACAAAAACACATTCCTTGTAGTCATGTCTTCCCCTTGGACACATTCATTTATACCACGAGTCATGGAATACACATTGGCACTTTATCTAACTTATCTCCGTAGTGTGTATTATCCCTAGTTCTATGTCTACAACCTCATGTTTCACATTTGGTTTAACCACAGATAATCATGGATGCTATACATAACCTACATCATTGGAGGAAAGGGAGGATGTTATATAGCTAAATTGATAGGAAATGATAAGGAACATGAACATAGTCTACAAGCCCAATGTAGACTAGGGTTTTGCTCAGTTTCCACCAATGCAATCTCGCATTGTTGGGTCAACTCCGCAAAACACTCCACTGAGCCAGTGTTGGAAGCGGTCCCACGTCGGCATTTCCCATACACACTAATGGGAGCCAACGGCATGCAATCTTACCGCTCCATTTGTTATTTCGCTCCCGGATCGAAAGTCACCAAGTGTCCCTGAACGGCATTTTCATGTGACTTGCAACTCGACATATCTCGGCAACCAAAGGTCGGATCGACGAACTATCAATTCCATTGCTCTCCTGGAATGCGATTACCTCTAGGTAGCCTCTCCTCCGTGTTTCCATGCCCCAATGAATTCATTGTGCATTCATTTCGTACACTAGGGTTTTGCTCAGTTTCCATCAATGCAATCTTGCATTGTTGGTTCAACTCCGCAAAACACTCCACCGAGCTAGTGTTGGCAGTGGTCCCACATAGGCATTGCCCATACACACTACCAGGAGCCAACAACATGCAATCTTGCCGCTCCATTTGTTATTTCGCTCCCAGATCAAAAGTCACCAAGTGTCCCTGAACAACATTTTCATGCGATTTGCAACTCGACATATCTCGGCAATCGGAGGATGGATCGACGAACCGTTGATTATGTTGCTCTCCTGGCATGCGATTACCTCTAGGAAGCCTCTCCTCCGTGTTTCCATGGCCCAGTGACTTCATTGTGCATTCATTTCGTAAACTAGGGTTTTGCTCAGTTTCCATCAATGCAATCTTGCATTGTTGGTTCAACTCCGCAAAACACTCCACCGAGCTAGTGTTGGCAGCGGTCCCACGTCGGAATCGCCCATACACACTACCAGGAGCCAACAACATGCAATATTTCCTCTCCATTTGTTATTTCGCTCCTGGATCGAAAGTCACCAAGTGTCCCTGAACGACATTTTCATGCGACTCGCAACTCGACATATCTCGGCAACCCAAGGTCGGATCGATGAACCGTTAATTCCATTGCTCTCCTGGCATGCGATTACCTCTAGGTGGCCTCTCCTCCATGTTTCCATGGCCCAGTGACTTCATTGTGCATTCATTTCGTAAACTAGGGTTTTGCTCAGTTTCCATAAATGCAATCTCGCATTGTTGGGTCAACTCCGCAAAACATGTTGCAGCATTAAGAAAACACTATGTGTCTAGACATCACAGGCTATATTATTATTGTACCAACGTATAATCCAACAAGAACATGCCTAAGCTACACTTACAAATTACAAACCAACTAGGGTTTCATGAACTAGACACCGCATAATAAAACTAGGGTTCACAAATTGAGACATGGAACTAAAAACTAGGGTTTTATGAACTCTCTAGGTTTAGATCATGTACCTAGGATATGCACATACATGAAACAAAATAAATAATCTATGCATGTATACATGAAACAAAATTCCATATACCTAGGCTATGCACATACATGAAACAAAAAGGCCATATACCTAGGCTATGCACATACATGAAACAAAATTAATAGAGTTGAACATGGATCACAAGTGGAATTTCATATGCATGCAAGACTAAGATGTAGAAACACATGTACATGAATTATATGCACATACATGAAATAAAATGCCATACACCTAGGTTATGCACATACATGAAACAAAATGAATAGGGTTGAACATGGATCACAAGTGGAATTTCACATGCATGCATGACTAAGATGTAGAAACACATGTACATGAATTATATGCACATACATGAAACAAAAGTCCATATACCTAGGCTATGCACATACATGAAACAAAAAGGCCAAATACCTAGGCTATGCACATACATGAAACAAAATGAATAGGGTTGAACATGGATCACAAGTGAAATTTCACATGCATGCATGACTAAGATGTAGAAACACATGTACATTAATTATATGCACATACATGAAACAAAATGCCATATAACTAGGCTATGCACATACATGAAACAAAATGAATAGGGTTGAACATGGATCACAAGTGAAATTTCACATGCATGCATGACTAAGATGTAGAAACACATGTACATGAATTATATGCACATACATGAAACAAAAGGCCATATAACTAGGCTATGCACATACATGCCAACAAAATGAATAGGGTTGAACATGGATCACAAGTGGAATTTAACATGCATGCATGACTAAGATGTAGAAACAAATGTACATGAATTATATGCACATACATGAAACAAAATGCCATATACTTAGGCTATGCACATACATGAAACAAAATGAATAGGGTTGAACATGGATCACAAGTGGAATTTCACATGCATGCATGACTAAGATGTAGAAACACATGTACATGAATTATATGTACATACATGAAACAAAATGCCATATGCCTAGGCTATGCACATACATGAAACAAAAAGGCCATATACCTAGGCTATGCACATACATGAAACAAAATGAATAGGGTTGAACATGGATCACAAGTGGAATTTCACATGAATGCATGACTAAGATGTAGAAACACATGCACATGAATTATATGCACATACATGAAACAAAATGCCATATACCTAGGCTATGCACATACATGAAACAAAAATGCCATGTACCTAGGCTATGCACATACATGAAACAAAATGAGGTATTGAAAGAAGTGAGAAGAGAACTATCATACTTGTTGATAATTGCTAGTTTTAAGGTTTATTGGTCATATGCAAAAATTGGCATAAATATTCATAAAATTGATATACAAGAGAACCTTTGGCATATGAAAATGATGAAGATAAACTTGACTCGAGAGTATGTTATTTTTCGATTTCTATTTGGTGGTGTCTAAAGACACCGGTTGTTCTTGGCGCCTCCAATGTGCCATAAATAGTGTTTGTATCCTAGGCACAGGAAGTATAAACATTAGTACTGTCATAAGAAAATAAGGAAAATGTGCAAACATTATTTATAGATAACTCACCTGAGGTTGTAGGATCGTGTTTATAACTTGTCTAGTAAATTATGTCTGTGAATGGCATTCGACATTCACAAATTAGTACATTGGGAATAAACTGAAGGCTAAATAATTGAAATTGTGCTTCAACACACACTTTAAGGATTAAATTTAACGCACTTGACAATCTAGCCACACTGGACAATCTAGTAACACTTGACAATGCACTCACTCGAGTAGGCCATCTCTACTACTGATGTTGTCCATCAATCTCTCATGCTCTAAATGAGGTAGCAAGTATTGTACATGTGACCTATTTTTTTTCGAAATTGTGCGCATCTTGATGTTTATACCAACTACCAGGTTGGTGAAGTGGTATACAATAACTCATGGTTTATAATCCTGATATACATACCCACCCTTCCTTTTTTGTTGTGCTGCTATTGTCAGGTACTCCCCTTTTATAACCATCGATCCAGTTGGGTATTCAATATTTTCATCATCTGTAACAGGTTCGAAAAGGGTTTGTTTCCCCCCTAAGCAATGTGCCAACCAATAGTCAGAACCTCATTCATTATTTTTTGGGTCAACCACTACATATATCTGACCTGTGAAAGGAAATAAAAAAAGGTTAAAAATACATAAATATTAAAAAATGTCTTGCATGTAACATAAATAAAATTTCTTTCAATGTAAGGGCTTGCAATGATTTAGGTACTACTAATTTATTTTTTTGTACCTGCTTGTATGAGATCCAATATGTGATCATAGTCTGTAGAAATATATGTCTGATCATCTTTCAAATGGTCTATTTCATTAACCCCCTTGAAATCAGTGCCAAGTGTCACTCGATCCCATGTATCAACTGTATCTGTATACTCACAATCATCACATTTATCTATGCTACAGGAACTGCAAAAGCAAGCCTTCAATCTTGTCCAAATTTGCAGGGCCGAGTTGTCTGAGCTTCTAATTGAATGAAAACCTCGAGTTCCATGCACTGTGTTCACCTGATGTGTTTGGGATCGGTCCACATTTGTCACCTCCCAAAATATTCTCCGCACTAGGTGTTTCCTTGTTGCTTGTTCTCCCATCATAGATGCACACCATTCGACTATAGATGAAGCGTCTCGAAGGCGAGCATCTGTAAAGTTCATCTCTTCCCTTCGAAGGGAAGTTTTTACGCATGCACCAGCACCATCGTGCTCTCCTTTGCCATGATTTGTTTCAAAGTAGTTCCATGTATGTGGCACCTTGTATTTTATGTGCAACAAACACAACCATTGAAATACACGTGCATTCTTGAACTGTCCAGCACAACCATCTGACCAAATCAAATGACGATAAAATGGTATATCCATAGCTATCACATGATCATAGAACAACTGAAAGCAATGTTGCACGTAATGGATGTCATGGCTCCGGTTGTCACTGATGTAAAAGTGACTCTATTTCAATATCACACGTTTCTCTTCATTGCTATCTGGCCCATGTTGATAAGTGATATGGACCATTATGCTCACCTGCTCTGAGTGATAGTATTGACTTTGTATTTGATTTTGTGGTTGTAGGGTGTAATTTTCCGCAAATTCAACCACTGATAGTATTGTTCCAAGAGGGAAGGTGTCCCAGCATATTTTGAATTGCTCATCTTGCCACCGTGCCATATCGACATGCTAAAGGTACTGTTGGATCTTTCCACGGAACTCTGGAATAAAATCACATACTTGCACCTGGTGGAAAAAAATAAACAATGTTATAAAACAACATAAAAATATTTACATCAATATTAAAATATACATCAATATTTAAAACAAGGTTATAAAACAACATATAAACAATGTACACTCAGTTAAATGAACATTTTTCGTGTAGATTGTCACCTGCGAAGTCACCAATTTAATCTTCTTGCTTTCTTTCCCATCACGTAGCTGATATGTCTCATACTGAAAGTTATGCTTCTCGACAATTGCATTACCGAATGCTTGATATTCACTCTCATGGATTCAATCGGACCATAAAGATAGCCCAGCACAATTGTTGCAAAAACCGGGCCTCTACACATTGTTTTAATTAATGTGTCTGCCCATCTTTCCTCGGACACATTATGCTATGGATGAAATCTCTAGATGACATTGGCGGTACTGTACTTGACCATTCCTACACATGGTTAGGATGCAAAAAATGATGTATATGTGAAAATGTATGATAATATAGATCAAACTCTATGTGGTATCTACAACAACAAGTGTTCTGGATTCTATTGATTCTAATATACCAAGGCTTGCATTTTTCAAAAGATCTTTGCCCAAGCCTTAGCACTACGTGGGAAACTTTAAACATCTCAAACAGTTGAGTTTGTGTCATGTAAAGGTAATGTTTAACATGCCCTTCATTGTTCATAGAACCCCTACAGTGTTTTAACACATCCTTTGTGTTAGAAGAAGGCCTAGTGTTATCGTGCCACAAAGTTTGCACTAGTCCCTTCACTACTTCGACCAAATTCATGTCTTTGCGGGGCAACCTACCGCTAAATGCCCATAATGTATCCATTTGTCCCTCTACATCAAGGTTGTCTCTTCTTACTGAATATTTTTTAAGTGTCTTTGGATGTAAAGGGACAATTTCTGATGTGCATTTAAGTAAACGACGTTGTTTTGTGGATCTAGATACAATTGATTTAGCCAATACGCGGTGAGCCACATTATAGTCTTTTGAACGAGTTTTTTTACTAATTGATGTGAATGCAGCAGCAAGAGATTTAACAATGTGATTACTTGATTCGGTATTCTTCAATGTTCTTATGCCTAACTTCTTTCTAACATTTTCCATACTTAGAGATTTAATCAAAGCTAAAAACAATTGACATTTACCGGCTTCAGATTTTGGTTCAAAATATTATTTCATTATTTGAGAACAATGACGAATGATTGTGCGTTTAACCACCTTACCTTCCATGGAAGTCAATTCGCTCTCGTCCACTTGTATGCGTTTAGGATTTCTCTTTCGTTTTGATGCGAGATTTCTTGTCATTTGAAATGCTGGAGAGATGTTTACATCCACTGCAGGATGATAACTTCAATTAGGAGATTGAACCACTTGGCATGGTTGTTGCAGAGTATCGTCAGGAACATAATGATTGAGCTCTACAGAAGGTTGTCCGATTAATAATGGACCAAAATTTTCATTTTGGTTATAACCAACTTGCATTAAAGTTGCAATATCTTCCTCAGCCTCTTCATCAGGTATCTGTTGAGCAGGAATGGGAAGTATTTGCTCATTTAATGAATGCCGATGATTTCTTGAATGTTCCCTCTTCTTTTCTTTTCTAATTTCAGCTTCTTCGGGTGTAAGCATCTTCCTTGCTGACTTCCGAACTCTATTACGTGGATTCCCCATTGAAATCCACCCAAAATTGTACAAAACCTATGGATCTGTGTAATAAATGATTAAATTGCAGGTTGAACAATACACTCTATGCGGGTTTCAGAAGAATTATTAAACAAATATCGCATATGCGATATAACACATCTCTGTTTAACACATATTCATTATATCGCATATGCGACATGAACTATATGCTTTTTACCCTTTTTACAAACAACTAGTTTGTTAAAAACGAGATCACTAAATTGCATATGCGATATATCGCATATACGTTATATCGCATATGTGATTTAGTGCATATCAACTATTGAAACCTCATTTAACCATGAACCATGAAAACATCATTTAATCCCTAGAATATTGGACTTAACCTTGGACCATGGTACAGTGTCTTCAAAACTATGTTTTGTCTAGAAATATTCGTAATGGTTCTTATATGACCATGGTCAATGCCTCGAGAACAATCTTCAATGCATAAAATAGTCTAATGGGGGGGGGACCATTAAGGAGTGAGAGGGAGGAGAGGGATGGATGGAGTGGTGGTAGAGAGAGAGGTATAGAGTGAGTGAATGAGAGAGACAAATGGGGGGTGGTTAAAGAGTGAGAAGGGGAGAGTCAGAGAGAGAGAGAGAGAGAGATAGAGAGAGAGAGAATGATGGATGGAGGGATGGTTAGAGGGTGAGAGAGTGGGATAATAACAATGAGAGAGTAGGGATTTAGGGAAATGAAGGATGGTCAAGGATGGTTACACCGAGGGATAGAGATGAGGGATTGTGTGTGTGTGTGTGTGTGTGTGTTTGTGAGAGAGAGAGAGAGGGAGGGAGAGATCATAGATATTAAGGAAATGAGAGAAAGATGAAGAGATGAAGGAGGGATGAAGGCTTGAAGGTGGTGAGAGGAGGTATGGGGATAAAGTGAGGGATGGAGTGAGTGATAGGATGGAACACATGGAGGGAGGGAAGGGGGGAAGAGAGAAATAGTTTTGGCAGGAGGGAGGGGCAACAAAGGAATTGTTTTTGAGGGTGTGTGGATGTGTGTGAGAGAGAAGGGGGTGGAGAAAGAGAGAAGGAATTATGGGGGGAGAGAGAAGGGGGTGGAGAGAGGAGGTAGGGGGATAAAGTGGGGTATGGAGTGAGTGAGATGATCAATCATCAATATTTCTAGTTAAATTATTTGTTGAAAAATTTCTAGTTAAATGATTTGTTGTTTTTGAATCAATAGTGTAATGTGATTAAACTATTAAAGATCATATAGAAACAAATCACATTAAAATGTCATGTGTACACCCACATTTCATCCCAAATTCAAAATATTTGTTACAATACCAACCTTCCTAACATTTTAACTCATCAAAACTATGGTGATTTATGAATGTTTCTCTTAAATGTTTCGAGAACAGAAATATAATTCTAAAGAAAACCAAGTGACTCCTTACCTTTTTAAAGGTTTGATAGATCAAAATTGGTCTCAATGGACGTTAATAACAAACATAATCATCATCAACTCAAGTAGAGCATTATTAAGTTATATAATAAATTTGTCATTAAATAAAAAACCCTACTTGAAGTCATTTAAGTACACTAATATCAAAGAAAGTTTGATTCACAAAATAAGTGCAAAGATATATTGGTTCTCATCAATAACGTCAATCAATAGATACATAGTGAACTATAGGTCGAAGCCACAAACATCAACTATCTTAGTGTAGTAAGGTGAAGTTCTGTACTAGGAGACTACACAATAGTGAAGATGGAATTCTGGAGATATATTTGAATCGATTTTTCTTCGGTGCCTGTTAAATCTCATACCTAGGATAGGATACAAGGAAAATTATTAAAACGGCGAGGATGAAATCCCTAACCCTTGAAAATGGATTGAAAACCATATTATACTCACCACGATATCCCAATTACTTCATCAGTAACAATCCACCATTTGGTTTCTTAGATGTCCCATTCACTTTGATGTGAGTTTATACTTTATACCATACTACCCCATACTACCTAATATATCAAATATAACTTAGTTGAAAATAGAGATGTATTGTTTCCGAACCCATTTGGCATGTTAAACAATGTTATATTAACCATGATGGGATGCTATTTTACATTTCAAAAGAATAATATTTATGACACTCTTTTATCTAAGAATATTTATTCTCTATTTACTCTTTTGTATTAAACCAAAATGCATATCCGTTATATCGCATATGCGATATGAATCGCATATGCGTTATAACACATATGCAATATGAACAAGTCTAAACTGTATATCCATTATAACGCATATGCGTTAATTTAAAATTTAAAAATCGACAGGAACAAGGCTTGGGATGATGTTTGGAAATAGCTTCGGACTGCCGAACCTATTGGCTAGAACAAAAAAACCAGGGCCATTGCCTGTATTTTTGAACTCTATCAATATGCTGAGTTTCAATGGCATGTTTTGCTATGAAAAACTCAATACTTTTTTATGAAAATATAGAATATTATAGAGTACGATCTGATGATTCTGAATATGTAATTTTTTCATAAAAATGCATGTTTTATTTATTTATTATTAATTTTATAAATGACGCATGTCAATTTTCGAAAATACATACATCGATTCGTTTTTATATAACTTTTTATTGCCTTCACCATTTCCCAAGAAAACTATATGATTTCATTAAATTTTGCCCCTAAAGTGTTGCACCCGCACATAACGTTTTAATTTCAAGGTTTTCTGACTTCAATAATTAATAATAAAAAAAATAATTCATGAAATTTTTTGAAAAAATAGTGTTGCACTTGGCCCATATGTCCTTTATATGTCTGCAAGATTTTATTCAAAATGGACATCATTTACCTCAATAAGTGCTGCACCCGCACAGACATATATGTTATGATGTGCTAAAAATTTGAAAACCCAATTTAACGGAAACTAATTTTATAATCATTTACACAAATTTTTTATAGATAAATGTTATATATTATGAAAGCTGATTCAATTACCTATCTTTTGTCTTTTTATTTTATCCTCAAATCCGTTACGGAAGTACCCCTAATTGTCACCTAAAGTTAGAGGTTACAAGTTTTTTCAGTATTATGTGGCATCTAAAGTGTCTTTAAAGGAGTCAATGATTGTGCATGAGCCCGTTGCCAAAATACATATAATAATATAAAAAATACATCTTATTCTATAACTTTTTCTGTTTCGAGCATGATTCTGCATATGCTACACTTGTCCACTGCTAATGAAATTGCACACATTTGTAAAACTATGTGCGTAGATTCCGAATATGTAATTTTTTATTAAAATTATTATTTGTTCCTATTTTTTAGTTAATTTCAATTGCAGTAACATCAATCTTACACAAAAAGAAGGTTATTTCTTTCATCTATAACTTTTTATTGGCTCACCTATTTTGAAAACGGAAAAAAACCCGCACAAGTACACACAAAAACATACATCCTAAAAAAAAAATGTTGATTGATTATGTTAAGTCCATGATATTGAGGGGTAATGCTCGGCCTAGTCATTTTAGGGATGGGCTGACTTCCTTAATTAAAAAAAAAATCAACATAAATAAATTTGGAAAAATAATGCCGCACTAGAACGACCTGTTATCTACGACTATATATAATTTTTTTAACAAAAATCCACCATTTGAATACCGAACCAGGGGGCTAATGCAAACATATTCATTATGTTTTCTTAAAAAAATAACATACCAAACTTAGTAGAACCCTATTTTTGGGGAGTTATACTTAATTTCCATAAATAGTATTTATATATTCCGGAAGGTAATCCAATTGTCTACGTTTCATCTTCTTGCGCCATATTCCAAAAAGTTGTGTAGGTAGCTCTAATATTGCTTTTTGATGTTCAGATTTCTATTTTTCCAAAAGTCCATTGCGACTAACGCGTCATGAATGGCCAGCATTAGCTTGCACCAGCCATTAAGTAATACGCTTGCAATTATACCTTTTTAAATCATTCATACCTCTATTGATCTAAATCATATCAGTTCATATTTTAGTTAAACAAGTTGATATTTTAGTTCAAACATATACAAGTCAATATTGCTTTACATGATGTCAATGGAAAACATCATTAATTATGTCGTTATCCTATTATGTCTACACCATAGATGTCCTGTTTGTACTATATTAAGTTTTGCCATGTGCTTTGGCATTTTCCTCTCGCACCACTTTGGTGAAGTTTCATCATGTTTACCTAATTTATCCATTTTTTGCCAATTTTATTTAGTCATGTAAGTTTTGCCATGTGCCTTGGCATTTTCCTCTCGCACCACTTTGGTGAAGTTTCATCATGTTTACCTAATTTATCCATTTTTTGCCAATTTTATTTAGTCATGTTTCTTTTGATTAAAATTAATAAACTCTTTTCATTAGTTATTTTTACTAAAATCAAATTAAAAAAATACCCCCGCATGGCCTCACTCAATTTAATACCCCTATACTCGAAAGGAATAAAAAAAGGCATACCCATAATAAATGTACATAACTCCTCTCAGCAGGCAGGTCTTACGACCGATCTTCGGGAATAGTTACCTTTGTTAACCCCGGTTGCCATCCTTACAAATAACCTCTTCCCTTTGAGAATCAATAGCTGAACCACCTCGGTCAGGGCAGTCGAGAAGTTATTGACTGAATAGTGGACCTATCAGACTCGGCCAGGCCTATCTCCCTTGTAGCTCACGTTCGAAATTCCCATTAATAAACCAACAAAAATTGAAAAGTTTCCTCTCTAACTAATCTCAGTCGTCAAAGCCTGTGTCAAATATAACATACAATTCTATTGATCCCAAACCAGAAGCTTTATAAGCATCTTTATTTTCACCTGTCGGTAGAATTTTAAAGTTCCAAAGTATTTAGCCCAAGGCAAAATGCGGGTGATGGTGAAAACAAAAATTTGATCAGAAGCACTGTAACTAGAATACTACCTACACAAAAAATCAATCTCATGAATCAGACCTATTTGGTTGCTGCTCCAAACCAGTGGAAAATTTCTAAAAAAGAGATTCATGAAATTTTAGAAATAAAATCCTGTCGGCATCCTTCTTAAAATATACCAAGTTTATTGGCATTTACAGTCACGTCTACAAGAAAGGACTCTGCGTGATCAAGTCCCTTTATCCTTATTGGCAGTGCAAGACAACGTGATAATCTATGCAGTACAAGAGGGATCGATAATTGCCTATTTTTATATGAAGATTATGTTATAACGATAATTGCTAGTCGCTCAGAATCATTTCCATCTCGTGCTTGATAGTAGAAGATCTTAGAATAGTCGTCGTAGAAAATGGGAGATTTCGTGGAAACAAAAATACCAAGTATTTCTGGTTTTGAACAATTTAATTGGCTTGAAGGAAAGTCTCAAGGTAAGAGTTGTACAAAAATACAATCAACCAGTGTGCAGTGGAACTATAGAATCTCCAGCTTTGTTACAATTGAATGGCCTTAACCCAATACATTGTTATATGTTTGCATAGCATTGAAAATGTTCCTTATGCGTTTTCCACACTTGGAAATAGTTAAGGTCTATTTCACCATTTTTGGGCGGAGAGGCCCTCTACAATCTAGTATGGGGGAGATTTTGTAAGGTCTGTCTATGTTTGTCCATATTATTGTGGGCTATTAATAAAATGTAAAAATAAAAAGTAAAAACTAATAATATGAGGGAGATCAATTTATAATGTAATAATATAAAAGTACTAATAATGTAATATGTTTTTTACAGTATGTATTCAATTTATCAATTTAATAAAAAGTAAAAAATTTATTAATTGTTCAAATCTCTCGAGGTGCAAACCTCTTCTCAGGTATTGCATTCAAGGAGCTTTTTGAGGAGAGGTTTGCACCTCGGGAGATTTGATCCCTCTTGGCGCTTTATAGAGCCTAGGATTTGGATCTAGTCACATAGTCAAGTCTTCCTCAATATGCATTACTCATTCTGACAGTGACGGGCCTCCCTTCATCGAAATTCGTGGTTGACAATTCAGGAATTAAAAGAAAGAAAATTTTGATCCAGGAATCCTGGAGAATGGAGGAGGAGGTTCCTCTATCGTCTCATCCCAAAGAGAAAAATGCACCCAAATAATCAGCTGCCTATAATTCCAACCATGAATTCGTTGGTGTGGAAACCTATCAACATATTCTAAATGAAGAAGGCATGCAAGAAATTGTTGCATCACACAAAGTAAACCCAAAAATAAAACTAAGGGTAGTGTTGATCCATGTTTTTCAAATTACTATAAATTTTCTTCATATTAGCATAATTCGAGTAGGAATTCGATACAAAAAACATACTGTAATGAAAAAACTAGTATGAATAAAATACGGAAGTTACTAGATTGCTTATTGCGCCAAAGAGGCACATTCTACAGCCCAATAGGGGGAGATGTGTAAATTCTTTCATGCTCATCTTAGAGTTGACATGTGTCCATTTTTAGATCCATCTTAAAAGTGGCTCTACCAAGCGCCGAGAGGTATCAAATCTCTCGAGGTGCAAACCCTTTTTAGAGTGCAAATGCAGAGGAAGGGTTTGCATCTCAAGAGATTTGATCCCTCTCGGCACTTGGTAGAGACAATTTTAAGATGGATTTATGATGGTCCAGTCGTGGGTGTGGGGGGCTTGGCAAGAGTAGGAAGCAATAAAATCCGTCCACCATGTGAAAGTAATTAAGAATTGGATGCTTAAATTAATGCTATTATGAATGATTTATCATAAGAATATACAAAATATCATTGGTTTAAATTAATGCATATTAAGAATGGTTTATTGTAAGAGGATATCATCTTAAATCCATAAAAAAACTTATATAAGTCCTTATAAATTATATTTCTCTTACAGAGTTCCACATATTTCAATGCAAAAAATCTTGGTGTATGATAAGTTTGTTGATATTAACTCATCAAGTATTGCTTGGTGGATTGCAAGGGCCATAGAACCATAGTGGAGAGGCCATCTCTTACCAACTTACAACCAAATCAATGCAACATAGATTTGTGATTCATATACATTTGGTGAAATCAATACGGTGAATATTGGTGGGTGAAGTGAGAGAGATGCAAGACAGTAGAGGAGATACCATCTTTTGCAGAGGTACAAGGAAATCAATGCAACTGAGACTGATGATAGATACCTTTGTTAAAATCAATGTAGCAAAATTATTGGCAGGTGCAGTAAGAGGGCAACATGATTGTTGAGAAGACGCCATATCTTATAGAGTTACATATAAATCAATGCAGCATAGATTGACGACTAATATAAGTTTGCAAAAATCAATGCAATGAGTATTGGTGCATAGAGTGAGAATGTTGCATCTCATAACCCAGAAAAAAAAATGCTTTTGCGTCAAACGTGTACACAAATCTTCCAATTTCTTTAATTTCATGCATTCAAATATTTTTGATATAGTACTAGTAAAGTTCTTCTGTCATGTAAAAATGTATAGTAGTCTTGATGTTTGCATAGGAATATATGATCATAAATGTTTGAAAAGGACTTTCCTTTAAGAAGAGAACTGTATAAAAGGAGTTCGTGTGAATGTGATTTCAATAGAAGCATTTATGGAGCAATTCTTGTGATTGTATTTTCAAATGAGTAAGAAAGATCCTAGTAAAGGTGGGCATTATTTGTTCTAGATTTTTGTGTCTATTTTGGGTATATATTATGTTTATTTAATGATTCACAAAGGCTAGTGAAACCAATGTTATCATAACTGGACTAGTCATCGAACTGACAGAGCCCAAAATGTGAACCGGAACCGGAACCGGGAAAAAATCGGTCGACTAAAAAATACATAAAATATTCATATTTAAAAAAAAACATATATATTCATGTGCATACATATGAATCCAAACTATTAATACAAAAATATGCAAATTTTATCATATATATAGCAAGTATGGGAGCAAATAACCAAAATAACACCTAGTAAAATACATTTCTAAAGTCTTGAACGAAAGTACATCAATAAAGATGCTCTAAATGGCCCCTACAGTAAAAAAATAAAGCATAGTAGTAATGAATAACCATAAATTAGAGTGGAGGGGGGGGGGGAGGTCTTGAAATAGATTCAAAAGAGGCTCAGGGTTCGGTTAGATGCTTAGGTGTCTTTTTTGTGTTTTCTTTAAAAAAAATTAAGTTCCAGTGGGTCCCCGTCCGTGGTCATACAGAACAGTACGGACCAGACTAGTTATGTATGAAACCGGTCAAAACTGGATGGTTCAACAGTTTTGGGCTAGTTCCGTATGGAACTGACTGGTTCAAGGGCGGTTCACTGCAATTTTCTGAGTTTTCCGGTTTGGGGTCCTAACCGGACCATCCAAGCTTCTAAACCGGTTAGACTGGTCGGTTTTCCTGGTTTCGATAACACTGTGTGAAACAAAGAAATTTTAAATTAATTAAAAAAACAATATCAACAAAAAGTTATTTGTTTCATTGTTTTAAAAAGATTCAAATACAAGAAGTAGTATCAACATTAAAATAAAACTCCAAACTTGAAATAAAACACTCCATCAACGAAGTTATCTAAGTTCTTACAAATTATCTATTTCTTAAAGAGTTCCACATGTTTCAATGCAACAAATCTTGGTGTCTAAGATAAGTTCGTTGATATTAATTCATCAAGTATTGTTGGGTGGAGTGTAAGGGCCATAGGACCACAGTGGAGAGGCCATCCCTTACCAACTTACACTAAAATCAATGCAACATAGATTGATGATTCATATATGTTTGCTAAAATCAATGCAGTGAGTATTGGCGGGTGGAGTGAGAGGGATGTAGGACTATAGAAAAGAGACCATCTCTTAAAGAGTTACACTGAAATCAATGTAATTGAGATGGATGATAGATACATTTGTTAAAATCAATGTAGGAAGTATTGGTGGGTGCAGTATGAGGGCCACATGAATGTTGAGAAGAGGTCATCTCTTATAGAGTTACATAGAAACCAATGCAACATAGATTGATGAATGAGATAAGTTTGCAGAAATAATCGCAATGAGTATTGGTGTGCAAAGTGAGAAGGTCACATCTCATTACCTAGAGACAAAAAAATGTTTTTGTGTCAAACATGTACACAAATATTACAATTTCTTTCATTTTATGCATTCAAAGTTTTTTTATATAGTAATAGTAAAGTTCTTCTATCCTATAAAAATGTATAGTAGTCTTGATGTTTGCAAAGGAATACATAGTCATAAATGTTTGCAAAGGTCTTTCTTTTAAGAACAGAACTTTAAATCAAAGAGTTCTTGTGAATGTGATTTTAATAGAAGCGTGTACGGATCAATTCTTGTGATTGTATTTTTGAATGAATGAGAAAGACCCTAATAAAGGTAGCCACTATTTGTTCCAGATTTTTGTGTGTCTATTCTCAGAATATATTCAATTTATTTTATGATTCTCCAAGGCTTGTGAAATATTAAAGAAATTTTAAATTAATTAAAAAACAATATCAACAATTTTTTTTTTAATTGTTTTAAAAAGATTCAAATACAAAAAGTAATATAACATGAAAATTTGAAATAAAACATTCCAAACTAAGATATTTGTTTTTAATATAGCAGTCCCTATTCACTTAATTAAGAGCTTGTTAAAATCAATTTCAAATTATAAATAAGTTTAGAGTATGTGAAAAGCCTTATTAAGAAATTAAAATAATTTATATGGTTTTCATTAAGAAGTAATTACAATTTTATTTTCAAACTATTGATTATGACAAATCTACCCAGCATAGATCCATGCTTTTAATTTAATATTTTTTTTAATAATATGTTAAAAGCAATTTTAAATTTTAAATTGTTTACTCTATGTGAGAAACATTATTCAGAAATTAAAATCATTTATATGGTGTTTTAGTAGGAAGCAACATAATTTATTTTTTTTAGCAAATAATTGGCATTCATAATATAACAAATTATGAATTCATGAGCCCTTGATGTGTTCCTGTGAGTGCCATGCACAAAGATACTAGAGTTAATAAGGGTCAAATTTAGAAGAATCTTGAAAACTTTTTCTATTTTTTTAACCATTTTATTTCATTTACATTAAATTATAGATTTTACTATTTTTTTAATTTCAAAACCCTTTCAAGAATGGAATCTACGAGATTTAATGAAGACTCATCTAATTGTAAACTATTGTTTGGTAAAATAGAAACAACGATAAATGTAACAAAATTAAGCAGATTTAATAATACACCAAGGCTTGTGAATTAATGTAAAATAAACTATTGTAATAGTGATAAATATATAAACAGTGATAAATGTAAAAAATTAATTGTTGATTTGTTGATAACAATCGATACCTGCATTTAAAACATTGCAAGTTTCCACCATCGATGATGTTCTTTTTTGGACGATGTAAGTGTCTATTGCAATGTTTGTGATTTAATTCATCAAGTTCCTCTTACCCAAATGTGGGTCAATTGGTTAAATTCAATTCAAAAGACACAACTTTTTGAAACACTTTTTCGATTACTTTTATAAATGCTTTGTTTATTTTTTTATATACTTTGATAAATTAATTTGATTATTAAGCTGACGAGTTTTTATTATCAAGCCAACAAGTATTTTTCTATATTCAAATTATTTCATTCTAATTTAAGCCGATTATAAGCATGGAAGGAATTACACATCCCCCCTACCGGGGTGTAGAATGTGCCTCTCGGTGCAATTAAAAATTATAAAATATAATATGTCATCTAATTAAAACATTTACAATACACACACACACACACACACACACACACACAAATTAGATAAATTAAAACTCTTCCTCAACATTTGCACTTTAAAAACGGTTTGCACTTCGAGAGCTTCGAGAGATTCAATCGCTCACACATGCCATAAATGTATATCGACATTGACATTTATATAATAAAATGAAGCATATGGTTATAAAAACAAAATTTTAAATTCTTAACAACCTGAGATATGGCGAGAATGAGAAATGGCAATTAGTTGTTAATAATTATTTTTAAAAAAATGTATGAAATTGAATGGAATTTTTGTTTGAAGGTGTTTAATAAATAATTAAATTTTGATTTGTAATCGTATTAAACTTACACCAAATATTCGACGAATTCGAATTTGTTTTGAATTTCCGTACATGAACTACCAATACTGACGAATTATGCTACTATGGTTTTCTTTTACACCAATTCCTATAAATGCCAAATGTTCCAAAACTGATCGAGCTTCAAAGAGTATAAAAAATGATTTGGATACCTGATTCAACGCTTGAAATACAAGCAAAGACTAATTTCGAACATATCAAAGGTATTACATTTTCTCTTTCATACATTGTCATTCGATATCCTAGGAGTCTGTTGACAAACATAACGCTACTTCTACGTCCATCCATTAGGATGAAAACATAACATATTTTCATAGAAGGTATGTTTTACTTATTTTGCGTGTAATCTTTGATTTTGTGTATATTTTAAGGTTAACATCTTTATGTGTGCATCTTACCTCAAGACAATCTAATTTGAGCGTGAGCACATTCAAGTTGTTACCCAATTGAGCTTAGAACGTTGTGAGAAACATAAGATCTCAAAAACCTCTTGTCGTCAAGCGTCTCAAACTGCTCATCATTGTTAAACTGCTCGTCATTGTTACATTCTTTTTAAGTTAGCTTAATTTAATTTAATTTATGTTTTTATGCAATTGATTATTGTATATTTTATTTTGATGAACATATGTAGGTGAAATAAAGACAAGGTCTATAAACAATACTTATGTTTCCATCCACATATTTCCCTTGAGCATCCTTTCAAGGATATCCTTCACCATTTTGTCATATTAAACATTCACATAAATTGGTGGCTCCATTTGGGAACTATTTGAATGGTACCTTTCATGTTACTTTCATGCATTTCCTTATCGCACATAAAATCATGTAGAATTGGAGGTGAATCTATTGAACATGAACGGCTTAAAACTATCTAAAATAGGACAGAAGTGCTTGAGCAATTTAGGAAGCACATAATTTAGGCTTCTATTGGAGTCCTCGACTATTGTGCATCCCCAAATTCTATTAACATGGATTCTTTTGGTAGTTCCAACTTTGGTATAAACTCGAATATGCTTTCTTCCTTTGTATTAGGGAGTATGCTTAGTTAGCAAAATCTTGATGCTAACCCCAATGTTCCTCAATAAGTCATTAAGAAGTTGGGAATATTTTAGCATGAGATTGATGTTGATGCCACACCATGGTGCTTATTTTCCCTATAGAATCTATCTCCAACCACCACTCCCTTACAAAATTTTAAGGAACATCTTCCTACATCCTCTTGAAAAAACATTATGTCCATTAATGAACATTTTTCATCCTATTCCAATGCATGTTATAATATTAATGAACATGATAAGTATACCTACATGTTCCAATTCATCAATTCATTAGAAGGGAGGGTTTCCAATGAGTTCTATTACCTTTAACCCAAAGTTTATGAATATTTACAATAATATTCCCAAAGTTATCCAGCTTTCTCGAAAGCTTCCTTGGTCCAATATTATAAAAACGATCATTTTCCTTACAAAGAATGGTTGGAAGATATAAGTGTTAATTGTATTGGTTGCACTGTATAGACATGCATTGAATTTGAACAGAATAATGAAAGGAAACGCCTACCCTTAGACCATTCCATATTCAAGATCCATATTTCCTCCATGCTGCGAATAATGCAAGATATGCACAATTGGATCATTTCTTTTGAGCATAGGATCATAGTTGAGTCACAATAGGAATTTTCTCAGCCTCCTCACCTTCTAGGTTGTCCTTAGATGACATAATATAATGAATCATTCATTCTCCATCGGTGCCACATATCCCTTTGACTTGTGACCCTTTCTTGTTAGACAAAGAATGAGTAAAAGGGAAGAAAGGTATGCCCACAATAGTCGTGATCAAAGAAGAACCCATTGATGAGTCCACGCTTCTACGAAAAGGTCTTGATCAATTTTCTATAAATAAGGGAAATCATAAAGACAAGATCATTATGCCTTCTATTCCTAAGTCAATACCATCACCGATCGTTCATGTCAAGCTTTCTAGCATTGCATGGTAATCCATCTCTACCTTTTGCAACAATTATCTACCTTAGAGCATGGTCATTGATTTAGTAGCCTTGAAAGGTAGCACCAATTTCTTAGACATCCTTAGAGTTCCCAAGAAGCATTAGAACTTGGATAGATCCCTTGCTACCCCTTTTTCATCCACAACATCTTATAAAACAACAATGGAATATAATACATGTATGGTTGATTGTGACGATCAGTTTGGAATAGATCCCTTGCTACCCCTTTTTCATCCACGACATCTTATAAAACAACAATGGAATATAATACATGTATGGTTGATTGTGACAATCAGTTTGGAATAGAAGTCAACATGAAAAAAAATGGTGATACTTGAATCCATATATCCACATTTCTATGTATCAATGAAAATCATTGGGGTGGGATTGTTGATTCATGTCTTACAGAAAGGGGATCTTGTCACAACATCATGTCCAAAGCAATCATGGAGCAACTTTCCCTAACATGCACAAGTGAAGGTGGGAGCATGCTCAAGTTTAATAAGAAATCCCAACCCACCATCAGTTATATTAAATACCTTGCCTTAACTATGTGTTCTCATCCCATGGTAAAAACCACATGCAATTTTGTAGTTGCCAATATAGACTTTGGAAATTTATTCATGATCTGAGGACATGAATATAAGCAGTGGAAAGGGTGTCATCTTATCCTAGACAAACCACATCTTATTGTGCACCACAATGGGAAGAACCTAATTGTTATGAGAGAAACCTAGATTGTTCCCTTGATTGAAAACATCCCTAGTCCACAGATTGATTATATTAAGGTTGGTATCGGTACTTACTTTGTCTTTACAGAGGAAGAACAAGAACTATTTTCCCGTCCTAGAATTGATGACAATTAAGTATGGCATTTTGATGCATCCTCCTTCAATGATGGAAATGGTGTCGATGTCATTTTCTTCTCACCTTCTGGTAAAACCTACCATCTTTCTTTCTTCTCGAACATTCATTGCATAAATAATGTTGTGGAAATCAAATCCCTTGCCTTAGGTGTCCAAAAAGCATCGAATTTCAGGTGTAACCATTTACATTTTTATGGAGAATTAAAGGCTATCATTAACATGATCAAATATATTTATTAAACCATCTAAAATAATTTCTAAAGGTACATCCAAGTCATCAATCACCTCATGGAGGGATTCCTTTCTCTAAACATTACTTATATTCATCGTGAGCTAAATATGGAGCATGGAAAAAGAGCCTTGTTCATTTATATACCTTATTGACTACAACATTCAAATGAAAACCCTAGTTGTGACATTATTTCCCTATACCACCCCTTTTTGCATTACAATGATGAATCATTGAATTTTTTTGAAGACAATGATTATAGTTTCTTCTTTATGTTTGATTAAGGAGACAAACGCCTTCACCTTATGGGATTATCAATCTCAAGAATAAATCTATCTAAAATGTCTAGTGTCACTTGAAGGCATGTTTTCCAGGGAAAATTTTAATACCCCCCCTTTAAATTTATATCTATAATAATTCGGCGAATCCCCATGATATACAGGAAAATATGAAGGCTATTTTATCAATGTTATATTATTTATATATAATTTTTTGGCGAATCTCTCATTGAATTATATAATATTGTAAAATATTTGCGAATCTTTCACTAAATTATAAATCCTTCTAAAGTCTTGGCAAATTCTTGACAAAATCATAAAACCTTATAAAGACTTGGCGGATATTTTACTAAATTATAAAATATTGTGAAGTCTTGGCGAATTTTTTGAGAAATTTTAAAACCATATATAGTAATAGGAAAGCATATTTAAAAAATACTAATAGGAGATAAATATTAATAAATCATCACATAGCAAGCCCTCTTTTGGTGGTAGTTTGGTACATTACTCTAACTATCACAGTACATAGAAATTCACTATACGTGGGTGCATAGATATTTTCAAATTGGGGAATTGTTTACCTCAAATTTAAATTACGTATTTTCACGAAACTTGGAAAATATGCCAAGTTTGCACCTACATACTATGGGCCATTTGAAATCCTAGATAGGATAGGGCTAGTAGCATATAAGCTTGCATTTCCTAATAAGATTAAAGGATATAATGATTTTCATGTTTCATTCATTAAAAAATATGTACATGACCATAACCATGCAATTAATTGGGTTCAGTAATCTAGGTAGAACTAGAGAGAGAATTGCAACCCCAATGTATCGTAGAAAGGAAAGTAACACTGCTTTAGATTAATTGAGCCATTGCATAGGTAAAGGTGAAGTGGAAGCATTGTCCAAATGAAGCCACATGGAAAATGGAGGATGCAACGAAAAAGGCATATCCATTTAAGTTCCAAACATGAAACACAACTAAAAGAAAAAATAACATTGAGGATGGTGTTGAGTCGAAGGGGGGGGGAGATGTAACAAGCCATTTTTTTTGGAAACTCTGAACTTGATTAAATGTATATGTTGTAAATATGTTTTTCAATATTCCATGATATAGACTCCCGATGACAATAGTGAAAAGATTTATAGCATGGCTATTTTTGAATAATAGGAAAATAAAATTGCTAGATCTGACTAGCAGAAGGCCACTATTGGGGCTATGAGTCCACCAATGGGGAAATGTAAGGGGGTCAAATGGGGGGAATGAAATATGCCTTATGATTATCCATTACCCTATCAATAAGCCTCCTTGATTTGATTTCCTTTTTTTAATTTTATCCTTATGTTATGTTAAATTTGGATTAATAGTCTAGTTTAAGAAAAGTTAAATTTGAATGTGGAAACATAGTAATCATATGCTAAAGTTCCTAGCTACTATTTTTTAGTAACTACCTCCTAATGTCGAGGAAACAAAAAATGGGTGGAATAAAGACTTGTCTCTTTGACCCCATTCACCCAATTTCATTCATGCAGATTCAAATTTGGAGAGGAGAGCTTGTGAAAAAGAAAGTTCTTGAAGAAGAAGAGAGCTTTTGAGAAGAAAAAATTAGTTAAGTGACTATGATTTTATATGCATCCAAAGGATGGCTACAATTGAAGGTTCACTGTCTCATTTAAATGTCAACCGAGTTCTCATGATAATCTTGCAAGACATTGATACTATATATATGGAGCAAGTTGTTTTAATTCGACTGGTTACTATGGTTTGCTATGATCAATCTACCTAGTGTATCCAATGTTTATACTTAAAGAGTTCCTAAATTTAAGTGATTGTATTCAGCTTATTTGATATGTGTATATACTTCCTTATCATTTCATATTCTCTTCTATAGACAATTGAAAATGTATACATATAGTCACTATTTGGTATTTTAAGTGGTATTTAAACATGTCACTATTTGGTCTTTTAAGTGGTATTTAAACATGTACTATGGATATGGAAAAAGTTAAATACAACCTATGTAACTAACCTATTAAATATTCATACAATAAAGTAATGTGATTAACTATATTAAAGTAGTGAACATTAACTAATAGTAAATATTACAAAATAAAGTAAGGGAACTACAAATATACAAATATAAAAAATAAAAAATAATTAAAAAAATTCATGTCGACTCATAAAATAAAAAAATTATAGAAAGTATTTAAAAAAAATCATGTTGGCTTATAAAATAAAAAAATTATGGAAAGTCTATCCAATAAGTAACTTAAAAATTAAACAAATTCACCTACAATTTAAAACATTGTTAAACATGATACATGATACACCTTTACAATATTTGACATAGATGAATTAATTATAAAGAAGGGATTGCTATTCTATGAGTATAACCTAACAAGTCTACACGTATAGGGCATTTTTATGTTGGGAAAATATTATCCAACATACAAAGGTACGTTATTAGCCCTACAATATTTGACATAGATGAATTAATTATAAAGAAGGGATTGCTATTCTATGAGTATAACCTAACAAGTTTACACGTATAGGGCATTTTTATGTTGGGAAAATATTATCCAACATACAAAGGTACGTTATTAGCCCAAAATGTAAGAAGACATAATTCAATTTATGGTAGCCTTGTAAAAAGGCTATTAAGAACAAATATGCAACAAAATGTTCTTTGAAAATGTTTAGATGCACTTTGACATAAAAGGAACATAATCTCAAGTAGAGATACTATATTTCTTAATGCATTTTGGAGTACAGCAAGTTGAAGAAATTTCCCTCCAGGAATGGATGAGCAAACAAAAGTAATGTTAATATGAAATTGGTTCATCCTTTGAGGGGCTACAACATCCAAGGACCCAAGACAAAATATTGATTTATTTTCAGCACTCGTATAATGTAGCATCTTTATACTTCCCGTAATTAGTTTCCTTTTGAAACTTTCTTTGGATGTATGCCACCTTCACCTTTAGATGTGGGATATGGACAACAAGGAGGAGAGAGGGAAGAGACCACAAGAGAAGCATTAAAAATTGAAATATTTATTGATAAGATCAAACAGATCCATTTGCAAGTACAAGAGACATTCAAAAAGTCACAAGAAAAGTATAAAGCTTGGAACGATCAACACAATTAAAAAAACATTCAAGTTATAAGATTGCCTCAAAATAATATGGTGCATTAATATCAACACTAATGAAATCGCAAAAAATAATTCAATGCAAATTTATTTTAAAAACGATATTTGTTACATTGATTTGAACAAATCCAATCAAACAACTTCAATAATACTATTGAGTTAAAACAATGCAAACAATCCAGCCAAATGACTTCAACAATAATATATGCAAATCAATTTTATAATACATAGTAAAATGTTGCAAAAGAGGTTCCCTTGTTGCAAGCTCAAGTTCGTTCGTTGCTTTGTTTTGTGAAATGTGATTTCATATTGCATTATTAGAATTTTCAATTTAAAACCATTATATTTTTCATGGCTTTCTATTATAATGTTAAGAGATTTATGCATTGTATTGATTACAACAATAAAGAATAAATAGGTATAATAATATAGTAGATATAAGGCGTTGAATCTATTTTTACAATAACTTAAAGATATATAATGAAAAGTTTTGATGTGGCAAAAAATTAGATTGTTCAATTACATAAATAATAATTGCATAAATAATAATTGAAAAAATCTAATTTATCTAATCTTAAAACAACTTTCAAGTGGATGTTATTATTTATCTAAACACACTAAAAATAAATAAAAATAAAAAATATAAAAAATATATAAAAGTCAATTACAATTCATCTATATTGCAACCAACTTACTTCCATGTTAATTCCAACTTACTTTCATCTTAATTCTTGATTGTACATCTAATTACAACATGATTTCTTAAAAAGTTTAAGAAGCTTAAAATGATAATAATTTTTTTTTTATCACTTTTCATATCAGTCAATGATCAACAAATACTAAGTTCAAATTAATAAATTAATCAAATACTATTATTAAAAATTATTCTTCCATATTATCTGTCACGTTTATGCCTTATATTTTTTTTTCTCTCATAAGCTACCATAAATAGCTAAAAAAATAGAGAAAATAATAAAATGCCTTATTACAGGACAATGAATTATTACTGCCTTGTACAGTTTAGTAACAAATTGTCCAGAAATCCCTAAAATTTTCATTATCGAATGACACTGTTTGCACTACCAAAACTGAAATTACTAAGATTAGAAGCACGTGATCAATTTGTGTGTCTGCTTGTTCCATCAGTGTTGATTTTGCCTGTTCTTGCTCCTGCCGCGTCCTCCACTTTGTGGGACTGCTTTGCTTTCTTCGGCCATCCAAAAACTTGGCAGAAGTGTAACCATTCATCATTTGAGGCCGAAGCCATTCTATATCCATATGGACTCTGTAAACAAGGTCCACCAAATTATCTATATATAACCGTAGATCTAGATTTATGGAATAAAGAGAATACAACTCTGATCTAGAAACTCATAGAATTAGAAATAGAGTTCAAAACTTAAAACCAACCTGGGCCAAGGGAAAACCTCTTGAAGAATGACCTACGAGTTTTTTCATTGGATTCATGGAAGGGTATTGCCACAAAGTAAGATTCTAATCCCAAAATCCATGTGAGCTCAGAAGCTCACGCTCATGCCGATTCCACTCCAAGGAACAGACTTGAGATGTTTTCCTGCTTTTCAAACACACTCCTGTGCTGTTATTCCACAGTTTAATGCATGAATCCTCCGATCCTCCGCTAGAGGCCAGCAACAAGGAGTCGTGAGGAGACCACGCCAAGGCTTCCAACGCAGACTTGTGATCATCCTTCCGGAAAAGATACGTCATAAGTTACTAGCTATCATCACTTCATAAGTTAAATACATGAATTTTACTGTGTAGGTTGGAATAGGAATTTGAATTTTGGTAAAAATTAGTTACTATCTATCATCACTTCATAAGTTAAATACATGAATTTTATTGTGCAGTTTGGAATAGGAATTTGAATTTTGGGTGGAAGGAAAATGTCATTATATGTGACTACCACCACCCAGACCAGTTATATCTTAGTTAAAGTCTGCACCATACTTTGTTCGGACTAAGAGTGTGTTGGAAATATCTGTTGTGTTGGAAATATCAGTTAGTTCACAGCCAATCGGGCGCACGTAATGTTTTCAAATTAATGAAACCGCGTTAATAGTTCATAAGTCAAGAAACCTTAGGATATAATTTATTACAGTGTTTAATGCAATCCTCTAGCTTCCATAAGAAGCGTTCCTAAGTCGTTGATAGAAAACTCTATAAATAGAAGCTCTTAAAGGAGAAGACTGTTAAAACTCACTGAAAGATATGTAAGAAGACTCAAAGGAGAAAAAACTCCCGTGAATTGTATCAAGAGCCCAAGCTCTGTGAATGTAAAAGTCCCCAGTGAAACTCACTTCCATGAATTGAGGAGCCGCCCAGTTTACTGTGGTAAATATACAAGTCTACAGTGTTATGTTTTATTCTCAAGAATGTTTTTATTGCAAGTCGCACATCATCTCCAGATTTACTCGTGTGAATATTGTTTACATTTACACACAGTAAAAGAAATCAAGATCTCCAAATAGTTCACGGCAGTGAAAGTTTCATATTTCATATTTACTAAGAGTAACTTCACGATAGATGTTTTAAGTTGTTATGTCTTAAAGAAATTTCCACTAAGTGTTTGTGAAGTCCCGGAAGTGAAGTATTGCGGAGAAGTTAACTTCTCATCACTCTAAAGTTCACCACGTAGTAAAAAGTCAAAATCGCGCTTGCTGCGAAGTGAATGTCGCACAATTACTTGCCGCGAGGTGAATGCTCCGAAGTAAAAGTTAATTGTCGTGCAGTTAAAACTGCGAATTTAATTCTTACTGAGGAAAGTGTTCCCCGAAGATAAAATTGAATTTCTCTACTGTATGCGAAGTCCAAAGAAAAGAAAAAGAAGGTATCCATCTACTGTGCAATTAAATCTTCTTTACTGCGCGGTGTTCCTTTTCCTTTCATCTAGCATCAGAGCCTAGTTTACGGAAAGAAGGAACTGAATTCATAAAGGAAAAGCGGTTAAGGATGGCTTCCACTTCGGGTAATTTGCAAACCCCAATATTTACTGGTAAAAATTATAAATATTGGTCTCTAACTATGAAGGCTTTGTTTAGAGGTCAAGATGTGTAGGACATAATCGAGACTGGTTATGCAGAACCAGGAGATGTAGCAGCATACAACAATCTCACACAAGTTGAGAAGGATGTTCTGAGGGAACAAAGGAAGAAAGATGGAAAGGTGTTGTTCCACATACATCAAGCGACACATGAATCCATACTCCCATGAGTAGCAGCAGCGCAGTCAGCAAAAGAAGCGTGGGACACGCTAGAAACAACATATCAAGGTTTCAACAAGGTAAAGACTGCAAAACTTCAAATTCTTAGAAGAGAGTTTGAATCTCTTTCAATGAAAAATACAGAGTCAGTTGACTCATTCTATACTCGTGTAATTGGTCTAGTTAATCAAATAAAGTCTCATGGAGAAACACTAACTGACCAAAGAATTGTTGAAAAAGTTCTTAGAGTTCTTCCAAAGAAATTTGAACTTTTAGTTGTGACCCTAGAGGAAAACAAAGATTTGTCCATATTTACTCTTGATGAGTTGCAAGCCTAATTACTCAATCATGAACATAGAATCAGCGTTTCAGACACATCAGTGGAAGGCGCGTTCGCAACACAGTCATCCATAATTCATGGTAGAGGTAGAGGAAGATCAAACTCTAGAGGCAGAGGATGAAGTTCGTTCAGAGGAGGTCACAGCAGCAGTCCTGCACATGTCACAGGAAGAGGCCAGGATCATACCCCCAATCAGCCAAGTGGACAAAGGTATGATAAATCAAAGATTCAGTGTCATTACTGTAAGAGGTATGGACACTTTGCATATGAATGCAAGAAGAAGCAGTATGACCAAGGAAAGCAAAGGGAAACTCAATCAAGCAGCAACAACACTGTGAACAACTCACTATTCTTGGCATGCGCATCATCGCTGGAATGCAATGCCATCCAAGAATGTCCAAATGACATATGGTATTTAGATTCAGGCTGTAGCAATCATAGGACTTGTAATTTAAGTTTATTTTCTAGTCTAGACAAATCAGTTCAAACTGATGTCACACTTGAAAACAATATCCAAGTCACTGTTTTGGGTAAGGGTACGGTTGATATTCTAACAAAACAGGGGGAGCATAAATTTATGCATGATGTGTATTATGTTCAAGGTTTGAAGCATAATTTGATGAGCATTGGACAGCTGATAGAAAAATGTTACAGAGTTCATATGATAGGGAAGCGCTGTGTGATCAAAGATGTATATCCAAGTAATCAGTTAATAGTCGAAGTGCAGATGACAAGCAATCGTTTGTTTCCTTTGAGGATAACACCAATAATCAAAGGTAAAAATACTCACGTTGTTCATGAAAGTCAGAAAGAAAATTTTGAAGCTGCATTCAAGACATAAAGCAAAGGAGCAGAAGTTTGCAGCAATGAGGAAGAAAAAGGCAGTGCAAAGCAAATTGCGTTTCAAACAAAAATGAAGGATGAATCTTGGTTATGGCATTTCAGATTTGGACATTTGAACTTTCATGGGATGAAGCTACTACACATGAAGGATATGGTGAAAGGATTGCCACTAATTGAAAAGCCAGAGAGAATTTGTGAAGGATGTATCTTTGGAAAGCAACATAGAGAGACTTTTCCAGTTGGAAAGTCATATAGAGCTCACGCACCACTTGAAATTGTGCAGTCCGATATCTATGGACCGATGCAAACACCATCCATGGAAAGGTGCACTTACCTTCTCACATTTATTGACGATCTCACAAGAAAAACCCGGTTCTATTTTCTAAAGCATAAATCTGATGCATTTGACTGTTTTCAGCAGTTCAAGACACTTGTGGAGAAGCAGAGTGGTTACAACATCAAGATATTAAGAATAGACAGAGGTGGTGAGTATGTCTCAAATGATTTCTTAAATTTTTGCAAGAATCATGGCATATAGAAGCAATTCACTGCGTGGTATACACTGCAGCAGAATGGTATTGCGGAGAGGAAAAACAAAACCATCATGGAGATGGCATGCAGTATGTTGGCAGCGATACATCTGTCAAATGAATACTGGGCTGAAGCAGTGGCAACTGCGGTATACATCATGAATCGATGTCCTACAAAGAGCGTGAAGAACAATGTTCCGTAGAAAGCATGGACAGGTATGAAGCATAGTGTTTCGCATTTAAAAGTTTTTGGTTGTGTAGCATATGCACATGTACCAGATGAGCTGAGAAGAAAATTAGACAATAAAAGACAGAAATGCATCTTTATTGGATATTCTGAAGACACAAAAGCATACAAGTTGTATGATCCTATCACAAGAAAAATTATTATCAGCCACGATGTTCATTTTGTGGAAAATGAAGCATGGGATGGAACTGTTGAGAAGAATGTGAAAATCGTGTCACATGTTGAACATGATGATATCGCAGAAGATGAGGTTGAGACTCCGCATGTGAATCAGAACTTCGCAGCACCACTTACTCCAAGGACTGCGTAGCAAGGTTCAGCACCAGCAACCCTGACAAGCACTCCAAGTGCGCAACAAACTTCATCAAGCAGTTCGCACAGTTCGACACCAGCAACTCTGCCAAGGACAAGAAGTCTGCGTGAGATATATGAGGCTAGTACACCTAATTCATTCTCTTGTTTTGCATTATTTTCTCAAACTAATGATCCGCTAACATATGAAGAAGCAGTTGAAGATGAATTTTGGGCACAAGCCATGAATGAAGAAATAGAATACATAGAGAAGAATCAGACATGGGAACTAGTTGATGTTCTTGAAGACAAGGATGTGATAAGCGTGAAATGGATTTATAAGACCAAGCAAGATGTTGAAGGAAATGTGCAAAAGCACAAGGCGAGATTGGTAGCAAGAAGGTTCACTCAGCAACCTGGCATAGACTTTAATGAAACTTTTGCACCTGTAGCTCACATGGACACTATCAGAACAGTTTTGGCCATCATAGCACAAAAGAAATGGCCTGTCTATCAAATGGATGTTAAGTCCGCGTTTCTAAATGGATATTTAGAAGAAGAAGTGTATGTGGAGCAGCCACAACGCTATGAATTTCCAGGACAAGGACAAAGAGTATACAGAATAAAGAATGCGCTCTATGGTTTGAAGCAAGCTCCTAGAGCTTGGTATAATCGGATTGACTCATACCTCATTCAGAATGGATTTCACAGAAGTGAATGTGAGCCAACGCTGTACACAAAAATCAACCAGTAAGGTAATAAACTAATTGTCTGCCTATATGTAGATGATTTAATATTTACTGGTGATTTTGGCATAGAAGAATTTATAACGGTCATGGAAAGTGAATTTGAAATGACAAATTTGGGCCTTATGAAGTACTTTCTGGGCACTGAAGTCCAACAGAATGAAAATGGGATATTTATATCTCTGTCAAAGTATGCAAGTGATGCATTGAACAGGTTTAAGATGTTAAATAGCAAAACAGCACCAACACCAATGATAACAGGTTTGAAATTGAGCAAGGATGATGATGGATCCAATATAGATCCTACGCTGTTTAAAAGGCTCGTTGGCAGCCTTATGTATATTACAGCAAGAAGACTAGACATCATGTATGGAGTCAGCTTAGTCTCAAGATTCATGGAGTCACCAAAAGAATCGCATTGGCAAGCAGGTAAAATAATTTTGAGGTATATAAGTGGAACAAGAGACTTTGGTATTCTGTATTCCACCTCAGAAAATTTCAAACTCATAGGATACACTGACAGTGACAATGGAGACAGCATAGATAACAGAAAAAACACATATGGGAATACATTTAATGTAGGAATAGGTGTTGTATCATGGGCGTCAAAGAAACAGCCCATAGTAACTTTTTCTTCAGCAGAGGCAGAGTATGTTGCAGCTACAAGTGCTGCATGTTAAGCCGTTTGGATGTGTAGAATGTTAAATGATCTATTGTAGCATCAACAAGAACCTACAGTCATTTACTGCGAGAACAATTCGGTTATCACACTGTCAAAGAATCATGTGTTTCACAAAAGAACCAAGCACATCGGCACAAGGTATCACTTCATTAGAGAATTGATAAACAACAAGGAAATCTGTTTAGAATTTTGCAGGTCTGAAGATCAAGTTGCAGACATATTTACAAAACCATTGGCAAAAGACCCATTCCACTTTCTGTGAAGTTGTTTGGGAATGACAAGTTCTGCGCAGTGAACTTGGTCATGAACAGAGCATGTTTTAAGCTTTGAAATAGTTTGTAATATTTTAATTTTGTTTAATGATCCCCATCTGCTCGTAATTAAGGGGGAATGTTCGAAATGTCTAATTAAATGAGTTGATCGCGTAGTTACTGCGCCGGCTCTGTCAGTCACCCTGTCAATAAAGATTGTGTCAGTGCGCAGTGCGTAGTGTCAGTATGTCAGCTAGTTCGCAGCCAATCCGACGCACGTTATGTTTTCAAATTAATGAAACCGCGTTAATAGTTCGCAAGTCAGGAAACCTAAGGATAGAATTTATTACAGTGTTTAATGCAATCCCGTAGCTTCCATAAGAAGCTTTCCTAAGTCAATTCATAGAAAACTCTATAAATAGAAGCTCTTAGTCAAAACTCAGTGAGAGATGTGTAAGAGGAGTGAAAGGAGAAGAAGCTCCCGTGAATTGTATCAAGAGCCCAAGCTCTGTGAATGTAAAAGTCCGAAGTCGGCGAAGTGAAGTATTGCGGAGAAGTTAACTTCGCATCACTCTAAAGTTCATACTATGCTGCGAAGTGAATGCTGCGCAGTTACTCGAAGTGAATGCAGCGCAGTTACTTGTCGCGAGGTGAATGCTGCGAGTAAAAGTTAATTGCCCCGGAGTTAAAACTGCGAAGTTAATTCGCAGTTAAATCTTCTTTACTGCGCGGTGTTCCTTTTCCCTTCAGAGTGTTGTACTTTTTCGGCATCACATTCCAGCCTGAAGATAACCAGCTATCAGAATCTTGAGCTGTATAAATTAAATTTTTGTGAGTAAAGTCTTAATCGGTTTTTAGTTTTGAATGGAAACTCAAACGTTTTTGAATGGACGCTCAAGTATACAAATTTATAGAATATGATCCAATTGTCATGTCTATTGAGAAGTTGAACCCGGCATTCTCATAATTCACACAAGACCGTGTGAATTAATGATGATAGTGGTTAACAGTTCTCCATTATAAAATTAACAACCATTTAACCAAATGGCGTTTTTTATTTTTGCAAAAACAACTATTTCTACTGGTGAGAGATTAAAGAAGTTTAATCTTGTGATCAGCCTTGTGATCATTCGAAGCAGCATGTGCGGCGTCCCAAATGCACAATGTCTGCTCATCAACGCACATATCCCTTCTCCATGGGCATTCAATCTACACACAATATGCTCCCTTTCCCTTACTGCCAATGCATTATTAACTGTAACTTGTCAATATAACTGTAACCAGAGAATCTAGAAACCTATCAAAAATGGATAATGGAATCTAAGCATGGATTTTCACTGTGTTGAAAGACGACATGAAATGGATACTCTACCCATCGAAGTTTTCCAGATTCCGACCACTTCAACGCACATATCCCTTCTCCATGGGCATTCACTCTGCACACAATATGCTCCCTTGCCCTTACTTCCAATGCATGATTAACTATAACTTGTCAATATAACTGTAACCGTAGAATCTAGAAACATATGAAAAATGGATAATGGAATCTAACAATGGATTTTCACTGTGTTGAAAGACTACATGAAATGGATACTCTACCCATCTTCAAGAAAAATATCGAACATTTCCATGTAACATCTAAACCTTAAAATGAATTTATACCATTAATTATGCACTGTGTACATACCATCATGGTTGTAAATTTTGCAATCTTTACTACCAGAACTTAGACAACAACCATTCCATTGCAAACTTCCAACCAGATCTGAATGACCCTTCATAGTCCTAACCTGATTTTGGGAACACAAATAAATGAGTGGGCCTATAAACTAAAATGAGATAATCAAAGTAGTCGATCGGGACTGTTGGAAGCAGATGTCAGAGTAGTTCAGCTTTAAATTTCTATGGGAATAGATTTAGGTTTAGGTTAAGTTTAAACTCTTGCAATACTACAAATTTGTTTGAGAGACTAAGTTGATATTGAACTCACTTGTTTCATGCAAGAAGCATCCCAGAGCTCAATGTTGCCGCTTTTCAAACCCAGTGCAACATGCTTTCCATCGAATGCCCAAGCAAGGCTTGTGACAAATCCATCAAGATCATTGTCAACTTGCATGGGCTGTAAGCGCGTTGAGGTGGTGCCATCCCATAAGTGAACGGACATTGAAAGGCCAATTCCTATTATATTGGTGGCACTCCAATCCAGTAAATTCAGATAATATTCATTCAAAATACCTGGACAATACAGTGACCTGCTGGGGTCTGCAGAGACGGTAAGAAAGAAAAAAGAGTTCATCAAACTTATAATTAAAAACATTCATCAGCATTGGAGACCATTGATTTGTAATAATAAATCGATCGGCAGGAGAAGCCGATTATAATCATATCTTACGTTTGGGATTACACGGAAAGGTTTTCGATTTGTGGGATATGCCAATGAATTCTACATAAACTGAGACGGTGGAGAATCTTCTCGGTTCAGACAAGGCTTATACCTGTAAGATAAAATCCTTGCATTGTCTGCTGAAACGTTGGGGCGATTGAAAAGATAAGTAGATAACCGTTCTGCGTAATTGTTCTGAGCATAAGCATAAACGTGTTTAGTAAAACTCAATTGAAAATGCGCGAAACCTTCATTCTGTATGGAGTATTCAGAGTAAGAGGAATCATACAGAGGAGGATACAGCAGATTTATTCCTAATCTCATATCGCATGGCATCCAAATTTAGACTGCCTCGATCTGGCCTCCATCAAGCCACTGGATTAGTCATTAGATGGGAAAAATAACATCTTAAAAAAATCTCCAGAGATTCTTCACAATTCTCTGTAACTAAATAATCCACAGGTAGCAGTACCCAAACGTTTCAAAGCCTATTACTACATAGTGAATTCTACTATCATGTCTTCAGCCCTTGGAAGAGGGGCTTTACAATAGAAATAGGAATTTTAAAACATGAACAGAAAGTGCAAAACACGAGTTATACAGGCTACCCATAAGGCCTGCACCATCAAAAACTCAAACCACCAGTCTGATTGTTTGTTATGAGTTTATAATAAGCCTTAGAAGGGAGAACCAAGACTGCTTGGACAAGTTAAACCTGAAATTGACAGATCGTCATAGATCCATGGTTCCAGGGAACACTGCTCGTCTGAGAAAGAGCTCGCAATGTGACCCGCAGCTTCCATTGATTGATCCGCAGTTGCTTTAAGATTACAGCCCACTGACAACCCAAGATATGATTCCAGAGCAGACAATTCTTTGGAAAACTCAAGCTGCATGATGCTATCCTCTCTCTTGTAGCATTCACCTGTCCCACCGTCGACCTCAATAGGTGTATCTACAGGTCCGTCTTTAACAACACCAGCGACCGGGGGTTTAATCTCCACAAAGGTAGACTCATTTGCGTCATCGTATATAGATGAAATTTCTGGGGTTTTCGTCTCTTGAACCCATGGGATATGCACCCCATCAAATTACATGCTACTATGATCAGAATCAAAATAACCTCCTGGATGGGAAGATTTCACCTGTTAAAAATTTATGGCATCGCCATAAGCAGTGGGCATTAAATTGCTCGCCTCTGAATAGTTGTGAGTATAGAGCTCACAAGAACACGATTTCTGCAAAGTTTGGCTGAAATTGCTATTCTCATAAGATTGGACTGTGGATACATTTGAATTGCTTTGAAATGGAGCAGTGGGTTTTAAGAACTCAGAGTCCCCGTACTCCATATCATCGTAGCCATAGATTGGCAGATCTGATCTGCAGACATCCTTCAAATTGGGTTTTACTTCCCTGTTTATATTGTAAATCATACAGAGGAGGATACAGTAGATTTATTCCTAATCGCATAGCGCATAGCATCCAAATTTAGACGGCCTCGATCTAGCACTGACCGATCTCCTATCTTAAAACCCATCTCCTATCTTAAAAACCGGATTGGGGCGAATTAAAATTGATTGCACTCCATATATTATGGATGAACTAACAAAAAAGTAAAACCCAATTTCCATGATCAGCGAATTTTAAAAAAAAACCCGATTTCCATGATCGCTCAGGGCGAATTTACCTTTACCAAAAAAACCCGATTTCCATGATCGCTCATGGCGAATTTATCCTTACCAAAAAAACCCGATTTTCATGATCGCTCATGACGAATTTACCCTAACCAAAAAAACCCAATTTCCATGATCCCGCAAGGGCAAATTTACCCTTAGCAACTACCATTTCTACATATTTGGGTGAATTAAAAGGAGCAAGCTTATTTACGGGTGATGGGAGCTCCAAATCTAATCAAACAAGGGCTAAATGGTTAAAATTAGGGTCTCTTTATATATTTCATAGGGCTAATGTGCCATTTATTAAAAATAAATATATAAAAATTGGGCTAATCATAGTAAATGATGGTTTAATTAAAAAATAGCCCACTAAAAAATTAAAACCCCTAAATTTATCCCATGGGCTAAGATTAGCCCCTAAAATTTTCCATAATGTTTTCATCAGATGATGTTCCTATGAATCCAAATCCAAATATTGACCTAGCCAAGCATAAGATTGGCCCTACTATTATTGTCAATCTTCGTTGTGAACAAAAGACGACATTCTTAAAGTAGGATCCCAGTGCACATAGGAAGATAAAAATAAATTACTCTCCCATTTGCATGAATTCAAAGACATTATTGCATGGACATACAAGGAGATTAAAGGATTTGATCTTAGTATTATCCAACACTCCATTCCCCTAAAAGAAGAAGCTACATCCATGTGGAAAACACAACGACATATAAATCCAAATCGTGATGTATTCATAAAAAAGAGCTCAAAAAAGACGTTCAAGGGAAATATTATCTTTGTCATGCACTATTCCAAATGACTCACCAATCTTGTCCTGACCTAAAAAAATATTGGTGGCTTTCACCTTTGCATAGATTTTAGGGACCTCAATCAGGTTAGGTTTGCATCAAAGACAATATTCCATTACCTTTCATTGACACTGTCTTGAAGCAAGTTGTCGATTATGAGGTGATTCCATTCCTAGATGGCTTTTCACCATAAAACCAAATCAATATTAACCCTAAGAATCGATACAAGATAACTTTTACCTTTAGATGGGGTACATTTTCTTACCATCGTATCCCTTTCAGACTGGTAACACTAACACTACTTTCCAAAGGATAATGGATATACCTTTGCATGACTTGATAGAGGTTATAATCCAAATTTTCTTAAATGACCCGATTGATCATTCCAAGAATAGAGCCAACCATTTTGACCATCTTTGTTAAGTTTTCTTCTTCGATATATATAATTTGGCATTTCCCTTAACCCCAACAAGTCTATTTTTAGTGCTACCAAGGGGAATTTATTAGCCCATATCATTTCTAATAAGGGTGTGAGGATTGACCTTGAAAGAAAATCCTCTATCCAAAATCCCCCTCCCCTATATCCAAGAAACTTTTCCAAGCATTTATTAGAAAAAAGAATTTCATGCGACCATTTGTGCCCAATTTTTTTCAAAACTATCAATCCTATGCTATTTTTAAGAGACATGCCGCTAAATGTGAATGAACAAGAGAAATACACCTTTTGGGAATTAAAAATTCCATTATATATGCTCCCATCCTAGTCAATCGTAGTTTCGAGTGGGATTCCTAGATATATACCAATGTGAATGAAAAGGATATTTTAGCCATCTTGATCCAACTTAACTTTAATGACCATGAGAAACTTGTTGCAAATTTGAGTCAAAGCATATATTAGGATGAATTCAAGTTTCCTTTGATTGATAAGTATGCATTAGCCTTAGTTGTAACTATGGGACAATTTCAACATGATGTTCTCGGATGTTAAGTTTAAACCAAATAGACAAGCAAGATCACTGAAAGAAACATAATCACAAGATAGACACAGAATATACCCTGGGAAACCCTCATGGGGTAGAAAACCCAGCAAAGCTTTCCTCAATAAGATGATCAACCAAAATACAAGATGTGCTCCTTCCTTCTTTGTCTCCTTAGCAGATCTCCCAGACAAGTGCGCACTCTTCCACAAGTGAGTGAGTGATCTAATGAGGAGTTCACCTCTCTTATTTATACTGACTCCCAACTGACTAAAAGACCTAATGGGGCCGACCTCTCCTGGAGAAGTCTAATAACCCCAAAAATATAACCACAGGGCCGACCCCCACATAGTGGGTCTAATAACCCTAGTTAATACAAACCCTCGGAGGAATAAACATCTCCGGATATATAATAGGGTTACCTCGGAGGGACGAAACATCTCTGGAATAATAAAGTATAAATATAATATTCTTTGAAGTTACAATATTCAACACTCCCCCTTAACGAGAAGGATATTATAACAGCATCTGCAGGAGCAAGGAGTCACTATACATGATACATCTATAAATCATCGGAAGCTTTCTTCAATTTGTCTTCATCAGTAACTCAAACAGTTACTGGTACATCAATGTCAACATCAACATCAACATCACGATCATCAGCATCGTCATCACACGATCAGCAGCATCGTCATCGCACGATCAGCAGCATCGTCATCACATGATCATCATTAGTACAAGTATTCATGCCAATACAAGTAACCATATCAACAATACGAGTATCCTACCGATACAAGTAGCCACATCATCAATACAAGTATCCATACCGATACAAGTAATCACATCATCAATACAAGTATCCTATCGATACAAGTAACCACATCATCAATACAAGTATCCTACCGATACAAGTAACCACATCATCAATACAAGTATCCTACTAATACAAGTAACCACATCATCAATCACTTTCTCGGAGACCATACGTCTACGGATCAATTCAGGGACCGAAGTCCAGGGATGATACAATCCCCACTTCTCGGAGACCATACGTCTATGGATCAATTCAGGGACTGAAGTCCGAGGATGATATAATCCCCACTTCTCGGAGACCTCACGTCTATGGATCAATTTAGGGACCGAAGTCCGGGGATGATACAATCCCCACTTCTCGGAGACCTCACGTCTACAGATCAATTCAGGGACCGAAGTCCGGGATGATACAATCCCCACTTCTCGGAGACCTCATGTCTACGGATCAATTCAAGGACTGAAGTCCGGGGATGATAAAATCCCCACTTCTCGGAGACCTCACGTCTACGGCTCTCTTTAGGACTGAAAGTCCAGGGATGATCCAATCCCCTCAACTGTCCACTAAGGACTTCATTCTCGGAGACCTCACGTCTACGGCTCTCTTTAGGACTGAAAGTCCAGGGATGATCCAATCCCCTCAACTGTCCACTAAGGACTTCATTCTCGGAGACCTCACGTCTACGGCTCTCTTTAGGACTGAAAGTCCAGGGATGATCCAATCCCCTCAACCGTCCACTAGGGACTTCATTCTCTGAGACCTCACGTCTACGGCTCTCTTTAGGACTGAAAGTCCAGGGATGATCCAATCCCCTCAACTGTCCACTAGGGACTTCATTCTCGGAGACCTCACGTCTACGGCTCTCTTTAGGACTGAAAGTCCAGGGATGATCCAATCCCCTCAACTGTCCACTAGGGACTTCATTCTTGGAGACTTCACGTCTACGGCTCTCTTTAGGACTGAAAGTCCAGTGATGATCCAATCCCCTCAACTGTCCCCTAGGGACTTCATTCTCGGAGACCTCACGTCTACGGCTCTCTTTAGGACTGAAAGTCTAGGGATGATCCAATCCCCATCTGTATTCTCATCTATACAGGTACAAATATCCAAGAGCATGTATCACATCAAAACATGTATACAACATTAATCAAAACATGTATACATCACACCAAAACATGTATACATATAGCATGTATTCTTACTAATACATCTAACATCAAAACATGTATACATCATACCAAAACATGTATACATCTAGCATGTATCAAAACATGTATCCATAAAAAATAGAAGATATATAAGACTTCTAAATCTAAATGATTGTAAGTAGCTAAGTGCAACAAAACAAAATTGTTATCAAATACTATACTACTCCCCCTTTCGAGGAGGGTCCCTCTGGACTATACCAAGCATGTCTCGGAAGTGTGCAAACTTTACTCGAGACAGAGGTTTACTCAGGATATCGGCAATATGATCCTCAGTGCTTATATACTCGAGCTTGATGGCTCCTCTCTGCACCATATCTCGGATATAGAAGTAACAGATCTCAATGTGTTTTGACTTATCATGGAACACAGGATTTTCAGTCATCTTAATGCAGCTTTGATTATCACACATAATCACAGTGGAATCCATTTCTAAGTCAAAAATTCCAGATAAAAGTTTCTGAAGCCACACTGCTTCACAGCTGGCAGAGCAAGCGGCTATATATTCTGCTTCAGCAGTACTGAGGGCCACACTAGATTGTTTCTTGCTGAACCAGGAGATCATGGCAGATCCAAGACCATAACATCTGCCTGAAGTACTTTTTCTATCTGAGACACTACCTGCCCAATCAGAATCTGAGTAACCATGTAACTTGAGTTCATTACCTCCAAGATAGTATAGGCCAAAGTCCACTGTACCTTTTAGGTACCTCATTATATGCTTTGCAGCTATAAGGTGAACCTTTCTAGGTTCTACTAGATACTGACTTAGGGTATTTACAGCAAAGCATATATCCGGCCTAGTATTTGTCAAATACATCAATGACCAATAATTTGGCTATATAGGGTTATGTCCACTAGTTCTGATGAATCATTAACTAATAGTTTCAGGTTGGAGTCCATGGGAGTGGCCATGGCTTTACACTCCAACATATCAAATCTTTTGAGAATCTCCACAGTATACATACCTTGATTTAGAAATATTCCTTTTGGCTCTTGCCACACTTCTAGGCCTAAGAAGTAGTGCATTAATTTGAGATCTTTCATTTCGAATTCTGAAGAGAGCTTCTTCTTGCTTTCAATAATTTGATTCTCATTTCCGGTTAGAAATAGATCATCTACATATAATAGCAATATAATAGGTTCATCATCTATCACTTTAAGATAAAGATTGGAGTCAGCTTTACTTTTGGTAAAGCCCATGCTTGTTAAGAAACTGTCAATCCTTCTGTACCAAGCCCTGGGAGCTTGCTTCAATCCATATAATGCCTTTTTCAGTTTGCATACATGGGTCCTTCCGTCTTTGAACTCAAAACCTTGAGGTTGTTCTATGTATACTTCTTCTTCAATTACACCATTCAGAAAGGCTATCTTAACATCCATTTGATGCAATTTCCATTTCATCATGGATGCAAGTGCCATGATAGTTCTAATTGAAGTATACCTAGCAACAGGTGCAAATGTTTCTTCAGAGTCAATTCCCTCCTTTTGAGAGAATCCTCTGGCTACAAACCTTGCCTTGTATTTTTCAATGCTACCATCTGCAGCATGTTTTATCTTGAAAATCCATTTGGAAGAAACCACACTTTTATCTCTTGGTTTGGGGACTATATCCCAAACATCATTTTTCATTATTGACTGATATTCTTCTGTCATTGCTTCTACCCATTCTTTCTTTTGAGCTGCCTCTTCATAGCTAGTAGGTAGTTGATCCACAAGATCACACATCAAGGCCATATAGTTGGACACTAGCTTTGGTTTCTTTCTTTCTCTAATGGAGCCTTCAGGAGCACCATATTTTTCAGCCCCTTGGATAATATCTCTAGCCCATGCAGGCCTTCTTTTCTTTGATAAATCTGAGATAGGAGGTTCTTGTGGTTCCAACATGTCATGATCCTCTAGTGGATTATCTTCAGGGATGTGAACAACCTCTGAGTTTCTAGAAGAAGGATCTTCTTCATAGATTTCTTCAAGTTGGCATTTTCTTGATTTCTTGAGAGCTGCTTCTTCATCAAAAGTTACATCTCTACTGATTTCTATATGATGAAAGCCTGGTATGTAAATCCTGAAAGATTTGGATGATTCACAGTAACCAACAAATATTCCTTTCTTACCAGAAGGATCCAATTTGGTTCTCTTTTCTTTCGGAATGTGGATGTACACAGGACACCCAAATATTTTAAGATGGCTTACCTCGAGCTTCTTTCCAGTGAACACTTCTTCTGGAGTTTTGAAATCAAGAGCACTATGAGATAATCTGTTTTGAACATATACTGCTGTCTTGGCTGCTTCAGCCCATAGATAACTGGGAAGATCCTGGTCATGTATCATAGTCTTCACAGCTTCCATGATGGTTCTATTTTTCCTTTCTGCAACCCCATTTTGTTGGGGATTGTAGGGAGTGGTTAGTTCTCTCTTGATTCCAACTTCTTTACAAAATTCTTCAAATTCTTTTGAAGTATATTCTCCACCATTGTCTGTACTGAGAATCTTGATTTTCTTTTCTGAGAGATTTTGTATTAGAGCCTTGAACTCTTTGAACTTTCCAAAAACTTCATTCTTTCCTTTTAGAAAGTATATCCAGGTTTTCCTTGAATGATCATCAATGAATGAGAGATAGTATTCAAATCCACTCAAAGAGGTGGTGGGCATAGGACCACATACATTTGAGTGTATTAACTCCAAGATACCCTTAGTCTTTGTTTCACTCTTTGGAAAGGGGTTCTTGATATTCTTCCCTTTCTTACATCCTTTACATGAGCCATGATGATCAACCTTCAAATCTGCTAGTCCTATGACCACCTTGCTTACATAGGGTAAGGCTTTGTAGTTAATGTGAGCTAGTCTTCTATGCCATAGCTCACTGGGACTAGAGGTTTCATGAACAAAGGCAGCTTTTGGATGACCCTTGAGTTTATACAAACCTCCTTCCTCTTCACCAATAACAATTGCATCCTTAATAGATTTTCCTTTGGACCACATTAACACTTGTCCACCAATGAATGCAACTCTATAGCCTTTCTTGTCTAATGTTGAGATTGAAAGCAAATTCCTCTTCAATCGTGGAACATACAAGACTTCCTTCAGCTTCATGGGGGTTCCAGAATCGAGTTTGTAGTTTGCTTCACCAATTCCCCTAATGGGATATTGATAGACATCTCCTAGAGATACCTTTTGGGGAGAAGTCTTTTCTTCAAGATTTGAGAGAGTCCTTTTCTGACCTGTCATGTGCTTTGAAGCACCACTGTCAATAAGCCATGTACCTTCTCCAGGGGTTATAGATCCAGAGAGTGCAGCGAAGAGAACATAGTCTTCTGCATCTTCTTCTGTATTTCTCCTTGACCTTCTTTTGAAGAAGGTCCTTTCTTTTTCTTCCTCTTCATTTCTAGGTCTTTTATTGTGAGACCTTTCTTCCTCTACTTCTTCTTCTTCACTATCATCTTCTGCAAGATGTGCTTGGTGTCTTTTGTAGTGAGTACCCTTTTTCTTCTCTAGAGGGCAATCTCTAGCAATGTGTCCTATTTTGTGACAAGAAAAGCACTGGAAAGAAGAGTAATCTCTTCTTTGAGTAGTTCCTCTTTTCTTCTGAAATCTGTGTGGAGGATGAGACTACTTGTGACTACCCTTTTTAGAGTAGGATTGATTCCTTCTTCTTTTGGTGTGGGTGGCCAAGGCTTGGTCATCCTCTTTGAGCAAGGCTTCTCGATTTGCAACCCTAGCCTCCTCTTGTACACAATCCTCCCAAACTACATCAAACTTCATACTTTCTTTTCTGGCACACATAGTTTGAATGAGTGACTCCCAAGGTCTAGTGAGACCATTTAGAGCTATCATCACAAGTTCATCTTCCTCAAGAGTGTCACCAATGGCATCTAGTTGTTCCTTGATTAGAGAGACTCTTGAGAAGTAGTCTTGAATGGATTCTCCTTTTTGCATCTTGGTACTCTTTAACTGAGTCCTTAGATTCATCTTCCTATTGATGTTCTTTCCTTCATACATTCTTCCTAGGGCATCATACATTTCCTTTGGAGTCTTTTTGGAAGCCACTTGGGGAATCAAGTGGTCTTTAATGGAATCAGCTATGATTCTCTTTGCCCTAATCAAATCCTTCCTATGTTTTTCTTTGGCTTCATCTTCTTCTGGTTCTGCAACTTCCTCCTTGATATAATGAGCAAGATCATTCTCCTCAAGAATGAGACCAATTCTGTATTTCCATGCCCGAAAATTTTATATACCTTCTAGCTTGTCTTCAAGCTTAGTGTTTGGAGCCATATTCTCTTGGGGGAGTCCAAGCGACATAGTAGACTTACCTGGAAAGTTACTTTTCACTTTTCCGGAATCTGGAACAGAATTTTATCGCACTTTTGGTAGAATTAGGGTTTGACTTTCCTGGAGTTCTACCCAACCAAAAAGTTCGATCTATAGCTCAAAAGAATGCTCTTGAGAAGGTCTATCCAGCCATGTAATCAGAATTCAAAAATTCCAACTTTTTTCTGAAACCAAATTCTGACGTATCGCACTTGTGGTAGAATTAGGGTTTGGATTTCCTGGAGTTCTACCCAACCAAAATGTTCGATCTATAGCTCAAAAGAAAGGTATTAAAAAGAGCTATCCAGCCATGCAACCAAAAATCAATAATACCAACTTTGGGCTGAAACCCTAACTTAACCGGAGAGAGAGAGAGGTATTCTTACCTTGTGAAAGATGTCCTATTCAGTCTAGCTCTGATACCATGTTAAGTTTAAACCAAATAGACAAGCAAGATCACTGAAAGAAACATAATCACAAGATAGACACAGAATATACCCTCGGAAACCCTTATCGGGTAGAAAACCCAGCAAAGCTTTCCTCAATAAGATGATCAACCAAAATACAAGATGTGCTCCTTCCTTCTTTGTCTCCTTAGCAGATCTCCCAGACAAGTGCGCACTCTTCCACAAGTGAGTGAGTGATCTAATGAGGAGTTCACCTCTCTTATTTATACTGACTCCCAACTGACTAAAAGACCTAATGGGGCCGACCTCTCCTGGAGAAGTCTAATAACCCCAAAAATATAACCACAGGGCTGACCCCCACATAGTGGGTCTAATAACCCTAGTTAATACAAACCCTCGGAGGAATAAACAACTCCGGATACATAATAGGGTTACCTCAGAGGGATGAAACATCTCCGGAATAATAAAGTACAAATATAATATTCTTTGAAGTTACAATATTCAACATCGAATTGGCAAATCCAAGATTTCACATCCAATGCATTAGCCTTAGTTGTAACCACGGGACAATAATATTATAATTCTAACACAATCCAAGGATTCACATCCAATGTATTAGACTTAGTTGCAACCATGGGACAATGAGTGAGACCAAACGATATTATAATTTTAACAATTTCAAGTGAAAATTAACCATCTCAAGTGGAAACCTGAATCAAGAAAACATATTTTCTTGAAGGATAACTTGGATGAATACAAGGCCAATCTAAAATCCTCTATCAGGATGATGTTCTCGGATTGGCCAATCCAAGGTCTCCCATCCAATGCATTAGCCTTAGTTGTAACCATGAGACCTTGGATTGTGTTAAAATTATAATATCATTTGGTCTCACTCATTGTCTAACTATCATCATGGGAATGGCTTGGAAAAGTCAACAAACAAGAACATGATTAATATAATTGGGGAAAATCCTATGGAATTGAACTTAACAAGAACATGATTAATATAATTGGGGGAAAATCCTATGGAGTTGAACTTACATTTGATTCAAGCTTTATGAGATGACCGTACAACTTCGAAAACCATCCATTTTGAAATCGATTTCATTTCGTCCAAGCATGAGATTGAGTCTAATCGCCTAGTCTTCCAAGTTCAGGAGTTTGATAATCTGTCCATTGTTTAAATATTAAATTGCGTCTTATATCTGAATGAATAAATGGAATTGTCGTTTGAAATTTTATTCGTCCCGTATACCGAATCCGACCATAATAGTTACTACCGCACTTCCACTATGCCAATGGAAGAATCGAAGTCAAATTCTAATAGACTCGCGCCGCAAAATGCTGTTAATTGATATTTTCGTTATGCTGAAAAGTACAAATAAAAAATAAACCCTGAACTTGTTCACACATTCCTCATAATTACACAGGAGAAACAATTAATAAATGAGAGATTACCAAAAAAATAAAAACGAGATTTCCTATTTTATGAATTTTTTTTGGATTTTTTAAAAATATATTCATTTATTTTATGGCAAAAATATTATAATATAAATTTATGAATATTTATAAGATATTCCGTAAGCCCATAGGAAGAACTACATACGATTAAGTTGATATCAATAAACAATTTAAAATAATCTGGTTCACAATTTGATTTTGAGATATTTAGTTAGAAAAACTGGAGGGCTTCATCACTCCAATTTTGGGACGATTAATTCGTGTTTAACTGTCGACAAGGTGGACTGGAAATAACTTTTTTGTACATTCTCAAGTTGTCAATGATATGATTGCAAAACAACAGGGAAGTGGAAGTAGAAAGTGTCTTCCTTGCTCTCCTTAGTGGGAGCCGTAGCACGGTGATTTTGAAAACTCGGCTCTATCTCCCACATTCCCTGAAACCCGGTAAATCCAATTCTTTCCGATCCCAATCCATGTAATGCATACATTACAACGGCTGCGCTAATGGTGAAAAGTGCGTTCCTTGCTCTTCTTAGTGGGAGCCAGAGTGCCGTAACTTTGAAACTCGGTAAATAACTAATGTGGAATCCAATTCTTTCCAATCCTACTCATTTCAATCCAGGTAGTGCATACATTACAATGGCTGCGCCAATGGTATCTCGGCAAACTCACCGATTTCTATCCATTCCTTGTTCTCCTTAGTGGGAGCAGCTTCTTAGTGGCTGTGAAAACTCTGCTCTATCTCCACATTCCATGAAACTTTGTAAATAGCTAATGTGGAATCCAATTCTTTCCAATCCTACCCATTCCAATCCACGTAGTGCATACATTACAATGGCTGCGCTAATGGAATACGCTCCAATGGTCTCCAAGACCATTCAAAATTTCAACAATTCAAAAACTCCCCAAACTCACCGATTTCTATCTACTATATGGAAGAAAGAATTCTTATATGGAAGAAATAATTCTTCAAACTCATTGAATACATCCACTGTAACAAGAATTTTGTGTCCCAGGGTACGCTATTGAGGTTTATATAAACATGTGTTAAGTTGGCCGTATGGTGGTCATCCAAATGGTATGTTGAAACAATCGAAAACATGACTTGGTAAAATTTTCACAATGATGGAAAGCTCCGAGGACCTGATAGTCATACATTTGTCAGTATTATGTCTCCGGCAAGTAGTATTAAAGTGGATTACAATATTCTCTACAGCACTAAAATAAAATCAGGCGTTTACCATGACATTTTCCTCTCACACCACTTTGGTGAAGTTTCATCATGTTTACCTTCTTTATCGATTTTTGGCAAATTTTATTTAGTCATGTTTTTTTATTATTAAAATTAATACGCTCTTTTCATTAATTATTTTTACTACCAATAACTCCAAAATAAATTAGAAAAAATACCCCCACATGGCCTCACTCAATGTAATACCCCTAGACTCGAAAGGAATAAAGAAAAGGCATACCCATAATAAATTAATAATAAGAATCCATGTACATAACTCCTCTGAGCAGGCGGGTTTTACGACCGATCTTCGGGAATAGTTACCTTTGTTAACCACGGTTGCCATCCTTACAAATATCCTCTTCCCTTTTAGAACAGGGCAGTCAAGAAGTTATTGACTGAATAGTGGAACTATTAGACTCGGCCAGGCCTATCTCCCTTGTACCTCAAGTTCGAAATTCCCATTAATAAACCAACAAAATTGAAAAGTTTCCTCTCTAAAATTGAGTCGCCAAAGTCTGTGTCAAATATAACATACAATTCTATTGATCCCAAACCAGAAGCTTTATAAGCATCTTTATTTTCACCTGTAGGTAAAATTTTAAAGTGCCAAAACCCTAGTTCGGGCGTTTCAAAAATGCATTGACATAGCACCACAAGTTTGGTAGTGAAATCCACTCTTCTAACGGGACACCGCCATTTTGTTATCATTTTTAGAGAGAACTATAAAAGTAAAGAGTTATAGCCTATGAATGCTTATAAATTATAACTATTTTAATTACTGGTGATATTCACCTTGGGTTTGTTGTATTCATTTGCCAGGTCTTATTACCTACACAAAAAATTCTTCTCATGAATCAGAACCAAGTGGAAAATTTCATGAGAAGGATTTTTAGAAATAAAATCCTGTTCATAAAATATACCAAGTTTATTGCCATTTACAGTGTAATAATCGGGCCCCTTTAAGCTTATTGGAAGTGCAAGACAGTGTAATAATCTATGCAGTACAATAGAGATAATTGCCTATTTTTATATGAAGATTATGTTATAACGATAATTGCTAGTCGATCAGAATCATTTCCATCTCCTCCTCATAGAAAATGGAATTCGTGGAAACAAAAATACCAAGTATTTCTGGTTTTGAACAATTTAATTTGCTTGAAGGAAGAGTTGTAAAGAAATACAATCACCAGTGTGCAGTGGAACTACAGAATCTCCAGCCTTGTCACAATTGAATGACCTTAACCTTATAAATTGTTATATGTTTGCATAGTATTGAAAATGTTTCTTACGCTTTTTCCACAGGTTGGAAATAGTTAAGGATCTATTTCACCATTTTCACATAGTCAAGTCTTCCTCAATATGCATTACTCATTCCGACAGTGACGAGCCTCCATTCACCGAAATTCGTGGTTGACAATTCGGGAATTAAAAGAAAGCAGCAGGAGGAGGTTCCTCGATGGTCTTATCCCAAAGAGAATAATCCACCCAAATAATCACTCCCTATAATTCCAACCATGAATTCGTTGGTGTGGAAACCGATCAACATATTCTAAATGAAGAAGGCATGCAAGAAATTGTTGCATCACACAAAGTAATCCCAAAAATAAAACTAAGGGTCAGAGTGTCCATCCATATTTTTCAAATTACTATAGATTTTCTTCATATTAGCATAATTCGAGCACGAATTCGATACGGAAAACATAGGTAATGAAAAACTCCAATACGAATAAAATACGGAAGTAGACTGCTTATTGCGGGGAAGAGGCACATTCTACAGCCCAATAGGGGGAAATGTGTAACTCATTTCATGCTCATCTTATAGTTGACATGTGTCCATTTTAAAAAATAACTAGCGTGGACTCATCTTAAAAGTGGCTCTACCAAGCGCAGAGAGGGATCAAATCTCTCAAGGTGCAAACCCTTTTTAGAGTGCAAATGCAGAGGAAGGGTTTGCATCTCAAGAGATTTGATCCCTCTTGGCACTTGGTAGAGCCACTTTTAAGATGGATCTGTGTGGAAGGATTGGGGAGAGTAGGAAGCAATAAAATCCATCCACCATGTGAAAGTAATTAAGAATTGGATGCTTAAATTAATGCTATTATGAATTATTTATTGTAAGAATATACAAAATATCATTGGTTTAAATTAATGCATATTAAGAATGATTTATTGTAAGAGAATATTAACTTAACTCAATGAACGAACTTATATAAATTCTTATAAATTATCTATCTCTTAGAGAGTTCCGCATATTTCAATGCAACAAATCTTAGTGTATGATAAGTTTGTTGATATTAATTAATCAAGTATTGCTTGGTGGATTGCAAGGACCATAGAACCACACTGGAGAGGCCATCTCTTACCAATTTACAATGAAATCAATGCAACATTGATTGGTGATTCATATACATTTGTTGAAATCAATACGGTGAGTATTGGTGGGTGGAGTGAGAGAGATGCAAGACGATAGAGGAGAGACCATCTTTTGCAGAGTTAAAATGAAATCAATGCAACTGAGATTGATGACAGATAGCTTTGTTAAAATCAATGTAGCAAGTATTGGTGGGTATAGTAAGAGGGCCACAAGACTGTTGAGAAGAGGCCATCTCTTATAGTGTTACATAGAAATCAATGCAACATAGATTGATAACTAAGATAAGTTTGCAGAAATCAATGCAATGAGTATTGGTGCATAGAGTGAGAATGTCGCATCTCATAACCCAGAAACGAAAAAAAAATTGTGTCAAACGTGTACACAAATCTTCCAATTTCTTTAATTTCATGCATTCAAATTTTTTTGATATAATAATAGTAAAGTTAAAGTTCTTATGTCCTATAAAAATGTATAGTAGTCTTGATGTTTGCATAGGAATATGTAGTCGTAAATGTTTGCAAAAGACTTTCTTTTAAGAAGAGAATTGTATAAAAGGATTTCGTGTGAATGTGATTTGAATAGAAGCATTTATGGAGCAATTCTTTTGATTGTATTTTCAAATGAATAAGAAAGATCCTAGTAAAGGTGGGCATTATTTCTTCCATATTTTTGTGTTTATTTTGGGTATATATTCACTTTATTTAATGATTCACCAAGGCTTGTTAAACCAATGTTATCATAACTGGACTAATCATCAAACTGATAGAACCCAAAATGTGAACTGAAACCGAACAAAAAAAAAGGGGAAAAATTAGTCGACTAAAAAATACATAAAATATTCATATTAAAAAAAAAACAATATATATTCATGCGCATACATATGAATCCAAACCATTAATACACAAATATGCAAATTGGTTATCATATATATAGGAAGTATAGGATCAAATAACCAAAATAACATATAGTGCAATACATTTATGAAGTTATGAACTAAAGTACATCAACAAATAGGCTCTAAATGCCCCCTACAGTCCAAAAATAAAGCATAGTACTAGTTAATGAATAACCATAAATTAGAGAGGTGGGGTCTTTAAATAGCTTCACAAGAGGCTTATGGTTCGGTTAGATGCTTAGGTGTCTTCTTTTTTTCGTTTTCTTTAAAAAAAATCGAGTTCTAGTGTGTCCATGTCCATGGTCGTACAAAACAATGCAGACGAGACTGGTTCTATACAAAACGAGTCAAATCCGGCTTGTTCAATGGTTTTGGTCTGGTTCCGTACGAAACCGACCGGTTCAGTGGCAGTTTGCTGCTATTTTTCGGGTTTTTTGGTTCGGTGTCCTAACCAAACAGACAAAGCTTCTACATTGATCGAACTGGCCGATTTTAATAGTTCTGATAACAATGTGTGAAACATTAAATAAATTTTAAATTAATTTAAAAAAATTATCAACAAAAACATATTTTTTCCATTTTAAAAAAAAAGGTTCAAATACAAAAAATAATATCAACATGAAAATAAAACTCCAAACTTGAAATAAAAACTCCATCAATGAACTTATCTAAGTTCTTACAAATTATCTCTCTCTTACAGAGTACCACATATTTCAATGCAACAAATCTTGGTGTCTAAGATAAGTTCGATGATATTAATTCATGAAGACTTATTGTTGGGTGGAGTGCAAGGGCTATAGGACTGTAGTGGAGTGGCCATCCCTTACCAACTTACACTAAAATCAATGCAACATAGATTGATGATTCATATATGTTTTCAAAAATCAATGCGGTGAGTATTCGTGGGTGGAGTGAGAGGGATGCAGGACTGTCGAGGAGAGACCATCTCTTGCAGAGTTACACTGAAATCAATGCAATTGAGATTGATGGCAGATACATTTGTTAAAATCAATGTAGAAAGTATTGGTGGGTGCAGTATGAGGGCCACGGGATTGTTGAGAAGAGGTCACCTTGTATAGAGTTATACATAGAAATCAATGCAACATAGATTGATGACTGATATAAGTTTGTAGAAATAACCATAATGAGTATTGGTGCATAGAGTGAGAAGGTCGCATCTCGTAATCTAGAATTTTTTTTTGTGTGTGTGTCAAACGTGTACACAAATCTTCCAATTTCTTCAATTTCATGCATTCAAAGCTTTTTTATATAGTAATAGTAAAGTTCTTATGTCCTATAAAAATGTATAGTATTCTTTCTTTTAAGAACATAACTTTATGAAAGAGTTCTTGTGAATGTGATTTTAATAGAAGCATGTACAGAGCAATTCTTCTAATTGTATTTTCGAATGAATAAGAAAGACCCTAATAAAGGTGGGCATTATTTGTTCCATATTTTTGTGTGTCTATTCAGGGAATATATTCAATTTATTTGATGATTTGCCAAGGCTTGTGAAACATTAAAGAAATTTTAAATTAATTAAAAAACAACATCAACAAAAATATATTTTTGCCATTGTTTTAAAAAGATTCAAATACAAAAATTAATATAACATGAAAAATTGAAATAAAACACTCAAAACTAAGATATGTGATTTTAATATAGTAATCCCTATTCACTTAATTTAGAACTTGTTAGAAGAAATTTCAAATTATAAATAAGTTTACTGTATGTGAAAAGCCTTATGAAGAAATTAAAATAATTTATATGGTTTTCATTAAGAAGTAATTAAAAATTTTATTTTCAAACTATTGATTATGACAAATCTACCAAGCATAGATCCATAATTTTAATTTAATATATTTTTTTAATAATATGTTAAAAGCAATTTTAAATTATAAAGATCCTTGAGTCAATAAGGGTCAAATTTAGAAGAAGCCTGCAAAATTTTTCTATTTTTTAAATCATTTTATTTCCTTTCCATCAAATTATAGATTTTACTATTTTTTTATTTCAAACCCTTTCAAGAATGGTATGTACTATACTGTAAATAGATTTAATGAAGACTCATCTAAGAATATTTAGTGATTCACCAAGGCTTGTGAATTATCGTGAAATAAACTATTGTAACAGTGATAAATATATAAATAGTGATAAGTGTAAAAAATTAACTGTAGATTTATTGATAATAATTGATACTTGCATTTAAAAATTTGCAAGTGTCCACCTTCGATGATGTTCGTTTTTGGATGATGTAAGTGTCTATTGCAATGTTTATGATTTAATTAATCAAGTTCCTCTTACCCAAATGTGGGTCAGTTGGTTAAATTCAATTGAAAAGACATGACTTTTTGAAACACTTTTTTGATTACTTTGATAAATGTTTGGTTTGTTTTTTTATATACTTTGATAAAAATAATTTTATCATTAAGCTGACAAGTTTTTATTACTTTTTTATTATTAAGCTGACAAGTATTTTTCTATATTCAAACTATTTGATTCTAATTTAAGCCAATTAGAAGCATGGGAGGAGTTACACATCCCCCCCTACTTTTCTGTAAAATGTGCCTCTTGGTGCAATTAAAAATTATAAAAAATAACATGTCGACTATTTAAAACATTTACAATATATATATACACACAAATTAGATAAATTAAAACTCTTCCTCAACATTTTCATGTTAAAAAGGGTTTGCACTTCGAGAGATTTGATCCCTCTCGGCGCTTGGTAGATCCTCGTTAAAATGGATCTATACCAGGGTACACCAAGATCGATTTTACAAATGTCTTCATAACCTTCTGTGGCAATCGTCCCTTTTCTTTGCATTAATCTTTCACACGCAAGCAATACAAAATCATTTACAGACTATCAGCTCGTCTTCGAACTGCGAAGATCATCATTGATGACACACAGAAAAACCAGACAGCTTTTGATCCCAGCTGGTCGTACAAAGCGCAGAGGGAGATCATACGCTACTAATCTCTTACATACATTTTACACTTGAGATATATGTTTTTCATATGCCAGTTCGCACTAGACGAGGGCATAGAGGATACATAGACCTCGACTCTAAAAATTCCAGATCTCTTCACTTGCACACTTACGAATGTCCCAAAAGAGACCTAGAGGGATTTATTTATACAAATTTGAACCGGTCACCCTGTGACCTCTGAATGACAACACACAGTCAAGAGCAAATATTCGAGGTGGTGAGTGGGGACCACCACTATTGTTATCTCGTCCCTTGAATGGTCTAGCAGACATGCGGGGACCCAAATAAAATACTTCAGAAAGAATTAGACAGACTGACAAAAGGACAAATGTCTGACAAGATTAAACAATGTGGAACCTATAAAGGAAACCCACGATGCCTTTCAATCATAAGGCTCCCACCCTTGAAGAAAAATACAAATTTCTCGGCCATCGCCGAGATCGACGCCACAACATGGGAAATTAAATGGATCCCCACCAGAATACTCAGGTTCATTGGGTAAGGCATATGGATATAGATTATAATCAAAGCATTTCTCAACATCTGAACCAAATATAACTTTGTTTTGTTCACACATGAATTTGCCTTGAAAAGTTGATTCAACTCTAAAATTCAGCTGAATCCGTCTAGTGTGAACTTTAGAATCAATCCTATTGCCAGCTTAGTACTTTTTCATAAACTTCTGAGTTGTGTACACAGTGTGCTCAAGTGGCGAATAATGTCCCCCAAGGTGTCGTAACTTGAACTTGGACCACATATGGTTCAGATCAGCAACCTGCATATGATCCTGGAGGTGAAGAATATAGTTGGCTCTCCTTTGGATCCAATATTTCCTTGGGTAGAATTTATCCAAAAGGATTTATGTCCATCCTGATCACGTAGTGTTGCACAGATTAGATGGATCTGTACAGATAAAAATCTCTCTTTCTTCTCTGCAAAATTAAAGAATAAGGTTGTACGTTGTCTAGGTAAGATCACCATGTCCAATGTCAACATACGAAACATCTCTTCCTTCTTCTTCATTACAATCCAGCCATACTTCTTCACAAACAATTAGTTTATCTTGTGCCTTTTCTAAGCCAAGAAAGGCGTCTTTCTCCCATTTCTCCAAAATTTGAAGTTGAAGTGGGGATTCTTGGATTTGTCTGATAAGTGTCAAAGAGAGGAACTTTTCAGCTTCTATTCTACTTACATATTCCAAAGATAACTTGCATTCTTCAGGTGTCACTGATTCATCCTAGGGTTTCAGGAACAACCCTGCCTAAGAATGGTTGAGAGGGGAAGGAAATGGTATTGCAGGCCCTTTGCCTTTATCCTGCTGCTGGGAGCTGACGACTCTGGTATGAAACATATTTAGCTGGGGAAAAACTGGAGTATGTGGTTCTGCTCTGGTTAACATGTCAACAACACAATTAAGATAACCAGGTTTATATACAATATCAAAATCAAAATTTTGTAACCACAAAAACCATTTTAAAATCCTAGAACTATTTTCGGCCATCTGATTTTCATTTTTAAATATCCCAGTCATTATTTTCAAATCAGTCCTAATAAAAAACTTTACAGGTTTTTAAAATAAACGAAACTGATTGACTATCTTTTTAACAGCCATAATTTCTTTATGACTAGAAGGATAATTAAGTTCTGCAGACTTGAACGATCCTGAAGCGTAGCCACAAATTTCTTCTTTTCCATCATGTAATTCAATAAGAATCCCACCCCATGAATTAGCCGAAGCATCTATTTCGATGATCAGGTGACCAGTTCCTTGAGGGAGAGACAAAGCAGGGAGCTGTTGTACTTTAGTGTTTATCTTCTGGATTGCTGCAGTCATTTCTTGAGACCATTTCGGAGTATTCTTTTTCAATATTTTCTGAAGGATATGGATATCCTCAGCTTGTCCTTTATAGAATGGTCTGATATAATTTAGACTTCCCACAAATCTCTGAAGCTGGACTTTTTCTAGAATCTGATCTGCGAACTGGCAGAATACTTTCAAGACATGGTCTTGAAGAATTACCTATCCTTTATTAATCTTGAAACTGAGAAACTCAATTTCTACTTTTCCAATCTCCATCTTGCTCTTTGATAGAACAAGACTATGTTTATAGACCAAATGATAAAATTCCTGCAAATGATTTAAATGTTCCTGCAAATTCTTGGAGCATATCAGTATATTATCAATGAAGACTAATGCCCATCCCTTTTCTCTGAAAATATCTTCCATCCTCTTTTGAAATTCTAAGGGAGCATTGTTTATCCCAAAGGGTAATACTTTCCACTGATATTGACCATGAGGAACAACAAAGGCAGTTTTAAATCTATTTTTAGCATCAATTCCAATCTGATAAAATCCATATTTAAGATTGAACTTACTCAATATAGAACATCCAGCAATTCTCTGCAAAAGGCTAGCTTTATCAGGTAAAGGATACCTGACTTCTTGGAGTTTTGCATTGAGAGGTTTATAGTTTACAACCAATTTGGGTTTTCCTCTTTTTATCTCTGAATGTTTATTGACAACAAAGGCTCTACAAGCCCAAGGACTCTTAGAGGGCTCAATCAATCCTTTTGAAAGCAACTCTTTTATTTCATTGGAACAGAATTTCCTTTCAGAGGGAGACATCAGTCTAGCAGAGGCTTTTATGGCTTTGTGTTTTACCAAAGGATCAAAGGGAAGGGAGACAAAATATTTCTCTCTGATCCAGAAAGCATTCGGGATTTCTGAATTACAATCCTTTTCTAATTTAGCAGAGATCTCGACCAAGGATTTTTCCTTATGCATTTCTGCATAAGCAATGCATCTTTCCATTTTGAATAGTTCTGTAATGTTTGGCTTAAGGTTTGTTCTCTTAGCAGGGTTCTTGCATTTCGATTGAGCTTCAAAGGATAGGGGACATGAGATCAAATTTCCATTTATGGTGCAAGTAAAGAACATTTTCTTTGTATCCATAGTGATAGGGACGACTCTATTAAGAAACTCTGAACCTAGAATACAGACATATTTTATGCTATCTAATATATTCAAAGATGAAGCATTTAGATAGCTACCTACTTGAATGGAGAAATATGCTACTCAACCCGAAAGCTATATAGGGGTTCCTTCCATAGAAACTCCATGATCTGAAGCCTTTTCCCTGTAAAATGAGGGGACTGCACCACATTTTGCTAGATTCATTTGACATCCTGAATCAATCATGCAATCCATGTTATAATATTTGAACTCTGGAGGACAAAACAAAACTTGAATATACATTTTAGGACCTATGAAAAGTCCTAAGGATGGTTCTGGAAACATTGTGAGACTATTATGGGAATCCTTTTTAGGGGAATCCTCATTATGCTCTGGGATCTTTAAAGCTTCTTTATACCGCTTTCTCATTTCATCATCAGAAGACTAATCTTTTTCCCAGATTGTTCCCTCAAGTAGTCCTTTTAAGTCTTCAATTTCCCTTACAATCTTTCGAAGGGAACTCTGCTTTTCCTTGATTTGTAATCTGAGCAGATTTTCTTTGTCTTGTCTAAAATTCTATACATCCTTATGTTCTGTCGGATAGTGTTTATATAAATTTGTAGGATTGTAGAATGCAGGGTTATTCTCTTCTGATTGATATTTTCTTTCTTTTAGTAATGACAATAATCTTTACTTTTCTTCTCTTAATTCTCCTCTGAGAATATATTCAAAAATAGGAATTTATGAGAGATGTCAATCAATTGAAGCTATTTGTCATTGAGGAGACGGTTTAGCTGAAGCCGAAAACATAAAATAAGAAAAATCAAAATATGGAGGTCCTTCACACCCCCCTAAATTTGCTTATGAAGCACAATCGGAGTCAGAGGAGGAAGAATCCGAACTGGAGGGAGAGAATTTATTTAATTGGATGGAAGAATCTGAATCAAAGGAATTCTCCTCAGGGAGAAATATAATTTCACCCGAAGTATATTGGTCGGATGTACAAGAGAAGAGATCCCACCAGGCTGGATCTAGTTGGGCAAAAAATGCTACAAGCTTAGGCTTGGATTTCTTTTGTAGACATTTACTTGCCCAATGCCCTTTCTTGCCGCAAATGAAACATTTTTCTTTGTCTGCTTGTTCAGACCTTTTACAGACAAAATCTTCTTGATAAAAAGGGCGGCGATATTTCTTATGATAAGGCTTATGATCCTTGTGCTTATAGGATTTGGTAGGATGAAATCTAAAGGTGCTTGTATGGAATCCTTTCTTTTTTTGTTTACACTGGTAGGATTCTTTGCCGAAATTCCCTCAATTGTAAGCTCCACATCCCCAATCTGGCATCTTTTCCACATCTTTACAAAAACTAGGGGAATACATGGATTGGTGCCTTTTAAAATCATGACTGACTCTTTTTTCAAGGCAGTGTTCTTGCCAGGTTTCCATGATAAAAGAATGGAGTTGGGATAATGAAAGTCCTCAAAGAGTTATTTTCTTATCTTTTAGAAATTGTTCCAAGGAATCTGGAACATGACTAGGGAAACTCCGGAGATAGTGCTTCAAATACGCTGGTTCACCTGATTTACCAGACGATATAAGGAGATTCTGCATATAGCAGAAGTATTTCTCACTTTGACTTAAGTCACATATTCTAGAAGACATAAATAAAGAAGCTAAATGTTATTATTTTTCCAAGGCTTGCAGTATCTATTGGTCTGCATCATCTGCATTCAGAATTCCATCTTTTGCTTCTTGAGGTAGCCATCGCCACCATTCATGGGCTAGGCTAGACAATCCAACAATTAACTGTAAACTTAACTGTTGTCTAGAGATATTAGTATCTTGGGTCTTTTTATACAAAACCCACTGACCAAGAAGCTGTATGGCCGACTTACCTTCTTCCCTTGACTAACATTGAATATTCAGAATTGGCTGTTCAGGCATTTGTGACATAAGATTGTTCGTTCCATTTATTCCAAAATGGAATTCATGAGAAGGTGTAGAGGAGGCATCTTGCATATTGGTATAAAACGTAGGAGGAGGAGGAATTGGAAAAGGGGAAGACCCACTTTCCTGACTGATTCCGGAAGTGGTTTTGGTATTCTCTTGTGTAGTGGGAAAATTCATCATAGCCAAATATTTCTTAGATAAAGAAGGAGGCATGCTATGAAATTCGTTGACTAGGCTATGAATTGATTGGAATTCTTCCTTATCTTCACCAAAAGAAAACTCTGTTCTATCATCCTGATCTTGGATACTCAGCAACCCGAAAGAGTAACTTTTCGAGTGTTGTCTTTGGTGTCCTTTCATTGCAAGGAACATTACTACCTGGATGACTAGAGCAGCTTTGTTTTTCAAATCTTGGGTTTTAGTTAACAATTTTCCCTAGACTTCCATTTGTTTCTCAGTTTTAATATGAGCTGTTGAAATAACATACTTGATTTCTTCTGTATCATGCAACAGATGATCCAGAATTTCAAGCTTAGTTTGGAGCAACGAAATCTTTTCGTGCTCTTCTTTCATTATCTGCTTTCGCTATATAATATCCATGGATATATCATCCAAGTTCTGTGCTGTTAGATGATGTTGCAAATTTCCAAAATTTGTGATTTTCATTTCGTTAGAGACAGTCTCAGTTGTTGCAGAGGATTTATATGGAATAAATTCTTTCTTTTTCATGCCATATTAGGAGAAATGTCTAAAGGGAACATCTGGAAGATTTCTTCCAGGGATGAAAGACCTATCGCCCTTAGTAGAGATTACTTCCATTCCTGGTCCACTCCAGGGTAGAGAAGACAACATGAAAATAGAAGGAGGTTCTCTAGACCGATGATGTTGTAATTTATGGAGTATCTTTTTGCTGGTCGGACAATATGAATGTTGGAACTTATGTTCAGTATCATAAACTCCAGTAAAGGAAGGCTGAACTGAGAAGGCACTGGGTTCAAACCTTGGTGACTGAGTGAAATTGTTTGCAGATGAGGTCCTAAGAAGAGGAGGAGTAAAACGAGGAGTAGGACTTCCTTCATTGATTTAGAACGAGTGAGAGGACCTATCAAAAGTAATAGGTGTTCGGGTACACAGGGTACTACCAAAGGACCGAACACCAAGAGAAACCACTTCACACAAACAGATCACAGACCAACACACTGATGTTTTGATGTGGTTTAAACCCTCTTGAGGGAAACACTCCACGGCCCCGGCCAAATAGCTTCTACGGGACAATTTATTATGCAAAGAAAGAAAGTTACAAATGAGCTTCTCATAATCGATCAACTAAACAATGACCCTCCATGCTCTTTAAATAGAGATCATGGACCAATCGGGTGTTAAGCCACGGATCAAGGTTAGGTTTGATCTAAGAGAAGTTGAGCCGTCGGATCACTCTATGTCGGAAACATATCGTGACCGTCGGATTAAGTATTTACAAATGCATACTAATGCATACTAAAGAAACACACTATCCCTAACGGATATATTACACAAGTTGATCTTAACTAACTCCTAAGTGTCTAAATATCCTAACATCCCCCCTTAAGAACAACTTGGGATAGGATTGAAGGATTTACAAAAGTGACACTATTAGGAGAAGGAAGGAGGCATTAGAGCTTATCCCCCCTTCATGACAAGTTCCTGAACTCCTAACATAGATCGAAGTTTAGAAAACTTCACTTCTGTAAGAGACTTGGTGAAGATGTCTGCAACTTGATCATCTGTAGGGCAAAAGAGCACTTCAAGAACACGATCATGAACAAGATTTCTGATGAAGTGCATATGTAGCTCAATGTGTTTGCTGCGTTGATGTAGAACTGGATCTTTGGCAAGCTTGATGGCACTTTGATTGTCGCACCAAAGTGGAGTAGGCTGCTGCTGCTCGAATCCAAACTCTGAAAGGATCTGTCGAAGCCATAAAGCTTCCTGACTGGCATTAACTGCTGCTCGATATTCTGCCTCTGCTGAAGAAAGAGCAAGAGCTTGTTGTTTCTTACAAGCCCAAGTAATAGGTCCAGATCCCAGACTGAAAACATAACCTGCAGTAGACTTGCAATCATCAGGATCGCCAACCCAATCTGAATCAGTGAAACCAACCAACAAAGGTTTCCCCCCTATACTGTAATGAATCCCAAACTGAACTGTACCTCGAATATATCGAAGTATTCTTTTAGCTGCTTTCCAGTGACTTTCATGAGGTGTCTGCATATAACGGGAAACACGACCAACGGCAAAGGAAAGGTCAGGACGGGAATGAGTCAAGTATAAGAGACTACCAACAAGCTGACGATACAAGGTGGCATCGACTTCAGGTGAAGTACAAGTGGCAGAAAGTTTGACTCCAGACTGGAAGGGAGAAGGGGCTGGTGTACAATCTTCCATGTGAAAGTGACGAAGAAGGTCACAAGCATACTTAGACTAAGAAAGAAAGATTCCTTCTTTGGTTTGCAGAACTTGGAGACCAAGAAAATAATGCAAATGTCCTAAGTCTGACATTTCAAAGGTTTGTTTAAGACTGGATTTCACATGGGTTATAAGCTTAGGGTCACTACCAGTAAGAATAAGTTCATCAACATATAGAACAAGTATGATGAGATGGTTTCTTACTTTCTTGGTATAGACATTGGGGTCAGAATGGCATCTAGAAAAACTAGTGTCAAGGAGAAAGTTATCCATTTTGACATACCAAGATCGAGGAGCTTGCTTAAGGCCATATAAGGATTTCTTAAGGCGACAGACAAGGCTAGAGTTATTCTGAACATAGCCAGGAGGTTGTTCCATGTAAATTTCCTCCTGTAAATCACCATGTAAGAAGGCAGACTTGACATCCATTTGATGGACTTCCCAGTTGTGTAAGGATGCAAGGGAAAGAACAAGGCGGATGGAGTTCATTTTGGCGACGGGAGCAAAGGTTTCATTGTAGTCAATCCCTTTAACTTGGGAAAAACCTTTGGCAACTAACCTTGCCTTAAGTCTCTCAACACTTCCATCTAATGCATACTTAGTTATGTAGACCCATTTACATCTGACAAGTTTTCTTCCTTTTGGAAGAGGTACAAGATCCCAAGTATCGTTCGCCATTAAGGAACGATATTCTTCATCCATGGCTGCATCCCAATCTGAATTCCCTGAAGCTTCTGCAAAAGTTTCTGGATCATGATTCTCGGAAACTTGAGCCAAAAGAGAAGAGGCTCACTGAAACTAAGAACGTGTTCGACGTTGATCTCTAGGATCACCGGCAAGATCACCAGCTGCTTCACATGTTGAACGGACCCATCGAGGAAGCACTTGTGCTGGTGCAACTGGAGGAACATGAGCAGGCGGAGGTGGATTTTCATCCTCACTGTCATCATCAGAAACTGGAGTTGGAAACTTGTCAAGGAAGTTGGAATAAGAAGAAGAAGGCACAAACGCCAAATCAGGCTCGCAGGCCAAAGATGGCACACTCGTCGAGTTAGCCTCGCAGGCCAAGATATTTTCATCAAATTTAACATCTCTTCTAATGATGATAGCAGGAGAATGTGGTTGAAGAAGCCTATAACCTTTTACATCTTCAGAATATCCAACAAATATGCACTTTTCACTTTTAGGCTACAATGCTTTCCTTTTTTCATCCGGAATGTGAGCCCATGCTTCACTACCAAACACACGAAAGTGACTTACATCAGGTTTAATTTTACTCCATGCTTCTTCTGGTGTTATACCTTGTAATGCTTTTGTGGGGGTGCGATTAACTATGTAATTTGCACAATTTATGGCTTCATCCCAAAATTGAAGACTTAGTCCCTTAGATTGGATCATACAATTAGCCATTTCTTTTAAAGTGCGGTTCTTCCGCTCAGCTACACCATTTTGTTGTGGTGTATATGGAACAGTGTGCTGTTGTTGGATGCCTTGTTCAGTGCAGAAAGTAGTGAACTATTTGTTAACATATTCTCCTCCATTGTCAGATCTTAACTTAATAATTTGATGACCAGATTGTTTTTCAACAAGGGCCTTGTAGGACAAGAACATGTTAAATACTTCGCTCTTAAGTTTTAGGAAATAAACCCAAGTGCGTCTGGTGTAATCATCAATGAAAGTTAAGAAACAATTGAAACCAGAAAAGGAAGCAGATGGAAGAGGACCACACAAGTCACTATGGACAAGCTCCAAGGGAACCGAGGCGTGCCAAGAGGCACGTTTGTCAAAACTGTCCCAATGATGTTTCCCGAGTACACAACCGGAGCAAACACCATCCCTGCAAGATACCATCGGAAGACCTGTCACCATATTTTCTTTACATAGTTGTTGCAATGAGCGATAATTTAAGTGACCAAATCGCTCATGCCAAAGTTTGCTCAAGTTATCACTATGAGCAACAAAAACTGAAGGGAAAGGTGATGACCCAAAGTTGTTAAACTTGTACAACCTGGTAATATCATCAACAATTCCGGTAGCTAGGACTTGTTGAGGATCTTTAAAATCCTTGATTACAACTTGGTGAGGTGTAAAGGTCACAGTTTTACCTTCACCAGAATGAGTGATCTGATAGACTGATAACAAATTGCAGGAAATTCTTGGAACACATAGTACATCACTAAAATGACCATTATCTACTGGAACTGTTCCAGCTCCTACAACACTTAGAGATATATCATCACCAACAAATATTTGTTTGGTGTTACATTCATGCATAGTAGAAAAGATGGCTTGATCCTTAGCCATATGATAAGATGCTCCAGAATCAATGAGCCATTCATTTGAAGTAGAAGAAGAAGATGCATTATAAGAATAACCAGAAGCACAAAGTGCATGTCCATGAGAGGAAGATTCTGAAGACGAATCTAGGCTGATGTGGTGCTTCTTCATTGTTGCTTCCAAGGCTGCCATCTTCTTGAAACACTTAGATTCATCATGATTATCTTTCCCGCAATAGTTGCAATGATGCTCAGTCTTCTTGCCTTTTGGCTTGGATCCTTTGTCATTTGTTAAAGAAGGAGCTGACTGAGAGGGTTTGGGACCCTTGTTTGACTTATTATTGCGAAAATTTTGTTTCTTGGGAGGCTTGGACTTTTCTTTCTGTTGGGACAATAAGGCTTTCCCAGATGTATCTGCATTGTTGGTTATTCCAAGATGAATGAGTTTATCTTGTTCTCTAATCAGGGAATCACAAAAGGATTCAAGACTAGGCTCTTGATAGCTAGCTGCATTCAAGGATGCTTTCATGGAGTAAAATGTAGATACAAAAACAGAATATGCAGGTCCAAGTTTGGAAATAATATGATAAATGCACTGTTTGTCTTCCCTCTCAATCTTACATTCTGCACATAAGAGTTTAAGAGTTTTGTACTTAGATAAATAATCTTGAATGCATGAAAAGTCACTTGGATTTAAAGAAATCAACTCATTTTCGAGTTGATGACCTCGAATTTCATTGTGTTTACCAAACACAGTTTCCAACTTGTCCCAAGCAGCATTAGGTTCATCAATTCGAGATATGTGGGATCGCAAATCAGTAGAGATTGACATCCCAATCAATCCACGAGCTTCATCACATCTATTTGCCCATTTTATTTTCTTATCATCATCAGTGGGTTCTTTTTCTTTCCTTGTTGTAATTCTGAAAAGTCCCCTACTTCGTAGAACATCCTCCATACGAGATTTCCATGAGAAATAGTTGGAACTATTAAGTAGAATATCACAAGGGGCTGCCATATTTGTAAATTAATGGCTGTAAAAGGAGAAACCAATAGTCTGGATGTGAAGAGTTCGAAAAAATAGGCAGTTTAAAAAAAAACGGCACTGAAAACTAACTCTGTATGATGAAGTTATGCTTGAACAAAGAAACTGTTGAAGATGTCCCCAATAGTGACGTGGCAACTAGAGAATGTCCAGCAAAAAAAGAACCCCCCTCTTCCCAAGATAAACCTTTTGACAATCACTTTACAAGAAAGTTGCTTTAAGTGAACCACTTTTGTAAAATAAGTGATTTCATTTTTACAATGATATTACTTTTAAATAGTGCAACAATAAATAAAAAACTTAAGTGACTCACTTGTATTTTTATTTTTTATTATTTAAGTGAGATGCACTTTTACAACAAAGTAACTTGAAAATAGAAATTGCATGCAGTTTTCTTTTTAAAAGTAACTTCATAAGACTTGAACTCAAGACCTATTAATAAAATATGGGAATGAGGAAGGGGGCCTTTTTTTTTTTACTCTTCTTGCTCGGTTTGCGTGCTTGCCCTTTTTCCTGCAAAACAAAGCACAAATCGAAACAAAAAAAAACTTTTCCACACTTGTGGAGTTAGATCTTATTAGCTTGCCCGGAAAGTCTACGTTTTCTCTCTGTTTCTGATTTGCCGAGATCGCGCAAAGAGCATACGCAGCCGAAAAAAACCCTTTCCCTTTCTGTTTCTGATTTGCCGAGATCGCTCAAGGTGCACGGCAAAGAGCATACGCAGATGGGAAAGCAACAATCCGAACCCAGAAAAAATCTAAGAGTAAAAAAAATGAAATATGAGATTTTTTCTTTTAAAAAAACGAAATAAAAAAAATGCGTCACTGTAACATTATACCTTCGGATCTGATGAAATACGCGTTTCTGGAGCAACCGGGAACCGTTTTCGATCAAACGAAAACTATTTCCCAATGGAAACGATGCTCCGGACGCAATGGAACACCTACCACAGCCCAGAAATGCACAGAAATACCATAACTAGAAACCCTTTCAAGTTTCGGCAACAACAGTTCAAGATCTAGATCATAACCGGAAGCGGCACCTCATAAAAGCTCTGATACCATGTTCGGGTACACAGGGTACTACCAAAGGACTGAACACCAAGAGAAACCACTTCACACAAACAGATCACAGATCAACACGCCGATATTTTGACGTGGTTTAAACCCTCTTGAGGGAAACACTCCACGGCCCCGGCCAAATAGCTTCTACGGGACAATTTATTATGCAAAGAAAGAAAGTTACAAATGAGCTTCTCATAATCGATCAACTAAACAATGACCCTCCATTCTCTTTAAATAGAGATCATGGACCAATCAGGTGTTAAGACACGGATCAAGGTTAGGTTTGATCTAAGAGAAGTTGAGTCGTCGGATCACTCTATGTCGGAAACATATCGTGACCATCGGATTAAGTATTTACAAATGCATACTAATGCATACTAAAGAAACACACTATCCCTAACGGATATATTACACAAGTTGATCTTAACTAACTCCTAAGTGTCTAAATATCCTAACAATAGGTGTATTCACAAAATATTCTATTTTTTGTACTTCATTTTCTTGGTTCCTTAGCTCTTTATATTTGACTTCCCATTGTCTAGGGTAATTTATGTTTGTCTAGTCAAAAGTAACTAGCATAGAGTGTTTGGACTTATCGGTTTCCACCATACTTTGCAGGTGCGAGCTCTGATGGAACTTAGACCAAAGGGGGGGAAGGGTATCATTGCCAGATTGGAAAAGAACACATGCTTTAGGATGGATTATTTTCAAGCCATAACCCATTTTAAAACCATGGGGTAAAATATATGATTTAATGAGGTCATATATATATGGATCATCTAAACTAACATAATATTTAGGAAAGATAGTGCCAAAACAAGGGCCTTTATGCAAAGGAACGGTAAAATCGCTAATAATAGCATTGGAGAAATCTATATGTCGGGTATCGATGGCAACACATAAAGAAGAAACAGGTAAATAAGGTCAAACTAAAGGAGCAAGGCCTAGCTTGATAGCACCAAGATGGGAATACTTATATCCTTGGGTTTTTGCCTAGTCTATCTAAGATTTATTTAACAATTTAATATGCACAGGCTCATCTTTATCAGTAAAAGAAACATCTACGGAACTGACTTTGATTTGAGTGTGAGTACGATATTTCCACCATGATAACTTGTAAACATCAGTGGGTAATATGGCAGGTAATTGGCAATTTATAGAGGGATTGAGATCGTGAATGTTTATGATGGATGAAGAGTTTGATGTGTCATTCTGGAAACAGTATACCTCAGTATCATTCTCTGTTTGATAGTCAAGGGTACAAAAGATCGATACTGATCTTAGACATGGTAATTCTTCAAGACCGTGTCTTGAAAGTCTTCCCCCAATTCCCAGATCAGATTCTAGAAAGAGTCCAGCTTCAGATATTTCTAGGAAGTCTAAATTATATCAGACCATACTATAAAGGACAAGCTGAGGATATCCATATCCTTCAAAAAATATTGAAAAAGAATACTCCGGAATGGTCTCAAGAAATGACTGCAGTAGTCCAATATTCACATATTCCATAAATGTATATACACATTTATATAAAAAATTTAAACATGTGATTATAAAAACAAAATTATAAATTCTCAACAACCTCGTGAGCATTAGAGATGGCAATTAGTTGTTAATAATTATTTTAATAAAATTGTATGAACTTGAATAGTATTTTTGTTTTATAGTGTTTAATAAATAATTAAAGTTTGGTTTGTATATGTATTAAACCTACACCAAATATTCAGCGAATTCCAATTTGTTCCGAATTTTCGCACATGAACTACCAATACAGATGAATTATGCTACTACTGTTTTCTCTTACACCCATTCGTATAAGTGCCAAATGTTCCAAAAATGATCAAGCTTCACAGAGTATAAAAAATGATTTGGATTCCCGATTCATCTCTTGAAATACAAGCAAAGACTAATTTTTAACATTTCAAAGGTATTATCAAAGGTATTGCATTTCCTCTTTCATACATAGTCATCTGATAGCCTAGGAGTCTAGTGACAAACAGAATGCTACTTCTACGTCCATCCATTAGGATTAAAACATAACATCTTTTTATAGGAGGTATGTTTTACTTATTTTGCATGTATCTTTGATTTCTTGTATATTTTAAGGTTAAAATATTTATGTGTGCATCTTACCTCAAGACAATCTGATCTGAGCATGAGCACATTCAAGTTGTTACTTGGTTGATATTAGAACATTGTGAGCAACATAAGATCTCAAAAACCTTTTTTCGTCAAGGGTCTCAAATTTCTCATCACTGTTAAAATGCTCATCATTGTTACATTCTTTGTAACTTAGTTTAATTTCATTTAATTTATGTTTTTATGCAATTGATTATTGTATATATTTTTTTGATGAACATATGTAGGTGAAATAAAGACAAGGTCTATAAACAATACTTATGTTTCCATCCTCATATTTCCATTGAGCATCCCTCCAAGGATTTCCTTCACTATTTTTTCATATTAAGCAAACATAAATTAGTGACTCCATTTGGGAAATATTTGAATGGTACCTTTCATGTTACCTTCATGCATTTCCTTATCGCCCATAAAATCCTATAGAATTTGAGGTGAATCTCTTGAAAATGAATGACTTCCAACTATCTAAAATATGATAGAAGTGCTTGAGCAATTTACGAAGCACATAATTTAGACTGGTTTCGAGTCCTCGAGTGTTGTGCATCCCCAAATTCTATTAACATGGCTTTTTTGGTAGTTCCAACTTTGATATAAAATCAAATATGGTTTCTTCCTTTGTATTAGGGAGTATGCTTAGTTAGCACAATCTTGTTGCTAACTCTAATGTTCCTCAATAAGTTATCAATAAGTTGGGAATATTTTAGCATGAGATTGATGTTGATGCCACACTATGGTGCTTATCTTCCCTATTGAATCTAGATCCAACCACCACTTCCTTACAAAATTTTAAGGAACATCTTCCTACATCCTCTTGAAAAAACATTATGTCCATTAATGAACATTTTCCATCCTATTCCAATACATGTTCTAATATTAATGCACATGATAAGGGTACCTATATGTTCCAATTCATCAGAAGGGAGCATTTCCAATGAGTTATATGACCTTAAACCCCAAGTTTATGAATATTTACAATAATATTCCCAAAGTTATCCAACGTTTCTAGAAAGCTTCCTTGGTCCAATATTATAAAAACTATCATTTTCCTTACCGACAATGGTTGGAAGATATGAATGTTAATTGTATTGGATTCACTCTATAGACATGCATTGAATTCGAAGAGCACAACGAAAGGACACGCCTACCCTTAGATCATTCCATATCAAAAATCCATATTTCCTCCATGCTTGAAATAATGCAAGATATGCATAATTGGATCATTTCATTTGAGCATAGGATCATAGTTGAGACACAACAGGAATTTCCTCACCCTTCTCACATTCTAGGTTGTCCTGAGATGACATTATCTAATGAATCTTCCATTCTCCATTGGTGCCACATATCCATTTGACTTGTGACCCTTTATTGTTAGACAAAGAACGAGTAAAAGGGAAGAAGGGTATGACCACAGTAGTCATTATCAAAGAAGAACCCATTGATGAGTCTATGCTTCTACGAAAAGGTCTTAATAAATTTTCTATAAATAAGGGAAATGGTAAAGACCAGATCATTATGCCTTCTATTCCTAAGCCAAGACCATCACCGATCATTCAAGTCAAGCTTTCTAGAATTGGATGGTAATCCATGTCTACCTTTCGCAACAATTATCTACCTTATAGCATGGCAATTGATTTAGGAACCTTGAAAGGTAACATCAATTTCTTAGAAATTCTTAGAGTGCCCAAGAAACATTAGAACTTTAATAGAGCCTTTGCTACCCCCTTTTTCATCCATAACATCTTGTGAAACAACAATGAAATATAATACATATATGGTTGATTGTGACAATCACTTTGTAAAAGAAGTCAACATGACAAAAATAATGATACTTGAATCCATATCATGGGTGGGATTGTTGATTCTTGTCTTACAGAAAGGGGATCTTGTCACGACATCATGTCCAAAGCGATCATGGAGTAACTTTCCCTAACATGCACAAGTGAAGGTAGGATCATGCTAATGTCTAATAAAAAATCCCAACCCACTATCAGCCATATTAAATACCTCTCCTTAACTATGTGTTCTCATTGCAAGGTCTCCAGAAAGAATCGGATTTAGGGTGTAGCCATTTACATTTTTATGGAGAATTTAAGGTTTTCATTAACATGATAAAAATATTTATCAACCATCTAAAATGTTTTCTAAAGGTATATCCAAGTAATCGATCACGTCATGGAGGGATTCATTTCTCTAAACATTACTTATATTCATCGTGAGTTGAATATGGAGGATGGAAAATGAGCCTTGTTCATTTATATACCTTCCTGACTAGCACATTCAAATGAAAGCCTTAGTTGTGACATTATTTGCCTATACCACCCCTTTGTGCATTACTACAATGAATCATAGAATTATTTTGAAGACAATGACAATATTTTCTTCTTTATGATTGATTAAGGAGACACACGCCTTCACCTTATGGGATTATCAATCTCAAGAATAAAATCTATCCCAAATGTCTGATGTCACTTGAAGGCATGTTTTCACTAGATGATGTTCCTGAGAATCCAAATCCAAATCTTGATCCCATCAATCATAATATTGGCCCTACTATTACCGTCAATCTTTGTTATGAACAAGAGACAACATTCTTATAAGTAGGATCCCAATCACACATAGGAGGATAAAAAGAAATTACTCTTCCATTTGAATGAATTCAAAGAAATTATTTCATGGCCATACAAGGAGCTTAAAGGATTTGATCTGAGTATTATCCAACACCCCATTCCCCTAAAAGAAGAAGCTAAATCCATGTGGAAAACACAACGACATATAAATCAAAATCCTGGTGTATTCATAAAAAAAGAGCTTGAGAAGACATTTAAGGAAAATATTATCTTTCTCATGCACTATTCCAATTGGGTCACCAATCTTGTCCTAGTCTAGAAAAAGAATGGTGACATTGTCCTTTGCATAGATTTTAAGGACCTTAATAAGGTTTGCATCAAAGACAATATTCCATTACCTTTCATTGACAGTATGATATGATGCCATTCCTAGATGGCTTTTCACCATAAAACCAAATCAATATTAACCCAAAGATCGATACAAGATCACTTTTACCATTAGATGGGGTACATTTGCTTACCATCGTATCTCATTCAGGATGGTATCAATAATGCCACTTTTGAAAGGATGATGCATATAGCTTTGGATGACTTGATAAGGGTTATAATCCAAATTCTCTTAAATGATCCAATTGATCATTCCAAGAAGATGACCAACCATTTCGACCATCTTTGTTAAGTTTTTCTCGGATATATAAAATTTGGCATTTCCCTTAACCCCAACAAGTCTTTCTAGTGCTACTAAGGGGCATTTATTAGGCCATATTATTTCTAATAAGGGTGTGAGGATTGACCTTGAAAGAAAATCCTCTATCCAAAATCCCCCCTCCCCTATATCCTAGAAATGTTTCCAAGCATTTATCGGAAAAATGAATTTCATGCGACCATTTGTGCCCAATTTTTTCCAAAACTATCAAGCCTATACTCTTTTGAAAAGACATGCCGTTAAATGTTAAAGGCCAAGAGAAATACACCTTTTTGGGCATTAAAAATTCCATTATATATGCTCCCATCCTAGTCAATCATAATTTTGATTGGGATTTATATATATATACCAATGTGAATGAAAAGGATATTTTAGCCATCTTGATCCAACTTAAATTTTAAATTTGATGACCATGAGAAACTTGTCACAAATTTAAGTCAAAGCTTATATCTGGATGAAGTCAAGTTTCCTTTCATTGATAAGTATGCATTACAATTAGTTGTAACCATGGGACCATTTCAACATGATGTTCTCAGAAGAAATATGGTTGTAAAGGTTGCTCTCCCTACTGTGAAGTATGCGTTGTCCCAAAAATACCTATAGGGAAATATATGCAATTGGTTGGTCAAAATATAGGATTTCGACCTTGATTTTTCCATTTCCAAGATAATTAGAGGTCGAAATCCTATTTAGGTAAAAAATTAAAATAAAATGAATTTGGCAATAAGTGAGTGTCTAGAATTAATTGAATATTAATAATTTATTAACCATTTAATTAAATAATCGATTTTTAAATATTAAGAAAACATAATTTTTAGATTATGAATTGTTTTCATGACTTTGGGAAAAAATTTACTTTTAATTTGATAATAGAATTCAATTAATTTTTTATGTTCATCATAATAAAACTATTCAACATTAACAATAATCATTCATGTTTAAATCTAAGAAAATTTAGAGTAGCAAAGTGTTTACAATTTAATATGGGGAAGATGTTGTGATGTGAGGTGACAAATTTTAATAATAAAAATTAAAAAAAAAAACATGTTTACTACAATTTTTTTACATATGTTTTAATCAAATTAAATATATATTATGCTAATTAAATCATAACAACTCTTCTTTGAATTTTTGTATAATAGATTCTGGTTTTCAAAAGTACTTGTCAAACTACTACCACAACAATTACGACCCCACTTCCACCATGTCAATGGAAGAATCGAAGTCAAATTCTAAGAGACTCGCGCTTTCTAGTCATAATCCAAATTGGATGCAAAATACTATTAATTGATATTTTCGTTATGCTGAAAATTACCCCAAATAAAAAATAAACCCAGAACTTGTTCACACAAACCTCATAATTACAAATGAGAAACAATTAATAAATGAGAGATTACCCAAAGAAAAAAAAAGAGCTTTCCTATTTTATGAAGTTTTTTTGGATTTTTTTAAAATATATTCATTTATTTTGCAATTGAATATTCTAATATAAATTTATGAAGATTTATAACATATTTCATAAGCCCATAAGAAGAACTACCTACGATTAAGTGGATATCAATAAACAATTTAAGACATCAATAAACAATTTAATTTGATTGAAATGGTCAAGAATCCGTAGTGAGAATTATTGCTGGCATCTTGTGGATAGTCTGCGGTAGGTGAATTTATGTTGTCTACATTTCTAGCCATCCTTGGCTCATCATTAGGACATAAGGGATGCCGAGTAGAATATCTCCCTCATCATTCTTAGAAATATAGAATAGTCAAAAATATTTTATGGGACCAACTCTAGGGTTTGGAAAATAATTTTAAGTTTTATAATTAATTATTGGTGATTTTTCATGTTGTTTAGGATTTGTTTAATTAAATTTTCATTTAAAAAAAAATTATTTGTTATTTTAATTTAATGTAATTTTGTATTAAAGCAAAGTTTTAATTTAATATTCAACCTTTTAGTTTCAATAAATTAATTTTAGTTTCTTCTTAGTTAGAGTAATTTAATAAGTTTATTCTTGTTAATTAGTAGTTTCAAAATTATTAGTTATAATTAATTTAATTAAAATTGTTAATAAACTAATTTTAATAGTGCAGATTGACAAGTTATTAAAAAATTTTAATTGAATTAATTGATATTGTTAATAAACGAATTTCAATAGTGAAAAATTATTAATTAATTTAATTAATTGGTCACAAATTTCTTAGGGTTAGGGTTTAATTTTAATAATTAATTAATTAATTAATTACAATTTCTTATTTTAATTAGGGTTAGGGTTTTGATTTTAAATTGTTAGTAATTTATTTAATTTAATTCCAAGGGATTTTGTTTTTCATGTTATTAAGTGTTAATTTAAAAAACCTTAAGTTAAAAAGATTAATGTAGTTTGAGTTTATAGGGGGTTTATGGTTAATTAAATTTGAATTCTTAGGGTTTTAATTTTATAGGGTTTCAAGCATAGTACTTACTTCACCCTCTAGAAAACTCTTAGAGAACGGTCTTAACTTCGCTATTACCCCCATAAAGATTCCTGTTGAGGACATTATTTGTAGCATTGAAGAGAGCGTAAAACACCTTCTAGAAAATGAAGCTGAGGAAGTGCAGCAGGATAGTGCCCATACCCTAAGAAGAGCCAAGCCCCCAAAACCCAACATCACTAGAGAAGAAAGCAAAGCGCTCAAGGAGCTAAAGAATAATAATGACATTGTTATTCTAAAGGCTGACAAAGGAGGGGCTACCGTTATTCTTAACAAGGAATACTATGTGGATAAGATGAGAACTCATTTGCATTCTAGTGGTTGTTATAATAAACTTGACCGTAATCCTCTCAATCGCATTACTAAAGAAGTAACCAAGGCCATTAAAACATCATCCCTAGACAATGAACTCAAGAAAAAACTTATTATTTCTGAGCCATTGGTTCCAAGGATATACGGCCTACCCAAGATTCACAAAGTTGGCGCTCCCCTTTGACCCATAGTGGATACCATAGGTTCCCCAACCTACAGATTAGCTAAATACCTAGCTACCAAACTAAAACCCTTAGTAGGCAACACAAGCTCCTTTATTAAAGACTCCTCATTCTTTATTGAGAAAATTAAGGACATACATATGGAGGACAAGGAGGTATTCGTGAGCTTGGATGTTGTTTCCCTCTTCAAAATGATTCCAATTGATGAAGCCATCAAGGTCATTAATGACCGAACTGACCCTGAAACAGCTAGGCTAGTAGGCTTGTGTCTCAAATCCACATTCTTTAGTTTCCAGGGTGATCTTTACAACCAGACTTGTGGAGTGGCAATGGGTTCTCCCCTTTCTCCTATTATTGCCAACCTATTTATGGAGAACTTTGAGCAAAAATCCCTCAACTCAGCTCATCCAAAACCATAATGGTGGTCTACGTTTGTAGATGATACATTTCTAATATGGGCCCATGGTCAGGAAGAACTAGATAAATTTGTTGAACACCTCAACAAACAATCCGACTCCATCAAATTTACAATTGAGTTGGAAGAGAATAATGCTATTCCCTTTCTTGACACCTTGGTCATCAAAAAGGATGATGGGAGCATAGCCCACAAATTCTATAGGAATAAAACCCACACTGAGAAATACCTTCATGCCCTTCCCCACCATCACCCAAGCTAGAAAATGGGGGTTTTAAACACATTGATCACCAGGGCCCTGAGGATTTATGATATAGACCACATAGATGTTGAGAAAGAACACTTACACACTGTCTTCCTAAGTCATGGATATAACCTAGCCCAAATTAATAGAGCCTTTGCTAAAGTTGAAAACCACCGTAATCGACCTAAGACTTCATCCAAAGAGAATAAGGTAGGTGATCACAAGGCATTCCTTCCCTATATACAAGGAGTCACTGATAAGATATCCAAACAACTAAAAAAGAAAAACATTGACTCAGTGTTCTCACCCCCTAATAGCATTAAAAAACTTCTAAAGTCAGTTAAAGACCCCATAGACCCACTCCTAAAAAAGAGTGTTTACCATATTTTGTGTGATTGTGAGGATTCCTACATTGGTGAAATAGGGAGGTCCTTTCGAACAAGGATTAAAGAACGCTGTGCTGATATCCGCCTAGATCGAACCCACAAATCTACACTAACCAAGCACTCCCATGATACAAAGCACCAAATCAAGATGGATAACATGAAGGTGTTGGCTCAAGTTGATAATTGGTCCAAAAGAAGAATGAGGGAGGCAATTGAGATAGTTAAGAACCCTATGTGTCTGAATAGGGATGACGGCTTGACCATTAGTAGAACCTGGCTCCCTAACCTCACAAAATAAGCTAAGTTTCTAGAACTAAATCTATTTAACCCAAAGGATTAAAATAAACATTTTAAAATTAAATAAAATAAACTCTAACTATAATTTATAAGTTTTAATTCATATCCCTATAAAATTAAAACCCTAAGAATTCAAATTTAATTAACCATAACCCCCTAAAAACTCAAACTACATTAATCTTTTTAACTTAAGGTTTTTTAAATTAATACTTAATAACATGAAAAACAAAATCCCATGGAATTAAATTAAATAAATTAATAAAAATTTAAAATCAAAACCCTAACCCTAATTAAAATAAGAAATTGTAATTATTTATTATAAAAAATTGTAATTAATTAATTAATTAATTATTAAAATTAAACCCTAACCTTACGAAATTTGTGACCAATTAATTAATTAATAAATTTTCACTATTGAAATTGGTTTATTAACAATATCAATTAATTCAATTAAAATTTTTTAATAACTTGTCAATCTTCACTATTAAAATTAGTTTATTAACAATTTTAACTAAATTAATTATAACTAATAATTTTGAAACTACTAATTAACAAGAATAAACTTATTAAATTACTCTAACTAAGAAGAAACTAAAATTAATTTATTGAAACTAAAAGGTTGAATATTAAATTAAAACTTTGCTTTAATACAAAATTACATTAAATTAAAATAACAATTAATTTCTTTTTGTAATGAAAATTTAATTAAACAAACCCTAAAAAACATGAAAAATCACCAATAATTAATTATAAAACTTAAAATATTTTTCCAAACCCTAGAGTCGGCCCCATAAAATATTTTTGACTATTCTATATTTCTAAGAATGATGAGGGAGATATTCTACTCGGCATCGCTTATGTCCTAATGATGAGCCAAGGATGGCTCGAAACGTAGACAACATAAATTTACCTACCACAGACTCTCCACAAGATGCCAGCAATAATTTAATTTGATTTTGAGAGATTTAGCTAGAAAAATTGGAAGGCTTCATCACTCCAATTTTGGGATGATGAATTCGTGTTTAAGTGTCGAAATAGGAGAGCAAGAAAGCAAGGAAAGCAGAGGTGGAAATAACATTTTTGTACATTCTACAGTTCTCAATGATAGGAGAGCAAGAAAGCAGGGAAGCAAAGGTGGAAAGTGTGTTCCTTTCTCTCCTTAGTGGGATCCAAAGCACGGTGCATTTGAAAACTCTGCTCTATCTCCACATTCCCTGAAACCCAGTAAATAGCTAATCTGAAATCCAATTCTTTGCAATCCTACCCATTCCAATCCACGTAGTGCATACATTACAATGGCTGCCCTAATGGAATATGCTCCAATGGTCTCCAAAACGATTCAAAATTTCAACATTTCGAAAAATCTGCAAACTCACCGATTTCGATCCATTATATGAAGAAAGAATCCTTCAAACTCATTATAGGGTATCCACTATAACAAGAATTTTGTGTCCCAAGTACGCTATTGAGGTTTGATATAATCATGTGTTAAGTTGGCCGTATGGTGCTCATCCAAATGGTATGGTGTGTCAAAGTGCAGAGGCAGAGCACTAAAATAGAGTATTTTAGAGGCTTTCAAAAGAACAGAAAAGGAGCTCTAGGCTCTTCAACGTATTAACCAAAAATAAAATAGCAAAAAAGAGGACCGGATACATCAGCGATCAAGAAGGTAAGCCTGTGATTCATTACATTACAAAATATCCTATCTACCTGCATTAAATGTAGCTACCAACATGACGCCTACCTACAACATCTAATGTCAACAGACAGCAAGCTACGGGAGGAGAAATTACTCTTCAACACTCCCCCTTAATTTCGACTTTACATTCATTATAATCATCAGCACATGTAATTCCCAGGTGTTGTCTTTGAAATTCAAAATGTTCTTTGCTCAATGGCTTAGTGAAGATGTTTGCAAGCTGGTATTTAGAACCACAAAAATGAAGATTGACTTCTCCATTGTTGACAAGCTCTCGTATGAAATGAAAGCGAGTGTCAATGTGTTTACTCTTGCAGTGAAAGACATGATTTTTTGATAAAGCAATGGCTGAATTTTTGTTGCAAAAGATTGGAGTTGGCTCGATCTCTTCATGTGCAAGATCACTTAACCTTCTTCTCATCCACACTGCATGACATGATGCTGATGTCACTACCACATACCCTACTTCAACTGAATAAATAGTGACTATGGGCTGCTTCTTAGATGCCCAAGAGATAAGACCTGTGCCTAGATGAAAAGCATAACCTGATGTGCTTTTTCGGTCATCAATACTTCCTGCAAAGTCACCATCTGTGTATCCAACTAGATGATTTTCTTCAGAAGCTTCATACATGATTCCATATTCAATTGTACTTGCAATATACCTCAAAATTCTTCTCCCAACTTGCCAATGTGAATCCTGGGGAGACTCCATGAATCTAGAAATTAAACTGACTCCAAACATTATATCTGGTCTTGTTTTTGTAAGATACATCAAACTACCAACAAGTTGTTTGTACAATGTAGGATTGAATACTAGACCTTTGTATTGTTTGCTTAGTTTTGTGCCTGTAGAAATTGGAGTATTTGCTGGTTTACATTTGGTCATTCTCAACCTTGCCAAAATATCTTTGACATACTTCTTTTGATAGATAAAAATTCCTTTTTTCAGTTTGATCAACTTCGACCCCAAGAAAGTATTTCATGAGACAAAGATCAGTCATTTCAAATTCCTTCTTCATTGCGGATTGAAAATATGAGAGTTTTAAATTTCTTGTACATATCATGGCATCTACATAAAGACAAACAATTAATAGATTACCTTGCTGATTTTATTTTGTGTACAAGGTGGGTTCATTGCTACTTCTTTCGAATCCATTGTTGAGCAGGTATGTATCAATTTTGCTGTACCATGCTCTTGGCGCTTGCTTTAAGCCATACAATGCCTTTGTCAGTTTGTAGACCTTCAATTCTTGGCCCTTCACTTCAAATCCCGATGGCTGATTTACATAAACTTCTTCTTTGAAAATGCCATTTAAGAACATTGATTTAACATCCAATTGATAAACTGGCCAACGCTTTTGGGCTGCAATAGCCAAAAATGTCCTAACTATGTCTAATTTGGCAATAGGGGCAAATGTTTCCTCATAATCAATACGAAGATGTTGTGCAAATCCTTTTTCAACCAGCCTTGCTTTATATTTCTCTACTTTTCCTTTCTCATTGTATTTGGATTTATAAACCCATTTGACTCCAATGCTGGTTTTTTCTGCTGGCAAATTCATAAGATCCCAAGTGTCATTCTTTTCTATTGATTCAATCTCTTCATTCATTGCATCGACCCATTTCTTCTCCTTGACTGCTTCCTCAAAATAAATTGGTTGAGAAGATAACAGAGCATAATGAACTTGCTCATCTACATTTTCATGCTGCTCATAAATTTCACTTAGCTTCCTTGTTTTCTGTCTTCTAAGCGAGGCCAATGTGGGATATGATTCATTAGTTAATGTTGGACTATGTGTGGCTTGTCTTTCTTGTCTTGATACTTCTCCTTGAACCTGTAATCAAGGAGGTCTTTGTGCAGATTCATGTCGTTCTATACTGTCCACTGGTTCAATTGCATGTGGGAAAGGATTACTCCCTATTGTTCCCTCATCTTCTTCACTCCAAGCCCGGTCTTCAAGAAATTCAGCATCTCTAGCTATTATGGTTTTCTTAGTGATTGGATTATACAGTTTGTATGCCTTTGAATGTTCACTGTATCCCACTAAGATACATTTTTCACTTCTATCGTCCAATTTTCTTCTTATTTCTGCTAGGACATGTGCATAGGCAATGCAACCAAAAACTCTTAAATGAGAAATATTTTCCTTCATTCCACTCCATGCTTCAAATGGAACTTTATCTTTTACACTATTTGTTGGAGATTTATTCAGAATATAAACTGAGCATCAAACTCCTTCTGCCCAATATTCATTGGGTAAATTTTTGGATTTTAACATGCTTCTGGCCATGTTCATGATGGTCTGATTTTTCCTTTCAGCCACTCCATTTTGTTGTGGGGTGTATCTGGTTGTAAACTGTCTATGGATACCATGTTCTCTGCAGTATGTTTCAAAATCCTTGGAATCATATTCACCTTCTCCATCTGATCTCAACACTTTGATGTACTTGCCACTCAGTTTTCCTGTTGTAGCTTTGAATTCTCTGAATTTTGCAAATATTTCAGATTTGTTCTTGATAAATAACACCCACGTCATTCTACTAAAATCATCAATAAACGTTAGAAGGTAAAAACTTCCTCCTATAGACTCGGTTTGCATAGGACCACATAGGTCTGTATGGATTAACTCAAGAGGTGCCTTGGCTCTATAGGTGGCATCATTTGGAAATTTGTCCCTTTTGTGTTTAGACATGATACAACTTTCACAAGAATTATGATGAACATCTATCATGGGTAAACCTTCGACCATAACATTCTTTTGCAAATCATTTAAACTTTTAAAAGACAAGTGACCATACCTACAATGCCATAGCCAAGTTTCATCTGAACTAGTAGTTGTATGGGCATAAGATTGTGACAGATTTGCACTTTTCATGACTAATGGGAACATCCTATTTTTGGTCATTTTAATTCTGGCTATAACCCTTCGACTAGATGGTTTGTCCAACATTGTGCATGATGGTCCTTTAAATATGACCTCATAACCATTTTGACTTAGCTGACCAACACTTAAGAGATTATGTTTTAGATCCTGGACAAAGTAAACATTTGGAATGTCTTTCTTTTCATTCTGCTTGGTTATGACTAATACTATGCCTTTTCCTAAAGCATTTACACGATGATCATCACCCAATTTGATTTCAGTATTAATGGAGTTATCTAAGCTTAAAAAAAGTTCTTCATTACTTGTCATGTGATTACTGCAACCACTGTCCAGCACCCATATATCTTTGTTGTTGAATTCTTCTGTAGCTTGGCAAGAAAGGAACATGGATTGTGATGTCCCTTCTTCTGTATTGGTGACATTGGCTCTTCCTTTGTTCAAATCTGATTGCTTCTTTCTACATTCACTCTCAAAATGGCCATACTTCTTGCAATAAAAGCATTGAACATTTGATTTGTCAAACCTCCTTGGTTGACTGTTGCTTCGACCTCTTCCTCTTGTGTTATAAGAGAAATTTTGTGGTTGCTCTATTTGTTCTGTAGTTATTGGTATGTTTCCTGTCTGAAAACGACCTCTTCCTCTTCTACCTCTGCTTCTACTTCCACATCCTCTACCTCTGTTGAATGGGGTCTGAGACTGGAATGCATTTTCATAAGAATCACTATGCCTGCTGAATCTTGTTTCATGTGTCAGTAATGATCCAGTGAGCTCTTCAATAGACAATTGTTTTAAATCTTTGCATTCTTTAATGGTTGTCACAACCATATCAAATTTTTCTGGAAGACTTTTGAGCACTTTCTCAACTACCTTTTGAGTTGGAACAGCTTATTCGTGTGCTCAAAGTTGATTCACAACATTCATGGTTTGTGTCATGAATTTGTCCACTGATTCTGTGTCCTTCATCTGAAGAGTCTCAAGACTTTTCCTAAGTGTTTGCAACTTTGCATTTTTGAGCTTATTTGTGCCTTGATAGGTTGTTTCAAGAGTTTCCCATGCTTCAATTACATGTTTAGTTGCTACAATTTTTGGAAATATTGCATCTTCTACTCCATTGTGCAAAAACCACAATGCTCTTGAGTCCTTTTTTCTATTTTCTGCAACTGCATTCCTCTGATTGTTTGTCATAGCTTGCAGATCTCCTGGATCTGGCTCAGTAAAGCCATTTACTATAGCTTCCCAACAATCTTGTGATCGTAGAAAAATTCTCATCTTGCTTCCCCACATTTCATAGTTTGTTCCTGTTAGAATTGGTCCTTGAGTCTGATTTGGATTGCTGGTTGACACCATCTTCTTCTTTCTGCTCAAATGTCCTCTTCTCAAGCCACTGGTGAATACACAGATCTTAATCGTTGTATTTTGGAAGATGCCCAACAAATTAGGGTTCCAAGAAAAAGGTTTCGGCAGAATGAAGTGGGTGAATGAGAATCACCATACCAATCACAATTTTCTGGAGCAAGTGATGGTGCAACTGTATTTTGCTGGAAATTGAATGCATCAAGAAACTTGGAAGCAACAATACCGGGCGATGAGAAGGGGCCGAGATGCATTAAAAAGCCTGCGCAATAGTTTAACCCAAGGAAGGCCGAGATACCAGCAAGAAGATAGAACGGTGTTAGCTAGGCATTTTAAGCCTGGGCTCCCAAGACAACGATCTCAGATATTTTACTCTTCAACAATAATGAAATCTTTTTTTTTTCTTTTTCCTTTACTGCTGGTCTTGGCATCAACATTCCTCAAACACATATCTGCTAACTGCAGCGTCTCGTCTCGTTCTTTGTAGACAGTTTGTTGGGGATCGTATTACCCTACGAAATTGCCCCTACGAATTTGCCGCTTGCTGTACCAAGGATTTGTAAGCCCAAGCCCAGCGAAGATGGGACTGTCGGCAGCGCTAAGGTCCTTCACGTGGCTGGTGAAGGAGGACTTGCCTCCTGCTCTGATACCATGTCAAAGTGCAGAGGCAAAGAATTAAAACAAAGTATTTTAGAGGCTTTCAAAAGAACAGAAAAGGAGCTCTATGCTCTTCAACGTATTAACCAAAAATAAAACTGCAGAAAAGAGGACCAGATACATCAGCAATCAAGAAGCTAAGCCTATCATTCATTGCATTACAAAATAACCTATCTACCTGCATTAAATGTAGCTACCAACATGACACCTACCTATAGCATTTAATGTCAACAGACAGCAAGCTACAGGAGGAGAAATTACTCTTCAACATGGTGAAGCAAACCAAAAACATGACTTGGTCATTCATTTTGGATGGAAAGCTCCGGACAATCACGCATTTGTCACTACTGATTATTTCTCTTGAAAGTAGTGATTACAATATTCTCCACACCACGCGTTTACAATGGCATTTTCCTCTCACACCACTTTGGTGAAGTTTCATCATGTTTACCTTGTTTATCCATTTTTGGCCAATTTTATTTAATCATGTTTCTTTTGATTAAAATTAATAAGTTCTTTTGATTAGTTAATTTTTACTACCAATGTCCCCAAAAGAAATTAAAAAAATACCCCACATGGCCTCACTCAATGTAATACCCCTAGACTAGAAAGGAATAAAAATGGGCATTCCCATCATTACAAATATCCTCTTCCCTTTGAGAATCAATAGTTGAAACACCTCGGTCAGGGCAGTCGAGAAGTTATTGACTGAATAGTGGACCTCACGTTAGACTCGACCAGGCCTATCTCCCTTGTACCTCACGTTCGAAATTCCCATTAATAAACCAACAAAATTGAAAAGTTTCCTCTCTAACTAATCTCAGTCGCCAAAGCCTGTGTCAAATATAACATACAATTCTATTGATCCCAAACCAGAAGCTTTATAAGCATCTTTATTTTCACCTGTGGGTAAAATTTTAAAGTTCCAAAGTATCTAACCCAAGCCAAAATGCGGGTGATGGTGAAAACAAAAATTTGATCAGAAGCACTGTAGCTAGAATACTCCCTCCACAAAAAATCATTCTCATGAATCAGACCTATTTGGGTTGCTGCACCAAACCAGTGGAAAATTTCTAAAAAAGAGATTCATGAAATTTTAGAAATAAAATCCTGTCGGCATCCTTCTTAAAATATACCAAGTTTATTGGCATTTACAGTCACGTCTACAAGAAAAGACTCTGCGTGATCAAGCCCCTTTATCCTTATTGGCAGTGCAAGACAACGTGATAATCTAAGCAGTACAAGAGGGATCGATAATTGCCTATTTTTATATGAAGATTATGTTATAACGATAATTGCTAGTCGCTCAGAATCATTTCCATCTCGTGCTTGATAGTAGAAGAATCATTTCCATCTCGTGTTGATAGTAGAAGAATTCGTGGAAACAAAAATACCAAGTATTTCTGGTTTTGAACAATTTAATTTGCTTGAAGGAAAGTCTCAAGGTAAGAGTTGTAAAGAAATACAATCAACCAGTGTGCAGTGGAACTACAGAACCTCCAGCCTTGTCACAATTGAATGACCTTAACCTAATAAATTGTTATATGTTTCCGTAGTATTGAAAATGTTTCTTACGCTTTTTCCACAGGTTGGAAATAGTTAAGGATCTATTTCACCATTTTCACATAGTCAAGTCTTCCTCAATATGCATCACTCATTCGGACAGTGACGGGCCTCCCTTCACTGAAATTCGTGGTTGACAATTCGGAAATTAAAAGAAAGCAATTTTTGATCGAGGAATCCTGGAGAATGCATGAGGAGGTTCCTCTATGGTCTCATCCCAAAGAGAAAAATGCACCCAAATAATCACCTCCCTATAATTCCAACCATGAATTCGTTGGTGTGGAAACCTATCAACATATTCTAAATGAAGAAGGCATGCAGGAAATTGTTCCATCACACAAAGTAAACCCAAAAATAAAATTAAGGGTAAGATTGTCCATCCATATTTTTCAAATTACTATAGATTTTCTTCATATTAGCATAATTCGATACGGAAAACATACGTAATGAAAAAATAAAGTACGAGTAAAATATGGAAGTAGATTGCTTATTGCAGTGAAGAGGCACATTCTGCAGCCCAATAGGGGGAGATGTGTAACTGATTTCGTGCTCATCTTAGAGTTGACATGTTTCCATTTTAAAAAATAACCAGCATATATCAATCTTAAAAGTGGCTCTACCAAGCGTCGAGACAGATCAAATCTTTGGAGGTGTAAACCCTTTTTAGAGTGCAAATGCAGAGGAAGGGTTTGCATCTCGAGATATTTGATCCCTCTCGGTACTTGGTACGGACACTTTTAAGATGGATCTATGGTGGTTCAATCATGGATGTGGGGGGCTTGGGGAGAGGAGGATGCAATAAAATCCATTCAGTATGAAAGTAATTAAGAATTGAATGCTTAAATTAATGCTATTGTGAATGATTTATTGTAAGAATATACCGAATATCATTGGTTTAAATTAATGCATATTCAGAATGATTTATTGTAAGAGCGTATTAACTTAACTCCATCCACGAACTTATATAATTTTTTATAAATTATCTATCTCTTATAGAGTTCCATATATTTCGATGCAACAAATCTTGGTGTATGATAAGTTTGTTGATATTATTTCATCAAGTATTGCTTGGTGGATTGCAAGGGCCATAGAACCACACGGCAGATGCCATCTCTTACCAACTTATAGAGAAATCAATGCAACATAGATTGGTGATTCATATACATTTGCTGAAATCAATATGGTGAGTATTGGTGGGTGGAGTGAGAGACATGCAAGACAGTAGAGGAGAGACCAGCTTTTGCAGAGTTACAATGAAATCGATGCAACTGATATTGATGACATATACCTCTGTTAAAATCATTGTATCAAGTATTGGCGGGTGCAGTAAGAGGGCCACGGGACTGTTGATAAGAGTCCATCTCTTATAGAGTTACATAGAAATCAATGCAACATAGATTGATGACGGAGATAAGTTTCCAGAAATCAATGCAATGAGTATTGGTGCGCATAGTGAGAATGTTGCATCTCATAACCTAGAAACCAAAAATGTTTTTGTGTCAAACATGTACACAAATCTTCCAATTTCTTTAATTTCATGCATTCAAAGCTTTTTGATATAGTAATAGCAAGGTTCTTCTGTCATGTAAAAATGTATAGTAGTCTTGATGTTTGCATAGGAATATATAGTCGTAAATGTTTGCAAAGGCCTTTCTTTTAAGAAGAGAACTATAAAAAAGGAGTTTGTGTGAATGTGATTTCAATAGAAGCATTTATGGAGGAATTCTTGTGATTGTATTTTCAAATGAATAAGAAAGATTCTAGTAAAGGTGGGCATTATTTGTTCTATATTTTCGTGTCTATTTTGGGTATATATTCAGCTTATTTAATGATTCACCAACACTTGTGAAACCAATGTCATCATAACTAGACTGGTCGTCGAACCGACAAGCCCAAAATGTGAACCGGAACTAGAACTGGAACCGGGAAAAAAATCGATTGACTAAAAAATACATAAAATATTCATATTTAAAAAAACATTTATATTCATGTGCATACATATGAATCCAAACCATTAATACATAAATATGCAAAGTTTATCATATATACAACAAGTATGGGAGAAAATAACCAAAATAACACCTAGTGCAATACATTTATGAAATTTTGAACGAAAGTACATCAACAAAGAGCCTCAAAATGGCCCCTACAGTCCAAAAATAAAGCATAGTACTAATGAATAATAATAAATTAGAGAGGGGGGCCTTTAAATAGCTTCACAAGAGGCTTAGGGTTTGGTTAGATGCTTAGGTGTCTTTTCTTGTGTTTTCTTTAAAAAAAATTGTGTATGGAACCGACCAGTTCTGTGATGGTTCATTGCTTTTTTCTCAGGTTTCTGGTTTGGGGTCCTAACCGGACCAATCGAGCTTCTAAACCAGTCAGACTGGCTGGTTTTACTAATTCTGATAACACTGTGTGAAACATTAAATAAATTTTAAATTAATTAAAAAACCAATATAAAAAAAAATTCCATTGTTTTAAAAAGATTCAAATACAAAAAGTAATATCAACATGAAAATAAAACTCCAAACTTGAAATAAAACACTCCATCAATGAACTTATCTAAGTTCTTACAAATTATCTATCTCTTACAGAGTTCCAAATATTTCAATGCAACAAATCTTGGTGTCTAAGACAAGTTCGTTGATATTAATTCATCAAGTATTGTTGGGTGGAATGCAAGGGCCTTAGGACCGCGGTGGAGAGGCCATCCCCCACCATCTTACACTAAAATCAATGCAACATAGATTGTCGATTCATATACGTTTGTTGAAATCAATGCGGTTTGTATTGGCGGGTGGAGTGAGAGGGATGCATGATTGTAGAGGATAGACCATCTCTTGCAGAGTTACACTGAAATCAATGCAACTGAGATTGATGACACATACATTTGCTAAAATCATTGTAGCAAGTATTGGTGGGTGCAGTATGAGGGCCAGAGGGAGTTGAGAAGAGATCATGTCTTATAGAGTTACATATAAATCAATGCAACATATATTGATCAATGAGATAAGTTTGCATAAATAATCACAATGAGTATTGGTGCACATAGTGAGAAGGTCGGGTCTCATAACCCATAAACATTTTTCTTTTGTCAAACGTGTACAAAAATATTCCAATTTCTTTAATTTCATGTATTCAAAGTTTTTTTATATAGTAATAGTAAAGTTCTTCTACCTATTAAAATGTATAGTAGTCTTGATGTTTGCATAGGAGTATATAGTCATAAATGTTTGCAAAGGCCTTTATTTTAAGAACAAAAATTTATAAAAGAGTTCTTGTGAATGTGATTTTAATAGAAGCATGTATGGAGCAGTTCTTGTGATGTTATTTTTGAATGAATAAGAAGGACCCTAATGAAGGCAACAATATGCATTCCATATTTTTGCGTGTCTATTCTCGGCATATATTCAGTTTATTTAATGATTCGTGAAGGCTTTTGAAACATTAAAGAAATTTTAAATTAATTAGAAAACAATATCAACAAAAATATATTTTTGAGATTGTTTTAAAAAGATTCATATACAAAAAGTAATATAACATGAAAACTTGAAATAAAACACTCCAAACCAAGATATTTGATTTTCATATAGTAATCCATATTCACTTAATTAAGAGCTTGTTAAAAGCAATTTCAAATTATAAATACGTTTACTCTATGTTAAAAGCATTATTAAGAAATTAAAATAATTTATATGACCTTTTGATTAATAAATAATTTAAAATTTTATTTGCAAACTACTAATTATAAATAAGTTTACTCTATGTGAGAACCATTATTCAGAAATTAAAATCAATTATATGTTCTTTTAGTAAGAAGTAACATAATTTATTTTTTTTAGTAAATAATAAGAGTTCATAATATAACAAATTATGAATGCATACCCTAATGTGTTGCGTGCCAGTGCCATTCACAAAGATATTTGAGTTAATAAGTGTCAAATTTAGAAGAAGCCTCAAATATTTTTCTATTTTGTTACTGTAAATAGATTTAATGAAGACTCATCTAATTGTAAATTATTGTTTAGTAAAATAGAAATAGTGATAAATGTAAAAAATTAAAAAGATTTAATGATTCACGAAGGCTTGTGAATTGTTGTAAAATAAATTATTGTAACAACGATAAATATATAGCCAATGATAAATGTAAAAAATTGATTGTAGATTTGTTGATAACAATTGATACTTGCTTTTACAACTTTGCAAGTGTCAACCTTTGATGATGTTCTTTTTTGGATGATGTTTTATATATATCAAGTGTCTTTTGCAATGTTTATGATTTAATTAATCTAGTTTATCTTACCCAAATGTGGGTCACTTAGTTAAGTAAAATTCAAAAGACAAGGCTCTTTTGAAACACTTTCAATTACTTTGATAAATGTTTGGTTTTTTTTTTTATATACTTTGATAAATTAATTTGATTATTAGGCTAACAAGTTTTTATTTTTATTTGATTTTTATTATGTTTTGATTATTAAGCCTAGAAGTATTTTTCTATATTCAAATTATTTTATTCTAATTTAAGTTAAGCAAGGAAGGATTTTCACATCCCCTCTACTGGGTTTTAGAATGCGCCTCTCGGTGCCATTAAAAATTATAAAAAATAACATGTAGACTATTTAAAACATATATATATATATACAAAAATTAGATAAATTAAAACTCTTCCTCAACATTTACACTTTAAAAAGGGGTTCGCACTTCCAGAGATTTGATCCCTCTCGGCGCTTAGTATTTCCCCTTTAAGATGGATCTGTGTTGGTATATGATACATTTAATCAAATATTCACATATGCCATAAATTTACATAGAAATTTATTTAATAAAATCAAACATATGATTATAAAAACAAAATTATAAATTCTCAACATCATAAGATATGGCGAGAAAGAGAGACGACAATTAGATGTTATTAATTATTTTAATAAAACTGTATGAAATTGAATGGTATCTTTGTTTTATAGTTTTTAATAAATAATTAAAGTTTGGTTTGTATCTATATTAAATCTACAACGAATATTCAGAAAATTAGAATTTGTTCTGAATTTCCGTACATGAACTACCAATACCAACGAATTATGCTATTATGTTTTTCTTTCACGCCCATTAGTATAAGTGCCAAATGTTCCAAAAATGATCCATCTTCACAAAGTAGAAAAAATGATTTGGATAACCGATTCAACTCTTGAAATACAAGCGAACACTAATTTCGAACATATCAAAGGTATTGCATTTCCTCTTTCATACATAGTCATCTGATAGCCTAGGATTCTGGTGAAATACGTAACGCTACTTCTACGTCCATCCATTAGGATGAAAACGTGGCATATTTTCATAGGAAGGAAGTATGTTTTATTTATTTTGCATATAAACTTTGATTTCCTGTATATTTTAAGGTTAACATATTTATGTGTGCATCTTACCTCAAGACAATTTGATCTGAGCGTGAGCACATTCAAGTTGTTACCCGGTTTATCTTGGAACGGTGTGAGAAACATAAGATCTCAAAAACCTCATGTCGTCAAGGGTCTCAAACCACTCATCATTGTTAAATCACTCGTCATTGTTACATTATTTGTAACTTAGTTTAATTTCATTTAATTTATGTTTTTATGCAATTGATTATTGTATATATTTTTTTGATGAACATAAGTAGGTGAAATAAAGACAAGGTCTATAAACAATACTCAGGTTTCCATCCTTATATTTCCCTTGACCATCCCTCTAAGGATGTCCTTCACTATTTTGTCATATTAAGCATTAACATAAATTGGTGACTCCATTTGGGAACTATTTGAATGGTACTTTTCTTGTTACCTTCATGTAATTTCCTTATTGCCCATAAATCATATAGAATTTGAGGTGAATCTCCTTAACATGAACCGCTTACAACTATCTAAAATATGATAGAAGTGCTTGAGCGATTTAGGAAGCACATAATTTAGACTTCTATTTGTGTCCTCGACCATTGTGCATACCTGAATTCTATTAACATGGATTCTTTTGGTAGTTCCAACATTGGTATAAGCTCGAATATGGTTGCTTCCTTTGTATTAGGGAGTATCTTTAGTTATCAAAATCTTGATGCTAACCCCAATGTTCCTCAATAAGTCATTAAGAAGTTGGGAATATGTTAGTATGAAATTGATGTTGATGCCACACCATGGTGCTTATCTTCCCTATTGAATCTAGCTCCAGCCACCACTCCATTACAAAATTTTAAGGAACATATTCCTACATCCTCTTGAAAGCATCAGATCTAGGGTGTAACCATTTACATTTTTATGGAGAATTTAAGGTTGTCATTAACATGATAAAAATATTTATCAACCATCTAAACCATTTTCTAAACGTACATCCAAGTCATCGATCACCTCATGGAGGGATTCCTTTCTCTAAACATTACTTATATTCATCGTGAGTTGAATATGGAGGATGGAAAAAGAGCCTTGTTCATTTATATACCTTCCTGACTACCACATTCAAATGAAAACCCTCGTTGTGACATTATTACCCTACACTACCCCTTTGTGCATTACAATGATGAATCATAGAATTATTTTGAAGGAAATGACGATATTTTCTTCTTTATGATTGATTAAGGAGAAAAATGACTTCACCTTATGGGATTATCAATGTCAAGAATAAAATTTATCCCAAATGTCTAATGTCACTTCAAGGCATGTTTTCACCAGATGATGTTCCTGAGAAGCCAAATCCAAATCTTGATCCCATAAATCATAAGATTGGCCCTACTATTACCGTCAATCTTTGTTACGAAGAAGAGACAACATTCTTATAAGTAGGATCCCAGAGCACATAGGAGGATAAAAATAAATTACTCTCCTATTTGCATGAATTCAAAGACATTCTTGCATGTCCATATGAGCTTAAAGGATTTTATCTTAGTATTATCCAACACTCCATTCCCCTAAAAGAAGAAGCTACATCGATGTGGAAAACACAACGACATATAAATCCAAATCCTGATGTATTCATAAAAAAAGAGCTTGAGAAGACATTCAAGGGAAATATTATCTATCTCATGCACTATTCCAAATGGGTCACAAATCTTGTCCTAGTCTAGAAAAAGAATGGTGACATTCACCTTTGCATAGATTTTAAGTACCTTAATAAGGTTTGCGTCAAAGACAATATTCCACTACCTTTCATTGACACTATCTTGAAGCAAGTTGTCGATTATGAGATGATGCCATTCCTAGATGGATTTTCACCATAAAACCAAATCAATATTAACCCCAAGGATCGATACAATATCACTTTTACCAGGGGTACTTTTTTTACCATTGTATCCCATTCAGGATGGTATCACTAATGCCACTTTCCAAAGGATGATGCATATAGCTTTGGATGAGTTGATAGGGGTTATAATCCAAATTCTCTTAAATGACCCAATTGATCATTCCAAGAAGAGAGCCTACCATTTCGACCATCTTTGTGAAGTTTTCTCCGGATATATAAAATTTGGAATTTACCTTAACCCCAACAACTCTATTTATAGTGCTACAAAGGGGCATTTATTAGGCCATATCATTTCTAATAAGGGTGTGAGGATTGACTTTGAAATAAAATCCTCTATCCAAAATCCCCTCTCTCCTATATCCAAGAACTTTTTCCAAGCATTTATCGGAAAAATGAATTTCATGCAACCATTTGTGCCCAAATTTTTCCAAAACTATCAAGCCTATGCTATTTTCAAAAGACATGGAGTTAAATGTGAATGACCAAGAGAAATACACATTTTGCAGCATTAAAATTTCCATTATATATGCTCCAATCCTAGTCAATCGTAATTTCGATTGGGATTTCTAGATATATACCAATGTGAATGAAAAGGATATTTTAGCCATCTTGATCCAACTTAACCTTGATGACCATGAGAAACTTGTGGCAAATTTGAGTCAAAGCTTATATCAGGACGAATTCAAGTTTCCTTTGATTGATAAGTATGCATTAGCCTTAGTTGTAACCATGGGACAATTTCAACATGCTGTTCTCAAAAGGAATATGGTTGTAAAGGTCGCTCTCCCTACCGTCAAGTACGTGTTGTCCCAATACTACCTATAGGGAAATATATGCAATTGGTTTGTCAAAATATAGGATTTCGACCTTGATTATCCATTTCCAACACTATTGAAGGTCATGACTTAGATCTCCCTTTATCTACCCACCCTGAGCTTGACTATACGGATATCAAGGAGGATTACAAGTCCTTTTTTTTGTTCCAGGAGTGTATGGATATCAAGGAGGAAAGACCCTAATAAAGGTTTGCATTATTTGTTCCAAATATTTGTGTGTCTAATTTGGAAATATATTCAATTTATTTGATGATTCGCCAAGGCTTGCGAAACATTAAAAAAAATTAAATTAATTAAAAAACAATATCAACAAAAATATATGTTTGCCATTGTTTTAATAAGATTCAAATACAAATGGTAATATAATATGAAAACTTGAAATAAAACACTCCAAACTAAGATATTTGATTTTAATATAGTAATCCCTATTCACTTAATTAAGATCTTGTTAAAAGAAATTTCAAATTATAAATAAGTTTTCTGCATGTGAAAAGACTTATTAAGAAATTAAAATTATTTATATGGTTTTCATTAAGAAGTAATTTAAAATTTTATTTTCAAACTATTGATTATGAAAAATCTACCAAGAATAGATCCATACTTTTAATTTAATATTTTTTTTAATAATATGTTAACAGCAATTTTAAATTATAAATATGTCTACTCTATGTGAGAAACATTATTCAGAAATTAAAATCATTTATATGGTGTTTTAGTAGGAAGTAACATAATTTATTTTTTTGTAGTAAATAATATGCATTCATAATATAACAAATTATGAATTCATGAGCCCCTAATGTGTTCCTGTGAGTGCCATTTAGAAAGATCCTTGAGTTAATAAGGGTCAAATTTACAAGAAGCCTAGAATTATTTTCTATTTTTTTAATCATTTTATTTCATTTCCATGAAATTATAGATTTTACTATTTTTTTTATTTCAAAACCCTTTCAAGAATGGAATCTAATGTACTCTAAACAAATTTAATGAAGATTCATCTAATTGTAACCTATTGTTTGCTGAAATAGAAATAATGATAAATGTAGAAAATTAAGAAGATTTAATGATTCACCAAGGCTTGTGAATTATTGTAAAATAAACTATTGTAACAATGATAAATATATAAACAATGATAAATGTAAAAAAATAACTGTAGATTTGTTGATAATAATTGATACTTGCCTTTAAAAGTTTGCAAGTGTCCACCTTCGATGATGTTTTTTGGATGATCTAAGTGTCTATTGCAATTTTTATGATTTAATTAATGGAGTTCCTCTTACCCAAATGTGGGTCAGTTGGTTAAATTCAATTGAAAAGACACGACTTTTTGAAACACTTTTTCGATTACTTTGATAAATATTTGGTTTATTTTTTTATATACTTCAATAAATTAATTTGATTATTAAGACGACAAGTTTTTATTATGTTTTTATTTTTATTATGTTTTGATTATTAAGCCGACATGTATTTTTCTATATTCAAATTATTTCATTCTAATTTAAGTCAATTATAAGCGTGGAAGGAGTTACACATCTGCCCCTACTAGGATGTATAATGCACCTCTCGGTGCAATTAAAAATTATAAAAAATAACATGTCGGATATTTAAAACATTTACAACAACAAACACACACACACACAAACACATATATAACTACACAAATTAGATAAATTAAAACTCTTCCTCAACATTTGAACTTTAAAAAGGGTTTGGACTTCGAGAGATTTGATCCCTCTCGGTGCTTGGTAGATCACCTTTAAGATGGATCTGTGCTAGTATATAATACATCTAATCAAATATTCACATATTCCATAAATGTATATATACATTTATATAATAAACTAAAACATATGATTATAACTTGAGATATGGCGAGCATGATAGATGGAAATTAGTTGGTAATAATTATTTTAATAAAATTGTATGAAATTGAATGGTATTTTTGTTTTATAGTGTTTAATAAATAAATAAATTCTGGTTTGTAACCGTATTAAACCTACACCAAATATCTGGCGAATTTGAATTTTTTCCGAATTTCCGTACATGAACTACCAATACGGACGAATTATGCTACTATGGTTTTCTTTTACACCCATTCGTATAAGTGCCAAATGTTCCAAAAATGATCGAGCTTCACAGAGTAGAAAAAATTATTTGGATACCCGATTCCGCTCTTGATATACAAGCAAAGACTAATTTCGAACTTATCAAAGGTATTACATTTCCTCTTTTAGACGTAGTCATCTAATAGCCTAGGAGTCCATTGAAAAACATAACGGTACTTCTACATGTCGCTCGCACAACAGATCTCATTTTATAATGAAAATGGGAGCCCTAGTTTAAGGTTGATTTAGGTAATCTAGGTGCTTATTACCTTTATTCTGATAGTCTAAGGTATTCAATAAATTATTTTTGTCCATTATCATTTGATCCTGACATTTATCATTTGACTGAAAATAAATTTTTTTTCCGCAAAATTTTATTTATATTTCATTTATGAAAATCACAGAATTCAGATTGCGAAAGCACAATTTTTTCTTTTTGAATTTTTACTTCTGCATTTCCACATTCCACAATGTGGATCATGGAAGTTGGAAAGAAATTGAATGATCTATTTGAATTTTTGCTTTTGCATTTCCACATTCCACAATGCGGAACACGGAAGTTGGAACACAATTGAATGATCTATTTGATTTTTTGCTTCTGCATTTCTGCATTCTACAATGTGGATCGCGAAAGTCGGGAAGCATTTAAACGAAATTGAATGCCGCCATTTCTAATCCCACAAATGTTTTGCGGATTGAGAATTGCGGAGACCTTAAATTAAAAAAAATCATTTCCACAATTCCACATTTTTTCATTTCCTCCTTCCGATTGCGGATTGCGGAAATGATAAATTTTTAAGAATTGATTTCGCGTTTCCGCACTACTGCATCCACGACATTCTGATTGCGGATAGAATTTCTACTTTTCTATTTCTTAAAATTGGCTCCACATTCCACTTTCTCGCATCAGATTGCGGATTGTAGGAGGATGAGATTGTTAATTTTCAAAAATGAGCTCTCGACTTTCTGTTTCCACATTTTCTTCAGGGAGTTATTTTTAATCTTGAAAGTTGGTGTGTTTTAAATCTATGCTCCTATTTTAATATTATTAATGACATGTTATTGGTTTAAATACTCCGAATAAATTATTCTTTTTACCATTTTACGCTTCGATTTTACCTTCCGCAAACAATTGTCGCTGTGAATTTTACCTTGCTGCGGATTTTGGTTCTTCATCAATTTACAGGTAAGTTTTTTTCTCTACTTTGTGCAAATCACTTACGTGATAATTTGAAATTGAATTGGGATTTTAATCGAAATTTTCTTTCATCATTTTCTTAGAAAACCTATTTTCATCCATGTCAAGGAATACTAGGTCTAAATCGGCCATGGATGATTTGAGAACTAAAGACCCTAACAACGAAATCTTTTCTGATACTGATGGGAGGGTTTCTGATAGTTTTTGCTTAGATTGGTCTAGTATTTATTCCATATTCGAAAATGATGACTTCTCCAAAATCCAACACGACCAACTTTCCTATATTAACATCGGTAAATACCAAATATATGCAATTGCGGCCAAACCATCCCTAATGCCTTATACCGATGTGGTTAAATTGATTGTAAACAATGCCGAACCTTTTAACCATTCCTTCAATGATTTAAACAATACTCTGATGGCTTGCTTTAAACCTGAAGTATTCATTAGGGTTTACGCACTCAAAAATCCCCAACAACTTCTTTCAAAACAATTCCTAGAATCTTCTATAAGTCATTTTAATATTGATGAGATGATGAAGACTTGGATGGAAATCCCTACCATTTATGCTCCAAAACCTGATAGGTAGTACCATGTTGCTTGGTTCAAAGAACCCTTTTCTTTATTGGCAGCCATGTTATGTAGGTTATATGGGTTACCCAACTGTGGGTTCTTCAAGGGAGAATGGGTACCTGTGGCACATCATATTCTTACCACTGGTGAATCCTTCAATTGGACACATATATTATCTGTTGTTTTGAAAGAAGCTATTGAAAAGTACAAGAAAAACCCTGTTTCCAAGAAACCTACATTCTACCTATTTGGTTATGTCATGGATGTTGTTTGTTCATCTTTATATTTTCTTACCATGGGATAGAATTGGACTAGAGAAAGACCACCTATCCATATTTACTGCTCAATGTTATGGGAAGACAATTTTGTACCTCTCATTTATGACATCTGTGATCAATTTATTGGATCCATTTATTACAAAATCTTCAAAGGGGATGCCCCCACGTTTTCTTCACAAGCCAAGGCATTGATTGCTAATATGGGGGATTGGTATATTGGTGAAGATTCTTCTTACATCAGAATATGGGGCAACAAAATAGTTCACCTCTTTCCTAGAATTGGGCCTGATAGAATGGTTATTAAGGAAAGCTCATTTCAAACTGTTATTGATGGCATCCTCCTCGGTTCATTGGAGCAAAGAGGAAAGGTTGGCCTAAGTTTTCCCTTTCCCTTGGACCTTTGGTCATCTAGAATTCTAAAGATTCCACCTTACTTGGTAAAAGGGTTACAACTATGAATCTTGGGGAAGCTCTCGAAAGGATACATGATCCTAAATATTTCATGGAAAACCACTTTTATAGATAATAAATAAAGAGGAATTATCTGCATGAAACAAAGCCCAATGATTTTATTTATGAAAATGAAAATTCATTTCAAGATGTCTTAAGCAGGGCTGCCACTCAAGAAGAAAAGGGATTCATCCATCAGTATCAACAAGAGCTTAAGGTGAAGTTGTTGCAAGATAAAAATCTCAAACTCTCAGATGAAGAAAGGGATCAGAAAGAGATGGTGGAGAGCGAAGCACAGACATCACAGAAAAAGAAAGGTAAGGTTCCTTTGCTTTTGAATTATCAACTAGAAGGTAAGAAAGGAAAACCTCCAATTGATGTTTCTCAATAGCCCCATCCTATAGTAAATGTAGGGACCAAATTTCTTCAAGTTGATGATAGTTACCATGATGATGAGTTATCTCTTACCAACTTATCATTTCCAGTGGTTATTTATAATGACCTGACGATTACCACCTCGATCACCCAAGTTCTTTCTGATCCAATTGAAAATCCATTGATAGAGTATTCTGTCTTAGGCATTTCCCTTCATGAAATTACTACCAACCTCACTATAACATCCCCTCTAATTATTACCATTTCCACTATCTTACCATTTGTACCATCATCAATCCCTGTTGTTCCTCCTGTTTCTCTATCTTCTCAACTTACTATCTCCATGGAGACTTCCCTCAACCGAGTAGAAATGCAAGTTTATTCTTAATCTCTAGATCATGTCATTTCATCCATGATTCGCATTTCTTCTCCTTCAGCCTTAACTACTACAACAACTTCTATCTCCTCATCTCAGATGAGCATGCCTATCCCTACCCTTGTTGTTTCACAACCTGTGCCTTTGGTCACTGTTCATAAGTATCATCATCCAATTATGAAGTGACAGTAGATTTTCGTGAAGATGCAGTAGTTTCTCTTGGTGAGTATTTCTGGAACAAACTAGAAAAGGCAGTAGTGAAGAAAGGTTCTAAAAGAGCTAGTGAAGGGACACTAGTCCATGGAACTGTTCCCAACCAAATGATATGGAAGAGAGAATCCAGAGATGTTAAATAGGAAGCTTTGGAGACAACTGCTGCAATGAGAGATTTTGCTGGTGCCAACTTTGATTATGTCACCATGCTCAATAAAGAAATTGATAAGAAAGAAGAGGAATTGCAAGATCTTAGGAAGAAGCAAATTTAAGTGGATCATCAGTATCAATATCAATTGCAGGGATTGAAGGACAAGTATGAATATTAGATTCAAGAAATGCACTCATCGAATGAATATTTGAGACAACAACTTCATGAATCCCAATGACATAATGATCAATATGTTGAGAAGTTTATAGTTCTTGTACAACAGTTGAAATTGTCCCAGTCAATTTCTATTATTTCCTTTTTTCACAGTTTTCCAAAGATGAGTTTAAAGAATTTTCTTTGAGAATAAATGATGATTATAAAAATATCTTATTTGAGTTATTTGAAGGTATGAAAGATTCAGGATGTTTTCAATTCCTTTGAACATTTCTTTGACATTCTTTGAGATCATAATCAACAAAGAAATGATTCCACAAGGGCTTTTGAAGATGTTATTGATTCGGAGAAGTAAATCAAGGACAAGCCTGAAGCTGTCCCTATTCTAGACAATGTCAAGATGAGGAGAATCAAAATCTCTTTACATTCCTAGGAAAATGTTTAATACATGGTTGATTCCACCATTGAAGAAGGGAAAAAGGCTTGCAGGAAGCGATGGTTTGCTTCTGATAATCTATTGGGATTATTGGATTTCCCTGTTATGAATCAAATAGAAAGTGCTCTTCCACCTAAGCTCATAATCACACAAGTTGAAGAAAATAATTTGCAGTCTAAAGAGCATATTAAACAATTGGATCATGTTCATATAAAATAAATCAAAGAGTTATTTGAGTTACCAGTTTCGTCAAAGATGAAAGTCAATGTTTTCTTACGAGAATGGTCAAAGGAAAAGAAGAGGGAGAACGAAGATTTCCTTTGCAAAGCTAAACTACAGCTCGAGCATGCTCAATACAAGGATATTGATCATCTTTTAGATATTTTTTCCAAGTGGCAAACTAAGCTTTTTAATTCTTAATCAAATATTTTGTAATCCCTAATTTCATGGGAAACTAGTTTCTTTTGTAACCTATTGTAATTACTATTTAAAGGGACTTAGATCTCATGTGGAATGGGGGAGAACCATTGGAGAAAGAGACCTGGAGACATGCTGCTATGCATGGAGTATTGTGATTTGTTATGGTCTTTAATGAAATTCAGTTGGCCTTCTCTTATCTATTTTCTCTTGTAATCCATTTATCAAGTTTTCCTGATGAGTAGTGGTTTTCTTGCATTGGTTCAATAATTCACTTTTCTTTGGGTTATAAAATCATAAGCATATGAATATGTATTTGATTTTTCGTTTATGATTCATATGAATATAAAGTAATAGGAAATTATTTTCTCTTTTTCATATAATATTATTCAATATTTTGTAACCAAAGGGATGTCTTTTCCCTTTCATCTTAATTTGTTAATTAACATATTTATTTCAAAATAGTCATATGATATAAATCTTCGAATGAAAGCAAAATTAGTTTTCAATGTTTTTCCCTTCATTTAAAAAGGTACTATTAGCTCTGATTTGGATTGTTATTGGTCAGAATGATAAGTACCAATAAAACCCTATTTATGATTGCTCTGGGGATTCACCGCTAAATTTCATTTTTCTAATTAGATTATGGTAGATTATATTTCCTTTTCTTTTACTTTTCTTATTTCTTATTTTCATTATTTTGCAATAAACTTTTAGATCTTCCCTTAAGGAGGAAAACTTCACTTGAATTACTCTTTGAGTGTTAATGGAGTCCAAATATCCATCAGTGTTAGCCTTGTTAGCACCTAAAATGTACCTCTAGGTTGCAGAGAGGGAAAGTTAGGGTAACCACAGAACCACTCGAGGAGGAATAAGTTGGATTCTTATCCTCCAGAGAGGGATCTCTCACAGATAGGTTTTAACAGGCTACATAAATGATTAAAACTGAGATAAATTTGTTGTTTGGTTGAAAATGAAATAGGTAGCCATTGGGCAGTGGAGTCAAAATAGACAGAAAATGAATATCATGACAATGCTTTACACATAAACTCAGTTAGAGGCAAGGAAGCCACCAGCTCACAGTCAAAGTGCTTTAGTTTTGATGGTTTAGAAGAAAAGATGAACAATCCACCGATATAGAGCATATGGTTATGAATTCTATATCAAGTTTAGAAGAACTAATTGTGGATACTTGGAATGAAAATAATAGAGCATAATAACTATGAATTCTATTATGATACTACACTTATCCAAGCATGAAAAAAATAACAATATGGATTAAAAAAAGAAATAAAGCATTCACATAAGGAGGGAGATAAACAGACTGTAAGCCCAATGACACATGAATCTTTGCGAAATTTGACTGCAAGGCCTTGCCAAATTTTATTAAAACAGTCTCAAAATATACTCAACACAGAGCAACACTCGGGTTCCAAATTTTTTCAACCCCTTTTCATTCCTCTACATTGTATTTATAGATCTTCTGAGCCTCAGGCTCGACTTGCTCTAACAGAAAATTGTTACAACTCCTAGTGACACCTATCCTTAACATATTCGCCACTATAACAAAATGATAGAGCTAGAAAAACTGGATTAACTTCCTTTTACAAATTAGCTGATCATTTTTACCAAATGACCACAAACTCTATCAAAAAGACAAAAATGATCTGGTAACTACTCCTCCAGCTAGCAACTTTCACTATCTTCGACTCCTTCATAAAATTAGCTTTAGCTTTCCCTTCCATATTTTTCAATGAATTTCCATTGCTCGGGGGCTGGAAACTCTAAGGTGGCAAGCTCTTTAAGAAATACCCTCATTTTGGTGTGCTCGTTGTATGAATAGCCCACGAGGAGTGTATGAGCTTCTTTAAATATCGAGACTAGCTCAAAGTCTTTTGTCAGCTTCTCTACCACCGCCTTACCTGTTAGAGGATGCTCCATATCTGCAAAGCTTTCTTGGTCCATTCTGCACTCCCACAGCTTTCCTTGATATCCCTCCTTTGTTCTCATGGTTCCATCTTCTTCCCAAAACATGGGCAAAGCCTTCTTGAATAAGCGATCGAATGCTTCTCTGAACATCTTCACTTGGTTAGCCAAGATATCTATCCCTGCTTGTATTACCTTTAGTCCAGATGATTGTAGCCACTCTATCCTTTATGTTGGCTACTTGAACCTGGTCTTCAGATAGACCATTCAAAAAATCTATTGCATTTTGGGCATACTCCATGGATTTTTTGTTTAGCTTCTCATTGGCAATTGTGACAGCCTGCCTTTCCAGCTTAATCACAGCTTCCTTATCTAATATGAAGTCCATATATGGTCTCAGCTCCCCTACCTATACAATAATATCATCCCAGATGATCTTGTTTGCTTCCTGCAATGCACTTTGCCCTATAACCTGCTGCTTCAACTTATCATATTCATCCTACATCGCCTGGTACTTGGTTTCACAAGCCTCCCTTTCTTTTTCTACAGTGTCCTTCAGGGTCCTTAGGTTGGCATTCTGCTTCTTCAACCTTGTTACTTCTACATCATCCAATTTAGCCTTGGCTATTTTCCCTACAATGGAAAAATCCCCAGATTCTATTGAGGGTGTGACCACCTCTTCTGCTTCTTTCTCTTTCTCCTTTAATTTCTTCTCAAACTCCCCGACTTGGGATTTCAAGATTTTCTCACCTACAACCAAAATGGAAATATATATCTTCCATGTCTTTTATTTTTCCTCAATCTCTACTAGCTTGGCTTTACAATCAGTCAGCTCACCCTGCAGCTTCTCTTTTTCCTCTTCTAGCTCTGCAATCTCTGTTTCATTCACCAGGTGAGCAGCTGGAACCTTAAACTTCTTCTTTAGTGACTGAATCTCATGATCCTTTTCATCTACTAGCTCCTGTATACAATTTCTTTTGTCTTCTTGGGTTTTAGTAGCTAGTAATGAAGCTTGGTGCTTCTTTACTTGTGCTTCCAGGGATTTGTTTTCCACCTATTCCAACCTCAACTGATTTTGCACCTTGCTTTTGTTGGCTTGTATATTTGATAGTTTTAGGGCAACCTTCAACAACTTGTTTTAGATTACCTCACATGTCTGTTTATGCAAATTGATCACATCAGGTACTGGGATGTCCTCCATATTTAATTTCAACTCTATGGCCTTATTCTTGGTGGCTAAGGCAAGACTTAAGGTGTTCTGGGCAAGGTTCCTGCTTGCCACCAAGGCCACATCCTTCTTGGAGATATTTCTTACATCAGCATACAATTTATCTTCTTCTGAGATGTTTTCTGGGCTCTCTTCATATTCCTCCAGCAACTCAGCCCTGCTTATGCTTAGTGTTGTAAGTCCAGTGGGTGTTTTGTTAAACACATACTCCTTAACCTAAAAAGATGGCACCAGGAACCTGACCTACTTTTTCTTGGGCTACTCTGCTTGTACCTTTACTAATTGCTTATCAAACTCCTTTACCTCTTGCCTCTTCCAGGATCTCTCTGCATCACTGTCCACATCCATAGGATCTCCACCCCCCAACTTGATGGATTTTTCTGGAATAATAGTCAAGGGTATAGCTGTTGACACTGCTGGGATTTTACTAGGTGAACCACGCACTGATGATGTGCTTCCTGGTGCCAAAGAGGGGGATATTTTTGGTGGTTCAATGTCCATCTGACCTTTTTCAATGTACTCTAACCAATTTTCTTTCTCAGCCAGGCCTGTAATCTAAAAATTCTCATACCCTTTCTTGTTAGTCTCCTTCCTCCTCTCTAAAATTATATGGTGGGGATCATAGCTCATTGCAGCTTTGGATGGGAACCCCATGTCACCCATAATTTTCTCAATACTTATGAGGGATGCTTTGTTCTTGACAATGAGCGAACCTAGTGTCCATGCGAAACTGATATCTGAGGACTTCTTGTAATCCAAGAAGTGATCACATTCTAGCTTCAACTTTTTCCTTATAAATTCCAAGGTGAGTACTCAACGGGTTAGGAAGGCAGGTAGCATATAAGGTGCATGGGAATAGGCATATACCCTGATCATAGTCCCATGCTTCAGCAAGAACCAGTCTCCAACCCTCTTCTTCATGGATGGCTGCAATAAGTCTTTCATTTCTGGCAGCACCCTAGGCAGCCTTTTCTGGAAGAAAATGATATAGATTTCTGCCATAAGGTCATTCATAGAGGTTTTGTAATCTGAATACATTTCCTTAGTAAGTTGCATCTCTGGCACTTGTAGGATTTCTTCATTAGCTTCCAGAAACATTTTCAGCAAGTAAGACTGGAACCTAAAATCCCTTGTCCTAGGGAATTCTATGAGTTGGGAGTGGATGATGTCTGCCAGGGATTCATCAAATTTTAGGAATGAACACTAGGTGGGAAAATTGGGGTCTACTGGCTCAATGGGACAAGTGCTTATAACAAACAATAAGCTGATTAGAGGCTTGGTTATATATTGGTCACTGTCTAACCCTAGGAACTGGGCCAACATGAAAATAACACACTTTTACTCTTCTTTAAACAGGCTGGCCTCAGCAGGAAAAGGTGAGCCCTGGAAAGAGGTATTTGGTAGTAGGGAGGAATAATAAAAGCTCTGCTTGAGGTCAGCTGGGGCTTGAGGTCAGTTGAGGCATCCATGATTGCTCTCCAGTTCAGGGAATAGTTACATGCACACCAGTCTATGAATTTAGGGCAGCAAGGGGTTTGACTGGTGGTGAATAAGTGGAAAAAATGAATGATAGATATTATGGACATCCACCTTTCGGGACGTTATAACCTCCAATATCTCCTTAGCGGTATCCAGTGAGCTGTTAATCAGGATGGTGTTGTAAATATCACAGTCTTTATCTTCTACCAGGTCATTTATCTTGGAGGGTTCAAATCATGGAGGATCCATAGATCCGGCCATTTAAATAGTTTATGGTAGAGGTAGATGGCCTACCTGCTTGTTTGATAGCTAGATGGATCTTCCGAGATTCTGGTTGGCTAGTTGGTTCTACACAGTCCGCTCCTTTTTCTTTCTGATGCACACAGGACAAACAGGATGCGAATCTCTGTGCAGGCGAGCATTTTTATACTATTAAATTTTTCCATATCACCCTTACAATTATGACATTGATGGGACCACGTCAGCTGTCCATCCATGCGATTAATTCTTCATCGTAGATATCCTTAGCTTTTTCCTTCCAATATTTTCTGTGGCTTCCAACTCCGCCACATGCCATATCGACAACATCTTTGATTCGTAAAAATATTGCCAACCGTCAATGTGATCTCCACCCAGATCTTGGTCATCCAAAGACACAGCCCATTATAGAGTTCACAAATTTGGGGCCCGTCGATTTTACATGCAAGTCATATCTGCGAACTAATTCTGAGCCATCGATCTTCATCCTGCTAGGTCTGTGCCATCGAAAAGTGCAGGGCTTTAACAAAAGTTCATAGATTTGAAACCTACCCTTTTTTGTGCATGTGTAAATTGTGAACAAATTATCGACCGTTGATCTGCACCACCCGTCGTTGATCACTCTTTCAACTGTGCGCTAGATAGCACCCCGTCCGCCCTTAAACGACCTCAAACTATTTTTACGAAGGACGTCGTTGACCGTATATCTTTATCTTTCTCGATCTATGTCATTCATAGGTGCTATTATGTGCTGCGGGCACATTCCTTTATATTTAACCCTCCGATCACCATTAAACCTTAGCTCTCTCTAGCATTCTTATTTCAAATTGAGCCCAATTGAATAGAGCTTTGATTGTTCAAACTTTGGGTCTTGTGGACTAAGGGCTGGGCTTTCCTTGGCTACTTTCATGGATATGAACCCCTTTCCATTCTCCAAAACCCTTCAAAACATTTAGCACAAATATGGTGCTAACAACTGGCTCCTATTGGGGATTCTATCCTCCCTGTGAGGTAGCAAAGAACCCCCCTAGACCAGTTCCTTATCCATTGGTCCACCTTCCCCAAGAATCTTCAAACCCCTGCCCTATCTGGCTTACTAGGAATGAAAAACAAAACAAAATCCATGGCTACCCCTTCCAGATCTTAGGGCCTTCACTTCCGACTTCAAATCCTTCTATTCACAATCAATATTACTTTGCAACTGAAAAACACTATAGAAAAAACATATACAAATTATGATATAAAGGGTTACCTGTCATTATCAGGACAAGCAGTGCTTCAAAAACCTCCCATTGACTAGACCTCTTGTTAGTGGAGATCCATCTTGATGCTCCAGGATGAATGAGTTCACCCCTCAGTTTGTTGCAATGATATATGGGCCAACCCACATATGATCAAAATTTCCATGTTTATCTTCTTTAGGAGCATCCCATTTTAAAACTAAATCATTAACCTGAAAATACTCTTCTTTCACCTTCCTATCAAAAGTGTTCTTCATCTTTTCCTGGTGCATTTGTACTTTATCATAAGTTGTGTCTCTAAGCTCATTCAATTCAATGATCTGGTTTATCCTCCTCTGCACATGATTCGGCTCTTCTTCCTTCCCTTGCAATAACCTCATGACTGGCAGTCCCAGAGATGTTGGGAAAACAACCTCTGCCCCATACACGAACTGAAATGGAGACATCGTAATGGCCCTCTTAGTACTGATCCTATCTTCCCACAAAGCATATTTCAATTTAGTGTGTGAGGCTCTTTTGTTTTCCTCCAGCAGCTTCTTAATTATCCTCACCAAGCTTTTGTTGGACGATTCTGCTAGTCCATTCCCTTCAGGATAGTATGCAGTGGACTGACAGGCTTATGTGGTATTTGTGACAGAAATTTATCATCTTTTGGGACTTAAAAGCAGCTGCATTGTCTGTCGCAATCCTTCTAGGATACCCAAATCTAGACAAGATGTTATCTTCTAAGAAATCCATGATAACATTCTCAGTTTCCCTCCTTGTAGGGATGGCTTCAATCCATTTAATGAAATAATATGTGGCTATTAGAATCCACCTGCACTGACCAGAAGAGTTTGGGTTTATCTCCCCAATGAAGTCCAACCCCCACTGCTCGAAAGGGGCTTCCACTAAAACTAGATTAAGGGGAAGTGAAACCAACTTTCTATTACCATAAAAAATCTGGCATTTATGACATGTAACAGTCTCCTTATACACATCAGAAAAAATAGAGGTCCAACAAAACCTAGCTCTCATAATTTTTTTTACTATTACCTTCCATGAGTGGTGTCCTCCACAGTCTCCCTTATGAAATTCCTTCATTGTTTGCTGAGCCTCATTCTCCAATAAAAACTACAGGAGCACACCCCAGGGTCCTTCCAGTACAAGTACTGGTTCATGATGCAGAATTTGGCAGCTTTCAATTTCACAGACATAGCTCTTATTTTGCTTAACCCTGCAGGGGCTTGTAAGTTTTTCAATATATACACAATGTATGCATACTAAGGAGACGGAGAATTATCACATTACTTGCACTCCTGTGCTCAGCAGATTTGACTGGTCTTCCAAGAAACTGAGTTGCAAGGATTCACAATTAGCTTCAATCATCATTTTAGCCAGTACCTGCCCCTTTATCAGGGCTTGATTTCCAGGTCATATTCCAACAACACAACAATCCATTTTTCTCTTTTTCCTTCAGTATCTGGCTGGGTAAGGATTCTCTTAACTGCATTATTTGGGACATGGGAAACTATGTGTGAGTGAAGGATATAGACCCTGAAATATTTCAATGATTTCACCTGTGCATATGCCTGTTTCTCCATGATGTCATACTTCATCTCTCCTTCTCTCAGCACTCTGCTAAAAAATGCAATGGGCTACTCAGCATTCTGGTTATTCTTTTGCAACAAAACTCCTGCCACTGTATGCTCAGATGCATAAGAAAAAATCAAGAAATCCTTATCAAAATATGGGCTTGCTAGTATCGGGGCCTCAGTGATGTCCTTCTTAATTGCTTTGAATGATTCTCTAGCCTCTTTTGTCCATTTTATCTTACTTTCTTTTCTCAGCATGTTAGTAATGCTTCTCATTATTTCTGCAAAACTAGGGATAAATCTTCTTAGGAAACCCACTTGCCCAATGAAGGACTACACCTCTTTCTTACTTCTTGGCTCTCTAACCTTCTGAATTTCACTAACCCTCTATGGGTCAATCTTGATGCCATCCTTCGAAATAATATGTCCAAGGAGCTTGGCCTCTTCTAATGCAAAAATTGACTTCTTTGGATTAAAGAGAGATACCATATTTTATGCATTTGATAAAGACCTTTATAGGTGCTCGAGGTGTTCTCTGTCATACTTGGAGTAGACTGTCACATCATCCATATACACTACCACAAACTCGTCTTTCTCTTCTGCAAAGGAAATATGCATGGAACGCTGTAAGGTGCCCCCTGCATTCATTATCCCAAAAGGCATATTGGAATACATGAATGTGCCCAAAAAAGTCATAAAGGAAATATTTTCTTGGTCTTCTAGGCACACTTTCACCTGATTATATCTTGAGAACCCATCCATGGTTGAGATCCGCTTAGCTACTACCACTTTCTGCAAGATATGCTCCATTTTTGGCAGTGGGTAGCTATCTTTCAATGACACTCTGTTAAGATTCCGGAAGTCTATACAAAACCTAATTTCCCCATTCTTTTTTTTGACATGTACCATATTAGCTATCCACTTTGAAAATATTAGGGTGACAATGATTTTGGCATTGAATAGTTTCATGATTTCCTTCTCTATCACAGGAAACAATTTAGGGTTTATTCTCTTTAGTTTATGCTTGAAAGGCTTCTCCCCAGGCTTGACTGGAATTGAATGTTGTATAATGGTACTATCATATTCCTTTAGGTCCTCGTAGCTCCAAGCAAACACATCAGTGTACTTATTCATCAAATTTTACATACTCATCCCTTTCTTTAGCATGCATCTTTTTGGATAATTTTACAATTCGATGCTCTTCCTTGGTGACCAGGTTCTAGTCCTCCACAACATCGTTGGTAGGCTCGACTTTAGGATTTTCAGCCATGTCATTCTGGTCGAACAAAGTCTCCAAGGTTATCAAGCCTTTAGGTATAAAATTACTTTTTAGCAGAATAATATCTTTTCTCCCTAACATGTCCTTCCATCCATTGGTTCCATCTTTTGCCTCTTCGGCCTGCTCTTCACCCATGAAACCCTCCCGGTTTTCATTTTCTATGTCAACCTGTACATTTCCAAACTCATCATATAATTCCAAAAACCTTTTAATCTGCATGTCATCATCAAATACCTTCCAACACTTGGAATTGTTTGGAATTTATGGCCTGTTCACTATTTGTACTTAAAACTTTGTTTGAGAATATGTTAGGGTTTTTAAACCCCCATCAATAGTGGCCAAGGAATCTTCCATATGATTCTCAATCCTGGGTATTACCTTGATCTTGTGTTCTGAGAAGTAGTTACCAAACATATCCCATAATTCATTCCTATAGCCCCTCATCCTGGGATGTTTGTTCTGATAGCTATCATTTACTTGATTTATTACCAGCTCTGAGTCTCCAAATACCTGTATCCTTTTTACTCCCATATCCCTTAAAGCTTGCAAACCCAGCAACATGGATTCATACTTTGCTACATTATTGGTGCATTCAAAATTCAGCTTATATGACAGGGCTTTAAATTCTCTTTCAGGTGGGATGATCTAGACTCCTGCACCAGCACCATTTTTGCTCAAAGACCCATCAAAATACATTGTCCACAAACCTTCCTCATTCTGCTTCTTCTCCAAGGCCTCTTGTCTTGCTGCAAATTCCTTATCTTCCACCACTTCCAAGTGTATCGGGACCTTAGGATCAATTCGAGATCCATCATTAAAGAATATGGAGGTCCAAGCATTTTACTTTCCTAGAGTCAAAGGAATAAAGGTCTTTGTAAGGCCTGGTAACTTCTAAACCTAGTTCATCCACCACTGTTTTGCGCAGTAAGTTGTGAGAGGCACCAGAGTCTATTAGTGCATTATGAAAAACCATGACATGAAAATTTAGACTCAAATTAAAGGGGGGAACATCCTCATCACCTGCATTTTCCATCTTTGGCCCAAAAACAATGGTGGGAGTATCATCTCTCACATATAGCATGTCTTGCTGATAATCATCCTGCCCCTTTACCATCTTGGTAATATCTTCCCTATATTCATTGTTTTTTAACAGCTCATTGAAGGGGATAGAGAATTTAACCTTTTACAACTCAAATTTTAGATTGAAAGATGAAATAGGTTTGACCATATCAATAATCTCTGATTGCTTAGATTCCTTGGACTGCTTCCCTTTATCTTCTAGTTTTTTCTGTGCAGCAACCTTCTGCTGCTTCTCGTTTTGTTTTTTAGAGTTTTGCTGAGCATTGGGGGTCTGACTTGGACTAGAGTTCTGACCATTGGAAATTTGATTTGGGCTAGATTTGGAATAGATTTCATCTGCAACCACAATGGACATATCTATCTGCCACTTCTTATCATTTTCCTCAAGCTCGACTAGCTTGGCTTTACAGTCAGTCAACTCACCCTGCAGCTTCTCTTTTTCCTCTTCTAGCTCAACAATATGGGGTGCATTCACCAGCTAGGTAGCTGGAATCTTCAAGTTCTTCTTTAGTGACTGAATGTCACTATCCTTTTCATCTAACAGCTCTTGCATTCTATTTCTTTTGTCTTCTTGGGTTTTAGTAGCTAGTAATGAAGCCTGGTGCTTCTTTACTTGTACTTTCAGGGATTTGTTTTCCACCTTTTCCAACCTCAATTGATTTTGCACCTTTGTTTTGTTGGCTTGTACCTTTGATAGTTCTAGGGAAGCCTTCAACAACTTCTGTGGATGACCTCACCTATCTCTTTATGCAAATTGATCACATTAGGTACTGGGATGTCCTCCAGATTCACTTTCAACTATGTGGCCTTATTCTTGGTGGCTAAGGAAAGACTTAAGGTGTTCTGGGAAAGGTTTTTGCTTGCCACAAAGGCCACATCCTTCTTGGAGATCTTTCTTACATCAACATACAATTTAGCTTCTTCTGAGATGTTTTATGGGCTCTCTTCATATTCCTCCAGCAGCTCGTCCCTGCTTATGCTTAGTGCTGTAAGTCCAGTGGGTGTTTTGTTAAACACATACTCCTTAACCTCAAAAGATGGCACGAGGAACCTGACCTACTTTTTCTTGGGATTCTCTACTTGTACCTTTAGTAATTGTTGATCAGACTCCTCTACCTTTTTCCTCTTTCAGGATCTCTTTTCATCACTATCCACATCCATAGGATCACCACCCCCCAGCTTGACGAATGTTTCTGGAATAATAGTGAGGTGTATAGCCATTGACACTACTAAGATTTTACTAGGTGAACCAGGCACCGAAGATGTGCTTCCTGGTGCCAAAGTGTAACATCCCGTAAAAATCCCAAAATTTAAAACTTTTCTACGTGATGTTTAATACTTATTTAGTAAATGCGGAAATAGAACAATGTACAAAATGTTATCTTACTGTATTAAATGCCCTGCTGGTTTATTAAGTGAGGATTTGCAACAACAGATTTCTACTTAAGTTTTGATGTTATCCAAATTAATTAGTTGTGCTGCTACACATCCATACTGTCATTGTTTATAAATGTTGATTCCACTGTTTGACTAATGTACTTTTGTTTGATTGATGAAGGGGTCCTTTGGACGCCCCGAGTCTTACTTAGCATTCGTGCTAAAGAATGTGATTTGTACTTGTGACAGCTTAGAAGTAAGGGTTTGAGATTTCGACAAGTAATTAAACAGTTTTACCGTGAATCTCTTTGTCAATAATTGAATAGATAAAACCGTGGACATTCCTCTGGTAAGAATATTTGTAAACTGTAAGCTTGTAATTAAAATCACAAGAAGGTCTAGGAGGATTGAACCTCAGCTCTAAACTTAGATTTATATTTTGTTTCCATTCATGTTGAAATGTATGTAATTATTTATCTCTCATGTAACTGTTTGGTTAACTGAGCTAGGGTCTAAACTCATACTATGGTTATGGTGATTTGATTTATCATTTTTTGTCTTTTATTTCACTATACCTTAATAGGTAAGTGTAGACAATCTTCTTGAATTATTACACAACCCATTTATAAGGTATGATGAAACAATTGTAAACTATGTATATATATAACATACTATATGTTGGGCGTATCTACTATAGTGTTGCCCTATTGATTTTTATACTACCTTATTGAACTTCGCAAAGCTATGATGCAATGCAACACGTGACATGTACAAACTATCTCAATAGTATGGTAAGCATATCTTGCTATGTAAACTTTGGAATAATTTGTCATGTGTTGGGTGCACTTAATCGTGACCCAAAGTTATACTTGTACAACCTTGTGAAACTCTATTCAACTCGTATCTTATGTGGCAAGGGTGATATAACATGACCATACCATATCTACATTGTTTTTTAATGCGAATGTTGTAATGGTTCACAGGTTGGCGGATGTGTTTAAATCTTAAGCATTGAATCCTTGCAGCTACTATGGGTAGTGGAAATCCATCATGGGTTTCTCTTTGTGCTTAGTTCACGTGAATGTGTCTTATTATAACCCCAAAGTTTTGAGTTGTAACTCGTTGATGATCAGGATCCGTCGTGGCTGTGATAGTAATGGTTCATTTAATGTGATGGCCGGGTGGTGATTTCGTAAATCTCACCAATGATCTACACCGTTGATCTTAGCATGGATTTCAATGCCGTGATTAAACCCTACCTTGTTGTATTCGATGAGTTTTATTGTGTTCGATTCATTTGGTATTGATGGTTCTACGCGGCCGACAGGCTGCCAGTTTTTAGCCTTGTTGCTCTGCACAAAGAGGTATAGTTTCCCGAGTTTCGAACCCATGATCTCTGTATAATATGGATCTGAGCTCTCTCTTCAGTCTGTAAAGTATTGAATGTTTAGGTTATGAGTTTAGAATTTGAATTTTAGTGGATTCGATACCTCGACTTGTTGAGGGTTTGTTCTTTTGAGCTTGGGATTTGAAAAGAAATGACCCAGGTCTCGCCATCGTTGCTGTCTCTCCAGGCACTGTGCTACTATGTTAAATGGTGAAAGGTTTTTGTATTGGCTTCGGCTATACCAGCCATTTGATGAAGTAGGGTTTTCAATATAGTAAAAAATGTCAGGGCGTTCATTGCTACTACAGTTATTGTGTAAAAGGTAATGTGATCAATCTACTATAATGTTTATACAAGGTACCATCAGTTAATGAAATTTCGATGTTGAAGCCCTTTAGTTTAGATAATGTTTTAACCACTTTGAATTTTATTTGCAGGTGTAACTATACAATGTCTCTTTGAATCTGGCATTGAAGGTTGGAATAGCTTATACCAACTGGTAAGCCTCGGCATCGTCTTGAGACTCTGTGTAGATGAGGTGGCCGACTGTTTAAAATTTTGTTTGTTGTGATTAAGACTCAGAGAGTTTTGTAATTAGGGTTGTGAACCTTGTTAGAAGTATAGGGAGAGTAGTACCTCGACCCACTGGCAATGCCGTAAAGAAAATGTGAAGAATAACTTCTGTTTGTTGAGTTTTTGAGCTCTGTCGAGTTGAAGGTCTGTGAAGAATGTTTTTAAAATACCAAATGCATCCATCATAGTTTTCATTCTTTTGGGCTTGACCCATGAACCTATCCTATATCTCGTTGACAATGTAAGAGAAATGAAATCCAATACATTTGTTGGCGTACTTCTGTGTTTAACCTGATTAAAATCGACAGTGGATGTTTTTGTGAAAATAACTTGACTGCTTGTTTTCATATGAATAATGGATAGATGGAAAATATTTATGGGAAGCTAGCTGCCTGTATGTAACTTCTCTATTTTTAAAATGCAATGCTGCATTTAGGGTTTAATGGAAAATAAATTATAACTATGATAAAAGAATTGGAACTCTTTTTGTAAACTTTGAGTTTAATTTGACTATAATTCGATGGGTGAAGGATACGACTATTTTCTTTAAAAGAACAATGGATAAGTGTAATTATTGACAAGGCTCACGACCTGTACATGCTTTGTTTTGTTTATAATGTTGTTGTTGTGTCTTAAACGAATAGGGAAGTGTTTCCTGTGCTAGGGTTTAGCCCTTGATTTGAAAATAAAAAGCTTTAACTAAGCTCTAAGATGAGCTTTGGGCATAAACCTATGTTCACTAAAATGTTTGTAAAACTCCTGTGGTTGTTTTGTTAACTTAATCCTAACTAGTTGATCTACATGCATGTTTATGGTGTAAACGATTTTGTCTTTAGTCTTGTTATAAAAATGATAGTCAAGCTTGCTTGTCTTGATACTTCTGTCTAAAATGGTTGTCTATTGTTTAAAAGAAATGAACATCAGAATGTTATTCAAACTGATAATTTTAACCAAGTCTTCTACTATGAATTGTTGAGATTAATACTTGATCCTATTTACATGGTATTGTTTTTGTAAGTAGAGAGAAATAAAGTTAAACCTGTTGTGGAAATGAAATTGTTTACTATAAGCTAGTGAATAAAAATTCTATTAGGGTTTTGGAATAAATAACCAATACCTGGATTTTTACTGTGGAAATATGATTTAAATAAATGTAGGAATGTGAATATAAACATAGAAAATACTTGATGTATGTAGAAGAATATCATTCTGCTATATTTTGAAATTAAATCTTTATTCCTCCTAGTGTAAACAAAAACATCTTAACTGCTGAGAATGAATAAATGAATCCTATACTGTTAGAACATAATATAATTGATTGAAAACAGAGATATTTATAAACAGAGATATTGTATTTAAACTATGAATACAACCAAGTAAAAATAATTAATAGTAAGGGTACTGTAATGTAAATGTAAAGATTAATCATAAATAAATACTTGAGAAATTTATAATAAATTAAATCTTCCCATTCACTTGGCTATTTTCCTATCAGACTTATCTATTTTTAATTTGTTTATGTACTGGAGTACGATGCTATTCGTTTTTGCATGGGGAAAAATACAGAAAACATTATATTCAATTATTTCACATTTATACAAAATTATTAACTTATACGGGAAACTGAAATAACTTAGAAATTAAACAGTGAAAGTTTAATAAACAGCAGAACTGTAATATGCAAAATAGATAACAGAAATTAAAAATAAAACAGATAAGACAATAGAACCTGTAACTGACGATAGGGCCGACAGACACCCAAGGAGGCCTGTTCCTTCCAACCTGCTTCAGAAGAAGCAGCTCAAATGCTGACTTCTAATGAACACCCAAGACTGCTTACTGATCCAGTAAGTGGGTGGAATCTATGTACAAGAAAGGCACTTAAAATACCTTCTCCACTCGGTATCGATGTCCTGAAAATGCCTTCTCCACTCAGTATCAACCTCCTAAACTCAATAAGAGTTTTGCAGACTCACAACATGATCAACAACAGCATATCCCCTCATCAAATCTCTTGGGTGCAAACACAGCAAAACCCCAAGGTAAATTTACTCATCAGGAAAAGTGATGAACCTCAGTTCAATATTTGATGGCTATTATATAAACTGCCTAGTTCTTTTAGTGGTTAGTTTGGAATAAATGAGCCTCAAGATCCAGTCCCATCTTTCAGGGCACTATGACCACATTTCAAGGGAGTTGTCCCATACCAATAGCTAGTTAGTTGCATCATGATGCTGCCACTTGTCCATTTCCTTCTACCCTAGGTTCCATTCCACCTAGTGGATCAGTAACCACTCTTTCAACAGTCCTCTTAGGTGTTTGTCTCCTATTTTACTTATTAAATAATAATATATTGTGCAAATTACAGTCATCCTTGGACACCTGTCCAATATAAACTTTACAATAAAAGTTATCATAATATTTCTAAACACAAAATGTTTTCCAGCTTAAATGGTATGTTACAAACACCCTCTCTTAAGTTCAACATCGTCCTTGATGTTGCTTATTCGTCATCAAGTTCCTCATGGAACAGAACTAGATATGCTTCCCGCATATTACTTTCTAGTTCCCAAGTAGCTTCATCAGGGCTAAGGTGCTTCCATTGCACCTTTACCTTCCCTATGGTGCGATTCCAAAGCATAATTTCCCTCCGGTCTAGAATACAATCCGGTTCCACCTGAAAATATCCTTTGGGTTCCACTTGCATGTCATTCCAATTCAGCACATGAGTAGCATCGTGCACATACTTCTTTAAACAAAAACATGAAAAACATTGTGGATTTTTAAATTATATGGCAATGCCAATTGATATGCAATAGCTCCTATCCTTGATAGGATTTTGAATGGTCCACAATACCTCGGTGCTAATTTAGCACAAATTTCAAGCTTCAAAGAACTTTTCTTGGGCTTTACCTTTATGAAAACATGGTCTCCTACCTGAAATTCTCTTTCTCTGCATTTCGAATCAGCATAGCTTTTCTACCGATCTTGGGCAACTTTTAAGTTACCTTGAACCTATTTCATGGTTAGCTCCATTTCTTTTAATACATCTAGTCCTAACATCAATCTATCTACAGTATTATCCCACGAAATTGGAGTACAACACTTTCTTCCATACAAAATTTCAAATGGACTTGACTTAGCAGATGCTTGATAATTATTATTGTAGGAAAATTCTGCTAAGTGCAGGTAATCCTCTCATTTAGATGGCTGATCTTTAACATATAATCTTTACATATTTTCCAAAATCTGATTTACTCTTCCTATTTGACCATCAGTTTGCGGATGGAAAGAAGTACTAAAATTCAACTTAGTATTTAATCCTTTAAACAATGTTGTCCAAAAGTCACCAGTAAACTTAGAGTCCCGGTCTGAAATAATTACCTTTGGAATTCCATGCAAGCGAAAAATTTGCTTCATGAAAATATCTGCAATGTTAGAAGCCTTGAAAGTAGTTTTAACAGGAATAAAATGAGCATCTTTGCTAAGTTTATCTATAACGACCATGATTGAGTCATTCTGCATCTGATTTTTAGGCAAACCTGTAATATAGTCAATGCTTATAATCTACCACTTCCATTCTGGAATTGGTAAGGGCTACAATAACCCATATAGATGTTGATGTTCAGCTTTAATAGTCTAACAGTCAAAGCATCTAGCTATATATTCAGCAACTTTACTGTTCATGTTAGGCCAAAAGTACTCATTTCTTAACATAGTTATCATTTTCTGATAACCGGGATGCCCTTAATAAGGACTCTTGTGAACTTCATCTAAAATCAGCAACTTAACTTTCGAAAAATTAGGCACATAAATTCTGTTTTTGTAAGTTGAGAATCCTTTTTCATTAATACTATAATCTATTATAACATTTTCAGATGAATTTTCAGCCACTTTATCATGTAATTTTTGGTAATTTTCGTCTTGCTTAATTCCTTCTTCGATCTGGTTTTCCAGATCAGTTTTAAAAGTACTGATTGCTGCCACAAAACTTAATCTAGTGTTTCTACTCAACGCATCAGCAACCTTATTTTCTTTCCATTAATGTGATGGATCTCAAAATCGTACTTGCTAAGGAAAGCTAACCACCTAGCTTGCCTTGCTTTAAGATTTGTTTCATCCATTAAATACTTTAACCCCTTATTATTAGTCATTAAAATGAATTTTCTTTCGTTCAAGTGATGGTGCCACATCTTTAAAGCATGTATCATGGCTGCCAACTCAAGATCCCACATTGCATAATTATTTTCATGTATTTTTAACTTCCTTGACTCAAAAGCAATTGCATGACCTTCTTGACTTAATACCCCTCCAAGTCCTTCATTGCATGCATCCGTGCATACGACGAAATCCTTATTAGGATCTGCAATTTTTTAGATGGGTGCAGTAGTTAATAATTCTTTTAACTTATTAAAGTTGTCTTAACACTTTTGATCCCATATGAATTTCTTCCCTTTCTTCTGCAAGGAAGTGATGGGGTTAGCAATTCTAGAGAACCCTTCAATAAACTTTCTATAATACCCCGTTATTTCCATGAATGACCGTACATCAGTTACATCTTTTGGGACAAGCCATTCATTAATTGCTTTAATTTTATCAGGATCAACATAAATACCATCTTTTGAAATTATATGACCCAGATACTGAATTTTATTTTTATAGAAATCACACTTACTAAGCTTAGTGTAAAGCTGGCGATCTCTAAGTACTTGTAAAATGATTTTTAAATGTTAATCATGCTCTTCTTTCGTCATTGAGTAAACCAAGATATCATCAATGAATACCACTACAAACTTATCCAAATATGTATGCATAATGTTGTTCATTAAACACATGAACACTACCGGTGTGTTGGTTAGCCCAAAAGGTATAACTACGAACTCGTAGTGTCCATAACGCATTCTGAATGTAGTTTTGAATATGTCCTCGTATTTTATCCAGACTTGATGATAACTCGACCTTAGATCAATTTTAGTGAATATCTCTGCTCCACGTACTTGATCAAATAGATCATCTATGTGGGGTAAGGGATACCGGTTCTTAATTGTCATTTTATTAAGCTGACGGTAGTCAATGCACAAACGCATAGTACCGTCCTTCTTTTTAACAAATATTACTGGTGCTGAGACTTTTATCTATTAATTCCTTCAGCTGAGACTTTAACTCATTTAACTCTAGAATATTTAACCTATAGGGGGCCTTTGAGTTTGGTACCGCACCGAGTACTAACTCAATGATGAAGTCAAGTTCTCTTTTCGGAGGTAATCCTGGAATTTCTTCCGGGAATACATCAGAAAAGTACCTAAGGATGGGAATATCCTCTAGTTTTATCTTGTCTTATTTAGATGTACATTCATCATTAACAACATTAACAACAAACAATTTACAACCTTTTCTAGCAGCTCTCTTCACTTGTAAGGCATAAATTTGCCGTACTAAAATCTGCTTATGAATTCATTTTACTGTTTTTTAATTACCTTCATTATTTATACAAGTAAAAGATTTATCATAACAATTTAATATAACTCTATGTTGTTCAAGCCAATCCATACCAATTAACAGATCATATGAACCTAAGGGTAAAACATTCATATTAACTTGCATTTTCAGTTGATTTAAAAATACTTCACAATTCTGAACAAAATCTGTAACCTTTCTTTTAGTTCCCGTTGCAAGTTGAACTAACCATGCATTATCGAATTTTTCTGTTTTTAGCTTACAATGGTTTACTAAAGTAGGTGAAATATAACTTAAATTTGCACCAGGATCTATCAAAATCGAAATAGAATCGTTTTGTATCATACCTTCAATTTTGACCATGGATGTTTGATGGTCCGCTTGACGGTTCTCCAATGCTGCATTTATCCTGGGCATTTATCTTGTGATATCTCAAACTGTGGGTTCTACTTGCATATTATGTATGTTGTTGGTTGTCTTCTTGTTGCATGGCAATCTGCTCTCTTGTGTGGTCCGCCACATTCGTAACACTTTATGGGTCCTTTCTGTTCAGCATACCTGTTGTTATTGTTATTATTATTATTGCTGTGATTATTAGGTATATTTCTTGCAGCAGTAGTGTTCTGAGATGTGTTATTCCGATAATTATTAGGGAAATTTCTATTATTAAATTTTTTCTTAAAACCTCCAGCATTCTGATTAAAGTTCTTCTTTTTATAGTCATATTGATTAGTTTTACTGTTCTTCCAGCCAGTTGTTCCTTCTCTTTTTCTGTTTTGATCAAAAAAAAAAATTTCCTTCCTCATGGCCTCTTCCAAAGTGGAAGGATTATCATACTCAATACAATCTTTTATATTAAACGCTAAACAGCTGAGAAACCTTTGCACTTTAGGCTTTTCCTCAACCATGTAGGGTATGTACCTCAACAAGCTAAGAAACTTGCTGCACAGTTCTTTCATATTCAATGTATCCAACTTTAAGTCGTAAAACTCCTTCGATTGATCCTCAAAATATTGTTTAGACAAGAACTTCTTTTTAAACAAACTTTTAAACATAGTCCAAGTTACTTCTTTTTCTTTTATGCTCTTGATTGTTTTAAAATCCTGCCACCAGATATATGCTTCTCCGGTCATATTGTAAATGTCCATTTTGGCTTTCAGTTGAGAAGAATAGTCATAAATATTAAAGTGCTTTTTCATTCCAAACAGCCAAGCTTCTGCTGTCTCGCCCTTCTCACTTTCGCCATTAAAAGTAGGTGGCTTAATCTTTTTAAATTCACCGATAATCTGTTCATGATGCTTATGTTTTCTCTTTTTAGAGTAGAACTCACTGTTACTGCTGTCATAATTTACATCATCATTACCTGAATCAGACTTAGAAGATGAGTAACTATTCCTTTTATCGTTTCTTGTGTTCTTATGCTTATGTTGGTGGGACATGATTTCAGAATCAGCTCTAAATTCTGATTTTCTGCCTCTTTCATCACTGTGACAGTTCCCTTTTAAATTTTGTTGTAATTCTTCCTGTGCCTTAAGAATCCGTTCATTTTCTTCTTTAACAGATTTTAACTCAGATTTAAAATCCTACACAGTGCGTAAACTTTCAGAAGAATGGTTGTTTAACTCAATGTAAATTCCTTCAGTGTTATTATGATTAATTTGTTCATTAGGAGGAGATCTGTCCTTTGCTGATTCCTCTGGTATTTCCATACCTACAATTAAAAGTAAATCTGTTCTGTGCAAAAAATGAAATTAAATTGCAAAAAGTTAGTAACATAAAATTTCTGATTTATTTTTCTGTTTGCGCGCATGAGCCTCATTCAGGCCTAGAGTTTGAACTTGCGCTCTGATACCACATGTAACATCCCGTAAAAATCACAAAAATTTAAAACTTTTCTACGTGACGTTTAATGCTTATTTAGTAAATGCGGAAATAGACCAATGTACAAAATGTTATCTTTCTATATTAAATGCCCTGTTGGTTTATTAAGTAAGGATTTGAGACAACAGATTTCTACTTAAGTTTTGATGTTATCCAAATTAATTAGTTGTGTTGCTACACATTCATACTGTTATTGTTTATAAATGTTGATTCCATTGTTTGACTAATGTACTTTTGTTTGATTGATGAAGGGGTCCTTTGGATGCCCCGAGGCTTACTTAGCATTTGTGCTAAAGCATGTGATTTGTACATGTGGCAGCTTACAGGTAATGGTTTGAGATTTCGACAAGTAATTAAACAGTTTTACTGTGAATCTCTTTGTCAATAATTGAAGAGATAAAACTATGGACATTCCTCCAGTGAGAATCTTTGTAAACTGTAAGCTTGTAATTAAAATCATAAGAAGGTCTAGGAGGATTGAATCTCATCTCTAAACTCATATTTATATTTTGTTTCCATTCATGTTGAACTGTATGTAATTATTTGTTTCTCATGTAACTGTTTGGTTAACTGACCTAGGGTCTAAACTCATACTATGGTTATGATGATTTGATTTATCATCTTTTGTCTTTTATTTCACTATACCTTAATAGGTAAGTGTAGACAATCTTCTTGAATTATTACACAACCCATTTATAAGGTATGGTGAAACAATTGTAAACTATGTATATATAACATACTATATGTTGGGATTATCTACTATAGTGTTTCCCTATTGATTTTTATACTACCATATTGAACTTCGCAAAGCTATGATGCAATGCAACACGTGACATGTACAAACTATCTCAATAGTATGGTAAGGATATCTTGCTATGTAAACTTTGGAATAATTTATCATTTGTTGGGTGCACTTAATTGTGACCCTAAGTTATACTTGTACAACCTTGTGAAACTCTATTCAACTCGTATCTTATGTGGCAAGGGTGATATAACATGACCATACCATATCTACATTGTTTTCTAATGTGAATGTTGTAATGGTTCACAGGTTGGCGGATGTGTTTAAATCTTAAGCATTGAATGCTTGCAGCTACTATGGGTAGTGGAAATCCATCGTTGGTGGCTCTTTGTGCTTAGTTCATGTGAATGTGTCTTATTGTAACCCTAAAGTGTTGAGTTGTAACTCGTTGATGACTTGAACGTTGATGATCAAGCAACATCGTGGCTGTGATAGTAATGGTTCATTTAATATGATGGTAGGGTGGTGATTTTGTAAATCTCACCAATGATCTACACCGTTGATCTTGGCATGGATTTCAATGCTGTGGTTAAACCCTACCTTGCTGTATTCGATGAGTTTTAATGTGTTCGAGTCACTTGGTAGTGGTGGTTCTACGCGGCCGACAGGCTGCTAATTTTTAGCCTTGTTGCTCTGCACAAAGAGGTGTAGTTTCCTGAGTTTCGAACCCGTGATCTCTGTATAATATGGAGCCAAGCTCTCTCTTTAGTTTGTAAATTATTGAATGTTTAGGTTATGAGTTTAGAATTTGAATTGTAGTGGATTCGATACCTCGACTTGTTGAGGGTTTGTTCTTTTGAGCTTGGGATTTGAAAAGAAATGACCCAGGTCTCGCCATCGTTCCTATCTCTCTAGGCATTGTGCTACTGTGTTAAATGGTGAAAGGTTTTTGTATTGGCTTCGGCTATACCAGCCATTTGACATAGGGTTTTCAATACAGTCGAAAATGTCAGAGCATTCATCACTACTACAACTGTTGTGTAAAAGATAATGTGATCAATCTATTGTAATGTTTATACAAGGTACCATCAATTAATGAAATTTCGATGCTGAAGCCCTTTAGTTTAGATAATGTTTTAACCACTTTGAAATTTATTTGCAGGTGTCACTATATAATGGCTCTTCGAATCTGGCGTTGAAGGTTGGAATAGCTTATACCAACCAGTAAGCCTCGGCATCATCTTGAGACTCTGTGTAGATGAGGTGGTCGACTGTTTAAAATTCTGTTTATTGTGTTTAAGACTCAGAGAGTTTTTTAATTAGGGTTGTGAACCTTGTTAAAAGTATGGGGAGGGTAGTACCCCAACCCATTGGCAATGCCGTAAAGAAAATGTGAAGAATAACTTCTGTTTGTTGAGTTTTTGAGCTCTATCGAGTTGAAGGTCTGTGAAGAATGTTTTTAAAATACCAAATGCATCCATGATAGTTTTCATTCTTTTGGGCTTGACCCATGAACCTATCGTGTAGCTTGTTGATGATGTAAGAGAAATGCAATGCAATACATTTGTTGGCATACTTCTGTGTTTAACCTGATTAAAATCGATGGTGGATGTTTTTGTGAAAATAACTTTACTATTTGTTTTCATATGAGTAATGGATAGATGGAAAATATTTATAGGAAGCTAGCCGCCTGTATGTAACTTGTCTATTTGTAAAATGCAATGCTGCGTTTAGGGTTTAATGGAAAAGAAATTATAACTATGAGAAAAGAATTGGAACCCTTTTGGTAAACTTTGAGTTTAATTTGACTATAATTCGATGGGTGAAGGATACGACTGTTTTCTTTAAAAGAACAATGGATAAGTGTAATTGTTGACAAGGCTCACGGCCTGTACATGCTTCGTTTTGTTTATAATGTTGTTGTTGCGTCTTAAACGAATAGGGAAGTGTTTCCTATGCTAGGGTTTAGTCCTTGATTTGAAAATAAAAAGCTTTAACTAAGCTCTGAGATGAGCTCTGGGCATAAACCTGTGTTCATTAAAATGTTTGTAAAATGCTTGTGGTTGTTTTGTTAACTTAATCCTAACTAGTTGATCTACAGGCATGTTTATGGTGTAAACGATTTTGTCTTTAGTCTTGTTATAAAAATGATAGTCAAGCTTTCTTGTCTTGATACTTCTGTCTGAAATGGTTGTCTAATGTTTAAACGAAATGAACATCAGAATGTTATTCAAACTGATAATGTTAACCAGGTCTTCTACTATGAATTGTTGAGATTAATACTTGATCCTATTTACATGGTACTATTTTTGTAAGTAGAGAGAAATAAAGTTAAACCTGTTGTGGAAATGAAATTGTTTACTATAGGCTAGTGAATAAAAATTCTATTAGGGTTTTGGCATAAATAACCAATACCTGGATTTTCATTGTGGAAATACGATTTAAATAAATGTAGGAATGTGAATATAAACATAGAAAATACTTGATGTCTGTAGAACAATATCATTCTGCTATATTTTGAAATTAAATCTTTATTCCTCCTAGTGTAAACAAAAACATCTTAACTACTGAGAATGAATAAATGAATCCTATACTGTTAGAACAGAATATAATTGAATGAAAATAGAGATATTTATAAACATAGATATTGTATTTAAACTATGAATACAACCAACTAAAAATAATTAATAGTAAGGGTACTGTAATGTAAATGTAAAGATTAAACAGAAATAAATACTTGAGAAATTTATAATAAATTAAATCTTCCCATTCACTTGGCTATTTTACTATCAGACTTATCTATTTTTAATCTGTTCCTGTACTGGAGTACGATGCTATTCCTTTTTGCATGGGGAAAAATACAGAAACCATTCTATTCAATTATTTCACATTTATAAAGAATTATTAACTTATACAGGAAACTGAAATAACTTATAAATTAAACAGTGAAAGTTTAATAAACAGCAGAACTGTAATATGCAAAATAGATAATAGAAATTAAAAATAAAATAGATAAGACAATAGAACCTATGCCTGATGATAGGGCCGACAAACACCCAAGGAGGCCTATTCCTCCCAACCTACTTCAGAAGAAGAATCTCAACTGCTAACTTCTAATGAACCCTCGAGCCTGCTTACTGATCTAGTAAGTGGGTGGAATCTGTGTAGAAGCAAGGCACTTAAAATACCTTCTCCACTCGGTATCAACCTCCTAAAAATTTCTTCTCCACTCAGCATCAACCTCCTGAACTCAATAAGAGTTTGGAAAACTCACAACATGATCAACAACAGCATATCCCCTCATCAAATCTCTTGGGTGCAAACACAGCAAAACGCCAAGGTAAATTTCCTCGTCAGGAAAAGTGATGAACCTCAGTTCAATATTTGATGGCTATTATATAGACTGCCTAGTTCTTTTAGTTATTAGTTTGGAATAAATGAGCCTCAAGCTCCAGTCCCATCTTTCAAGGCACTATGACCACATTTCAAGGGAGTTGTTCCATACCAACAGCTAGTTAGTTGCATCATGATGCTGCCACTTATCCATTGCCTTCTACCCCAGATTCCATTCCACCTAGTGGATCAGTAACCACTCTTTTAATAGTCCTCTTAGGTGTTTGTCTCCTATTTTATTTATTAAATAATAATATATTGTGCAAATTACAGTCATCCTTGGACACCTGTCCAATATAAACTTTACAATAAAAGTTATATTTCTAAACAAAAAATGTTTTCCAGCTTAAAGGGTATGTTACACAAAGAGGGGGATATTTTTGGTGGGTCAATGTACATCTGAACTTTGTAAATGTACTATAACCAATTTTCCCTCTCAGCGAGGCCTGTAAGCTCAAAATGCTCATAACCTTTGTTGTTAGTCTCCTTCCTCCTCTCTGAAATTATATGGTGGAGATCATAGTCCATTGTAGCTTTGGATGGAAACCCCATGTCACCCATCATTCACTCAATACTTGGGAGGGATTCTTTGTTCTTGACAATGAAAGAACCCAGTGTCCATGGGAAATTGATATCTGAGGACTTATTGTCAACCAAGAAGTGCTCACAATCTACTTTCAAATTCTACCTTATAAATTCCAAGGTGAGTAATCTAGGGTTAGGAAGGCAGGTAGCACATAAGGTGCATGGGAATAGCCATATACCCTGATCACAGTCCCATGCTTCAGCAAGAACCAGTCTCCAAACCTCTTCTCCATGGATGGCTGCAATAACTCTTTCATTTCTGGCAGCACCCTAGGAATCCTTTTCTAGAAGAAAATGAAATAGATTTCTGCCATAAGGTCATTCATAAAGGTTTTGGAATCTGAATACATTTCGTTAGTAAGCTGCATCTTTGGCACTTGTAGGATTTCTTCATTAGCTTCCAGGAACATTTTTAGCAATTAAGACTGGAACCTGAAAGCCCTTCTTCTATGAAATTCTATGAGCTGGGAGTGGTTGTTGTCTCCCAAGGCTTCATCAAATTTTAGGCATGCACACTGGGTGGGAAAATTGGGGTCTGCTGGATCAATGGGACAAGTGCTTATAATAAACAATAAGCTGATTAGAGGATCAGTTATATATCAGTCATTGTCTAACCCTAGGAATCGGGCCAACATGGAAATAACAGACTTTTACTCTTCTTTAAACAGGCAGGCCTCACCAGGAAAAGGTGATCCTTGGAAAGAGGTATTTGGTAGTAGGGAGGCATAATAAAAGCTCTGCTTGAGGTAAGCTAGGGCTTCTTAGAAATGTTGGATCAAGGTTTCCATTCCGTAACTTTGAGAGTTCTGACAGAATTCCTCTGGAATGGCTAGGGCCTTCCTAATAGTAGGGGCATCTACATAGCACAGGATTTTCGATTTTGAGACGTCCATGATTGCTCTCCGATTTGGGGAATAGTTGCAGGTGCACCAATATATGAGTTTAGGGAAGCTAGGGGTTTGAATCGTGGTGGACAAGTGGAAAAAGGAATGATAGAACTTATGGACATCCACCTTTCGAGCCCTTATAACCTCCACACTCTCCTTAGTGGTCTCCAGGGAGCTCTTAATCAACATGGTGTCGTAAATATAATTGTCTTTATCTTCTACTAGGTCATTTATCTTGGAGGGTCCAAAGTCCACAGGCTCTATATATCCGGCCATTTAAATAGTTTATGGTGGAGGTAGACTACCTACCTGGTCGTTTGACATCTGGGAAGAGCTTATGAGCTTTTGGTTGGTTGGTTGGTTCTGCACGGTCTGCTCCTTTTGCTTTCCGATGCACATAGGACAAATGGGATGCGAATCTCCATGTAGGCAAGCATTTTTATACTATTAACTTTTTCCATATCACCCTTACAGCTTTGACAGGGATGGAACCATGTAAGTCGTCCATCCATGTGATTAATTCTTTGCCATAGATCTCCTTAGCCTTTTCCTTCTAATATCCTCCATGGCTTCCAACTCTGCCACATGCCATCTCGACAGCATCTTTGATTCGTAAAAATATTGCCAACCATCAATCTGATCTCCACCCAGATCTTGGTCATGCAAAGATGCGGCCCTTTACTAGGTTCGCAAATTTGGGGCCCGTCGATTTTACATGCAAGTCATATTTGCGAACTAATTCTGAGCCATCAATCTTCAACCCACTAGATCTGCACCATCAAAAAGTGGAGGGCTTTAACAAAAGTTCACAGATTTGAAACGTACACTTTTTTGCGCATGTATAAATCACGAACAAATTATCGACTGTTGATCTGCACCACCCTTTGTCGATCAGTCTTTGAACTTCCTATTGGCTAGCACCCTGTCCGCGCTTAAATGTCAGCCAACTCTTTTTGCGAAGGACACCAATGACTGTAGATCTTCACCTTTCTTGATCTACGCCATTCATAGGTGCTTTACGTGCTGTGGGTGCATTCCTTTGTATTTAACCTTTCGATCACCATTAAACCTTAGCTCTCTCCAGCATTCTCATTTCAGATTGAGCCCAATTGGACAGAGTTTCGATTGTTCAACCTTTGGGTCCTATGAAATAATGGTTGGGATTTCCTTGGCTACTTTCATGGATTTGAACCCCTTTCCATTCTCCAAAACCCTTCAAAACATTTAGCACAAATCTGGTGCTAACAAGCCATACCAAACAATCTAAGGATAGAATAATACTTGCGTAGGATTATTTGAAGCTTTTAGATTGAGATATCTCTTTTGTGTTGCTTCCTAGGACATTCCAAGCATATCCTAGGATTCAACAAATGGAACTAGAAGGATGGCCTTGCTTATTCATGATGAAAAGAAATACCAGCAAACCTCCTCCTGTCAAGACACTGGTCGTTACCAAAAGTCAAACAAAAGCATCTCAATCAACTATCCTACAAATTGAGACTGAACCTATAGTCGATGTTATCTAATATGAGTCCAAATATGGTCTCAGCTCCCCTTCCTATACAATAATATCGTCCCAAATGATCTTCTTTGCTTCCTGTAGTGCCCTTTTCCCTAAAACTTGCTGCTTCAACTTATCATAATCATCCCGCATCTCCTGGTACATCGTTTCCCAAGCCTCTTTTTATTTTTCTACAGTGTCCTCCAGGGCCTTTAGGCTGGCATTCTGCTTCTTCAAACTTGTTACTTCTACATCATCCAAGTTGGCCTTGGCTATTTTCCCTATAGTGGAAAAATCCCCAGATTCTATTGAGGGTGTGACCACCTCTTCTGCTTCTTTCTCTTTCTCCTTTAATTTCTTCTCAAGCTCCCCGACCTAGGATTTCAATACTTTCTTACCTACAACCATAATGGACATATCTATCTGCCACTTCTTATCTTTTTCCTCAAGCTCTGCTAGCTTGGCTTTATAGTCAGTTAGCTCACCCTGTAGGTTCTCTTTTTCCTCTTCTAGCTTTGCAATCTTGGGTGCATTCACCAGCTCAGCAGCTGGAATCTTCAACTTCTTCGTTAGTGACTGAATGTCACCATCCTTAATTTCATCTAACAGCTCCCACGTCCTATTTATTTTGTCTTCTTGTGTTTCAATAGCTAGTAGTGAAGCTTGGTGCTTCTTTACTTGTGCTTTCAGGGAATTGTTTTCCACCTTTTCCAGCCTCAACTGATTTTGCACCTTGCTTTTGTTGGCTTGTACCTTTGATAGTTCTAGGGCAGCCTTCAACAACTTGTTGTAGATGACTTCACCTGTATATTTATGCAAATTGATCACATCAAGTACTAGGATGTCCTCCATATTCACTTTCAACTTCGTGGCCTTATTCTTGGTGGCTAAGGCAAGACTTAAGGTGTTCTGGGAAAGGTTCTTTCTTGCCAAGAAGGCCACATCCTTCTTGGAGATCTTTCTTACATTAACATACAATTTATCTTCTTCTGAGATGTTTTATGGGCTCTCTTCATATTACTCGAGCAACTCGGCCCTGCTTATGCTTAGTGCCGTAAGTCCAGTGGGTGTTTTGTTAAACACATACTCCTTAAACTCAAATGATGGCACCAGGAACCTGACCTACTTTTTCTTGGGCTTCTCTGCTTGTACCTTTACTAATTGTTGATCATAATCCTCTACCTTTTGCATCTTTTAGGTTCTCTCTGCATCACTGTCCACATACATAGGATCACCACCCCCTAGCTTGATGGATTTTTATGGAATAATAGTGAGGGGTATAGCTGTTGAAACTGCTAAGATTTTACTAGGTGAACCAGGCACTGATGATGTGCTTCCTGATGCCAAAGAGGGGGATATTTCTGGTGGGTCAATGTCAATCTGACCTTTTTCAATGTACTCTAACCAATTTTCCCTCTTAGCTAGGCCTGTAAGCTCAAAATGCTCATACCCTTTCCTGTTAGTCTCCTTCCTCCTCTCTGAAATTATATGGTGGGGATGATAGTTCATTGCAGCTTTGGATGGTAACCCCATGTCACCCATCATTCACTCAATACTTGGGAGGGATTCTTTGTTCTTGACAATGAAAGAACCCAGTGTCCATGGGAAACTGATATTTGAGGACCTATTGTTAACCAAGAAGTGCTCACATTCTACCTTCAACTTCCTACTTATAAATTCCAAGGTGTGTACTCTGAGGTTAGGAAGGCATGTAGCACATAAGGTGCATGGAAATATCCATATACCCTGATCACAGTCCCATGCTTCAGCAAGAACCAGTCTCCAACCCTCTTATCCATGGATGGCTGCAATAAGTCTTTCATTTCTGGAAGCTCCCTAGATAGGATTTTCTGGAAGAAGATAAAATAGATTTCTGCCATAAGGTCATTCATAAAGGTTTTCTAATTTGAATACATTTCGTTAGTAAGATACATCTATGGCACTTGTAGGATTTCTTCATTAGCTGCCAGGAACATTTTTAGCAAGTAAGACGGGAACCTGAAAGCCCTTGTTCTATGGAATTCTATGAGCTGGGAGTGGCTATTGTCTGCCAAGGCTTCATCAAATTTTAGGCGTGCAAACTGGGTGGGGAAATTGGGTTATGTTGGCTCAATGGCACAAGTGCTTATAACAAACAATAAGTTGATTAGAGGCTCAGTTATATATTGGTCATTGTCTAGACCTAGGAACTGGGCCAACATAGAAATAAAACAGTTTTACTCTTCTTTAAATAGGTTGGCCTCACCAGGAAAAGGTGAGCCCTGGAAAGAGGTGTTTGGTAGTAGGGAGGCATAATAAAAGCTCTGCTTAAGGTCAGTTGGGGCTTGTCGAAAATTCTATATTAGGGTTTCCATTTCGTAACTTTGAGATTCCTGACAGAATGCCTATAGAATGGCCTTCCTAATAGTAGGGGCATATACATATCACAGGATTTTCGAGTTTGAGGCATCCATGATTGTTGTCCGATTCAAAGAAATAGTTGCAGGTGTACTAGTCTATGAGTTCAGGGAAGCTAGGGGTTTGACTAGTGATGAATAAGTGGAAAACGGAATGATAGACCTTACGGACATACACCTTTCGGGCCCTTATAACCTCCAATCTCTCCTTAGCGGTCTCCAGGGAGTTGTTAATCAGCATGGTGTCGGAAATATCAATGTCTTTATCTTCTACCAGGTCATTTATCTTGTAGGGTGCAAATCCTAGAGTCTCTATAGATCTGGCTATTTAAATAGTTTATGGTGGAGGTAGACGGCCTACCTAGTCGTTTGACAGTTGGGAAGAGCTTCTTAGCTTCTAGTTGCCTGGTCGGTTTTGCACGGTCTGCTCCTTTCTCTTTTCGATGCACATAGGACAAAAGGGATGTGAATCTCCATGCAGGCGGGCATTTTTATACTATTAACTTTTTCCATATCACCCTTACAACCATGATAGTGATGGAACCACGTCAGTCGTCCATCCATGTGATTAATTATCCATCATAGATCTGCTTAGCCTTTGCCTTCCAATATTCTTCGTGGATCCAACTCTACCACATGCCATCTCGACAGCATCCTTGATTCATAAAAATATTTCCAACCATCGATCTGATCTCCACCCAGATCTTGGCCATCCAAAGATGCGGCCCTTTACAGGGTTCGCAAATTTGGGCCCGTCGATTTTGCATGCAAGTCATATCTGCAAACTAATTCTAAGCCATCGATCTTCATCTTGCTAGATCTACGCCATGGGAAAATGGAGGGATTTAACAAAAGTTCGCAGATTTGAAACATACCCTTTTTTGCGCATGTATAAATTGTGAACAAATTATCGATTGTTGATCTGCGCCACCCGCCGTCGATCACTCTTTGAACGGCCCGTTGGCTAGCACCCCATCCGTGCTTAAATGAACGCCAACTCTTTTTTCCAAGGACGTCAGTGATTGAATATCTTCACCTTTTTCGATCTACACCATTCATAGGTGTTATTACGTGTTGTGGGCACATTCCTTTGTACTTAACCCTCCGATCACCATTAAACCTTAGCTCTCTCAAGCATTCTTATTTCAAATTGAGCCCAATTGCGCATAGCTTTGATTGTTCAACCTTTGGGTCTTGTGGACTAAGGGCTGGGCTTTCCTCGACTACTTTCATGGATCTGAACCCCTTTCCATTCTCCAAAATCCTTCAAAACATTTAGCACAAATATGGTGCTAACAAGCCATACTAAACAATCTAAGGATAGAATAATACTTCCATAGGATTATTTAGAGCTTTCAGATTGAGCTATCTCTTTTGTGTTGCTTCCTGGGACATTCCAAGCATATCCTGGGATTCAATAAATGGCACTAGAAGGAGGGCCTTGATTAGTCATGCAGAAAAGAAATACCAGCAAACCTCCTCTTGTCAGGAAACCAGTCGTTACCATAAATCAAACAAAAGAATCTACATCATCTATCCCACAAATTGAGACTCAACCTATAGTCCCTGTTACTCTTGTAAATGTACAAGAAATCATAAGACCTGAGACTATTTTTGTTTCACCAACCAGAGGACCTTTAACTATTGATCAATTGATACAAAGTACTCAGGACCTTACCTCCAAAGTAGAATATAGGACTGAGTCGACCAGGAACCTGATACAATCATTATATCAATAGCACCCCATAAACAATTTATAGATTGATACTAAAAATCAGAACAAAGTCAGTCAGTAACTATTCCCTCAAACTCAAGACAATCCATTTTTCGAAGCAACAAATCAACCTCGGGATAATCCACAACCCAATATAGTGTTTGGTGGTCCACCACCATCACCTCCTTCCTCATATTCATCATCATTAGAGGAGTCATATGAAAGTGATTCATCTTCAAGTTCTTCTACTTCAGCAAACATCCCAATGGAAGACCAGCCTGATAGGCCATGGTTAAATCAAGATGTTGCGTTCGTTCCTGGGGAACAACATAGACTACCCAAAAGTTCAAAGAAGTGGATCCCTAAATTTAATCTTGATGATAAATCACCAACAGATGATCATATCAAGAATTTTATGCAAGCCATTAGGCTCATAAATGTTGTACATGAAGATGTATTTTGTAGATGATTTTCTTACACTTTTGAAGGAAAAGATGCCATGTGGTACTTCGTCATAGTAGTTGGGTCCATTAATTCCTCGGATGATTTTGAAACCTTATTTCTTAAAATTTTTGGGGATGACAGAACCCCTGAATATTTAGTCATGGATCTGTCCTCATTAAAAATTAAATTGAAAGAAAGGGTCAAAGACTTTAACCAGAGGTTTTCCTATATAAAAAACAAGATCCCTAATAATGTTCTTACAGCTGAAGAATTACAAGTCGCTTACTATTTTAAAGGTCTACCCATCCTCATCGCTATGTGGGTCAAAAGAACACACAAAAAAAATATGCTTGAGAAGCTTTCGCTGAAGCAATATTGGTAGAAAGGGATATGTTTGGTTTTAAATATAATCCATATATTCAAGTAGATCAACCCTCCACATCTCAGAAAAGGAAAGAAAAAATCCATAGACCTTTCATACAAAACAAAGATCCTTTTGATATCGATAGTGTAAAGAGACTTTTACAAAAGATATCAAATGAAATGGTGGACTTAAGGAAAGCAAGTACTAAGGGTCAATCCATAATAGAAGATTTGTAAGTCAACCTTTCAAAAGATCTTATCAATACCTTGAGAATCAAACTCTTCCCACCCCTGATGAGGGATTGTCTTCAAAGGAACTTTATTCCATTTTCAAAGCTCTAGCCAATGAATCACAAAATGTCCTTGATAATAATGAGGAAATCCCTAAAATACAAGAGATTGAAGAATCTGAAACCCTTGATGAAGAGCAAGGTCAACATATTAATGAAATCAATTATTTTTCTGAATTACCCATGGTTGAAGAAGAATGTGAACCATAAACAATATATAATGTACAACATCCTTACAATACTCGTAGTAAATGACAAGTGTCACAAGAATCTACACCATCATCCAATCCCAACAAAAGTAAAGTTACAATGCAGAAAGAAACAATCATTCCTAAATTTGAATATAACTTAGTTGATGATCTCAAAAAGATGAAGGCTAATATTTTTGTATTTGAAATCCTTAAAATACCTTCCATCAGGGAGACCTTGACTAAAAGCACTATTCTTAATAAATCTAGGGAAGTTCAAAATAACAGTTTGGAAACCTCTTCAAAGACAAATCGGCAAAATCCATATGGGAAGAAGATGCCCCCCTTTTTAAATTACTTTTGAGATATTCAATATGAATGTGCATAGTTGCATTATAGACTCAGCTGCTTCATCCAATGTCATGCCTCTTTCAATTTGTAAGAAGCTTAATGTCTCTTGGGAACCTTCTCCTACCCATATTGTCCAACTTGATAGATCAAAGGTCACGGTAGTAGGAGAACTCAAAGATGTCCTTGTCACGTTATCTTCCGATCCAAGAATTCATCATACAATTGACATTGTAATCGATGATCTTCCCGAAGCATACAACATGTGGCTAAGCAGAGATTGGTCGGAGAATATTAAGGGTTACTTTACTACCGACTAGTCCCATTTGTGGCTCCCATATAAAGGTCAACCTAATAAAATTAAAATCAATAGAGATCCATACATGAAGCAGACAATCACAGATCTAAATTATCCTAGTGAACCTGCTATCTATTTCAGCACACATATTGAACATTACATGTTTGATACCTTTTTTGGAAATTTTCTTGTTGATGCTTCACCCACTGAAAACATTGAAAGTCAATTTGGAATTGTTAATTAGATTGTTGTTACTTTTTCTGGCACAATTATACAAAATGCATATAATGTAAATATAAATTTTAGGATAGAAGTAAATTTTTTGATGGTTCTAAATCAAAAGAAGGTGTCGATGAACGGTTTGTATTGATAGATAAAAAAGGCACCAAGTTTACTTGGAATAGAATTTTTAGCAGAGGATGATCAGCTCTTGCTCGCTGCTGCTCAGCTCTGCGACGCCTTGAGGGTTATGACAGCTTTCCGACTCATTCCCTCTCTCTGTTGCCCCTGTGTTACCCTCCTCTACCCTGTGATCGGCCATGACCTTAGAAGGTGGAGGGGCTAAGGGCCCCTCCCACAATCTGACCTCAACTCCTTATTTGAATGCACAGGATTCCTCCTTGCGCATCGGTTCAGAATATATTCCTCCTATGGATGATACTCCTAGAACTCATACGTGCATTTCCCGCTCTGCAGCGCACCCCAGCCTTATTCTTCCTCCCGAGAGAATAAATGGTAGGTCTCAAATTATGAAAGATCATGCAATTATTTGCAAATTCATGGGGATTAGCTGACGGAGCAGGCCCTTAAACACTGGATAACTATCAAATGGAAACCAAAAGCTCATTATTATTTGCAGATTAGTTCCAAAGGATTTTTCACAATGATTTTCCACCACTTGGAAGACAAAGCCAGAGTCGAAAGTGACGGCCCCTACTTCTTTAACTCTGCAGGCCTCTACATAAAAAATTGGATCGAGATATTTAGCCCAGAAAGGGAAGACTTCACTTGGGCACTGGTCTTGATTCAGATGTATTCTCTTCCCCAGGAGTATTTGGATGAACAAACCCTCAAAGAAATAGGGAATACCCTAGGTACCTATGTCAGAGCTACCGATCAAACTAGGCTCCAGTGCTATACCTCCTATGCTCTCATCTTCGTATATATGCACATCGCCAAAGCCCTACCGGATTCCATCAATCTCTCTCTCAAAGATTCAGAATGGTGACAACCCTTGGAATATGAACATATTCCTTTTCTATGCCGCAAGTGCCATGAGCATGGGCTCCTCTTCCGTGATTTCCCTCTTAGAAAACACCGGTCAGATGAAAAGAAAAATGACGCTCTAGATTCTGAAGGTTTTCAAAAAGAAAGCAAGATCAGGAGACACAAACGAAAACCCACAGGGAAAAATAGAGTTGATATCTCCCATACTAATAATAGCTTTGAAGCCTTGGCGGAACAAATACCTAACTCAGAAATGGAACCCAACTAGGAAAACCTGAACACCGAGGAGAATGGCTCTTCCAAGCCAAAGAAAAAGGATCAGATGCTTGATAAAGAAGGAAAAGATCAATCCAGTAAAAATGTCATCGAGGCTGAACTTCAAGGTACTTGTTCTACCCCCTCTAATCCTGCATCCTCTATTCTGATGGACATACCCCCGGAAAGCACCATGGATGAAGAAATGATAGAATTAGATTTGGGAGATTTAGATCTCTTGGGGCTGGAAGATGCATGCATGCGAAAAGCATTTGGCTTAATCCTTGCAAACCAAATACAACTCCTTAGGGACGCTTAGCCAAAGTCAAGGCACATGACAAACTGGGTATTCAAAATCTCCCCCAAAAAGATAGACATAAACTACTAAGGGAACTCAAGAAAAGAGGAAGAAAATCCGATCTCCAAAATCTTAATCTATTGGGAACAAGACTGGTGGAATCAGGGAAATATGCCCAGCTTACTGAATTCTTTCCCTCCCTCACCCCCCCCCAATTAAGATTATCTCCTATAATATCAGAGGAATCAATGGTGAATCCAAATTTCGTATGTTGAAAAGAAAGCTCCGTAATGATTCCCCTTTTGTTCTCTTCCTTCAAGAAACCAAGTGCTCTTCTGAGACCCTCAGACTCATCATGACCAAGCTTTGGAAAGGTTGCCAAAGTATCACCACCGATGCCTTTGGCGTAGCTGGGGGCATTGCTATAGTCTCGAATCCAAATGTGCTCACCCTTGATAACTTTGCAGCCACACCTCATGCCATCTCCGCCTCCTTCCACCTTCTTGGTACAGGCCTCCAGGGTCTTCTCCTCAATGTGTATAGCCCTCAACCACCCAATCTTAAAACCCTACTCCTTAATCACCTCAGCTAGTTTGTAGCTCAACATTCCAATCTACCTCTCATTTTGGGAGGCGACTTCAACATGATAACTGCCCTTGAGGAGAAAAAAGGAGGTCTCCGAGCTATCTCCAATGAAGATCTTCTTTTCAAAGCTTTCATAGTTGATAATCACTTGGTCGATCTCACCTCTTCCTCTGGTTTTTTCACCTGGAATAACAGACGGGGAGGCGCTCATCAAATTGCAAATTGCCTTGATAGATTTTTGGTTTCTGATAACCTTACCTTGAGAGGCAACATCCTATCATCATCTGTCCTACTAGATGCAGGTTTCGATCGTTGGCCCATTGACTTAACGTGGCAAAGTCAGGGGGATCAATACCACAAGCCTTTCAGATTCAAGAAATTCTGGCTCTCTCATCCTTATTTCCTTGATACTATCAGCAATTGGTGGAGGGAGATGTGTGTGGTGGGAAAATAAAAAATGGCTCTTCTCCAAAACAAACTCAAACTTCTACAGACTAAGCTCAGAGACTGGAACCACTCCACCTTTGGCAATATCTTCCAGGAAAAACAAAGGATCGAGGATGAACTTGAGTCACTTCAATGCAGCATCAGGGAAGATGGTCTCACCCAGGCTCACAAATTCAAAGAAAAGGATCTTCTGGACAAGCTCAATGCTAGATCTCAGCAAGAAGAAATCCTGTGGAAACAAAAATCTCATGTCCACTGGCTAAAGGAAGGGGATCATAACACTTCCTTCTTTCACCACTCCACTCTTCAACATAGAATGCATAATCGCATCAATAAGCTAAAGGGGGATTCTGGAGAGGTGTTGGAGGAGCAAAATGACATTGAGCAAGAGTTGAAAAGATACTTTCAGAAACTTCTTACTGAACCTCCCGCATCTAGAAGTGAGGCCATTGCGCAGGTAACTTGCCATATTCCTGCCACGATCACTGAAGAGCATAACATTTCCTTGCTACAACCCATCTCACTTCAGGAAGTAGAAACGACGATGAAGCAAACAACCGATGATAAAGCCCTTGGACCAGACGGCTTCACGGCAAACGTTTTTCATCACTGCTGGGATCTGCTTAAGATTGAAATATGGGAAGTGGTCGAAGAGTCAAGGCAAAAGCACTGGATCCTTCCAGCCCATAATGCCATGCACCTTACCCTCATACCCAAAGAAAAAGAAGCCTCACATCCTGGTAAGTACCGTCCCATTTCACTCTGCAATGTTATTTACAAACTCATTTCCAAAGTGATTGCCAACCGTCTCAAACCACTCCTCCCCCCGCTCATCTCACCTGAGCAAACAAGGTATGTAGAAGGAAAACAGATCCTTGATGGCATTATTCTGGCTCATGAGATCACCCATTCCCTAAAAAATCTGCAAACCCCAGGCATGATACTAAAGCTCGATCTTTCCAAAGCTTTTGACAAACTAATTTGGGCTTTCATAAGGGAAATGTTGCATGCCTATGGTTTCAGTCCAGTATGGATCAACTAGATCTCTTCCCTTGTTTCCACTGCTTTTTATTCCATTCTCGTCAATGGTTCTCCATCACCTACTTTCACCTTGAATCGTGGCATTCGTCAAGGTTATCCCCTCTCCCCTTTCCTATTCATCCTCATGGCTGAAGGCCTGGGAAGAATGACCCAAGCAGCTGTGGCCTCCAGCAGTATTCGTGGTCTCTCACCTCATGGAGGTAACCCTACTTCCTATCAGCAATTTGTTGATGATAACCTCCTTTTTGGTAACCCCTCTATGCAAGAAGTGCACACTTTCCACAAGATCTAAACCATATTCTCTGCTGCTTCAGGTACTACCATAAATATGGAAAAATCCAAAATTTTCTTCTTCAATATGGACGCTACCACCAAGCACAATATTTCTCGAATCCTGGGCTTTGCTACTTCCACTCTCCCTACCAAGTACCTTGGAGCCCCCCTCTTTGATTTCGCTATCAAGCACTCCTCATGGAAAGAACTCCTTGATAAAATTGAAACTCGCATCTCATCCTGGACCTTCCTCTCCCTCAATCTCCCTTGTCGCCTCACTCTCCTCAAGTCACTTCTGCAATCCTTACCCCTCTATCTCTTCTCTGTCCTGGCGGCTCCGAAATGGGTTCTTAAAACTCTTAGAAAGATACAAAGGTCATTCTTATGGGGCAAAGGAAACCATAACAGCAGATGGGCCCTGGTAAAATGGCAGACGGTGTGTCTACCCAAACGGGAAGGGGGCCTTGGTTTAAGAGACCCTGACATCAACAATGAAGCTCTCTTTGCTAAAATATGGTGGCGGTGGATCACAAAAAATGACTCTCCTTGGGCACAGCTTTGGAATCGAAAATATGCCTCTCATCTGGATCCCATGCATTTGATCAGGTATGACTCTGACCCACCAGGCTCTCTTATTTGGCGCATTGCTAATTCTCAAATAGCCCTCATCCAACAACATAGATTTTGGGAAATTAAAGATGGTGCCTCCGAGCTGTTTTGGCAAGACTTGTGTCTACAGCTACCCAAGCTCAATAGTCTTCCAACTTGCAGTGCTTTTCTAGGCTTATGGTAGACAAACTGTGAAGCAGTGGCACGTGATTTCTGGGAACCTGTCGAGACCCACCCCTTCAGATGTTGGAAGAATCCTAGGTTCTGGCATCCCAGATTCTCAGCACATGATTATGAAGAGGTTTGGACCGTTATTCAAACTAGACAAATCAACCTTGACCGTGGGGATGACATCATTCACTGGGGTCACCTTCCAAAGGGCTCCTTCACGGTCAAAGAAGCCTACTCTATCCTAGCACACAACGACATCAACAACCCATTCCCCCTCTGGAAAAGGATCTGGCAGCTCTCACTTTGGCCAAAAGTTTCAACTTTTCTTTGGCTGCTGTCTCATAGGAGTATTCTTACCTGCGATATGTTACAAAAAAAAGGTTTCATGGGGCCCCCCATTTGCTTGATGTGTAATTGCAGCATTGAAAATATGGATCACCTACTCGATCTCTGTTGCGTCGCCTCCATGTTCTGGGACAAAGTGGCTGAAACCTTCAGACGGACCAACAGAGTTAGAGGGGATATCATTGGCACACTACTTCAATGGGACCAAGAGCCTTTTCAGAGCAAACAACTTAATAGGCTGTGGAATATCACCCCGGGTCTTCTGGTCTGGAATATTTGGAAGGAAAGAAATTATAGAATCTTTGAAGGAAAGTCTAACTTATTAGTCAACCTCTAGAGCACTTTTAAATCTAACCTCCAAGAAACTTTATTCCTTACACCTTGGAACACTGCCGATCTCCCCACCGCACCTCTGGAATGTTCCATTCTTCTTAGTTGGAACTTTGATCGGCCACTTACTCCCCTCGCCCTGCGGTGTCCCCCTCCCTGTTACTCTAGCCCTACCCATTGGTCCCCCCCCTCCCCCTGGTCTCTTCAAGCTTAATTTCGATGGAGCCTCCAAAGGAAATCCTAGACCTGATGGCTTTGGTGGATTTCTCCGTGATCATGAGGGTACTATTTGCAGGATCTACCATGGCAATCTCGGTCATGATAGCAACAATGCTGCTGAGCTTGAAGGTATTTTGTATGGCCTCAGGGTGGCTAATGAGCACAACTTTCACCCTCTCATTGCTGAAGGGGACTCACAACTAATTCTTAATTTGGCTACCAAGCTCCAAAACGGCTCGCAAGTTGACAAACGCTCTTCAAGTTGGAGACTAGAAAGAAAATTACACAGGCTAGCTACCATTTTGAGCAACCACAATAACATCACTTTTCAACATGTTATGCGCCAAGCTTACTCCCTTCCTGATCGTATTGCAAATGAAGGGGTCGTCAACAACCACTCTTTCTGGAATGATAATCCTTGTAACTCTTTCTCCTAGCTGCAACACTTTTGCAATCAGCAAGCTATCAAGGATCTCTCATCCTCGGCTTCGGGTGCCACCGCCACTATCAATAGGGCTCCCAGGGGAGACAGGTCTCCTCCTCTTGGCACCAGTTCCCAGACTATGCATTAAATGAAGGATACGACGCCTATACATTTGGCTTCCCTACACGCAACGGATCCCATCACCCACATGGCCTGGGGGATGGCATTTATGCTGGCTCATTTTTCCTAGTCCTCTCGCCCGAACTTGTATCAACTCGCATTTATTCTCTCACGTGCGATCTCCTACGCTCTCCACGGCTCCTGCTGGGTTATGAAGAACCAGGCTCACTCCACTAAAGTCTTTACGCCTCTTGGTTATGCCCGGTTTGCATCCAAAGCAGAGAGCTCAGCACCTGCGGAGAGTTCAGTTCTTTTGCTGCCCTATTCGATCATGAAGTGCACCAGAGGCATTTCCCGGCGAGGTTCCAGTCAGGGCATTGGAAAATCTATGTCGGTGGAGAAGGAAATACCAGCCAACATTGGCTACAAAGACAACATTTCAATGTCGATTCGTCGACTGGTGGATGATTGGGAGTCCAGGAGTGTTGCTGAGATTCTCGCCCTCGGTATCCTTGGTACTCAGGTGAACCACTACTGGTTGCTTAAAAATTTACTTGGTACTCTGGTTGAAGATATGCTTACTAATTGGAATGTGGCTAGGATGACCATAATGGACACCAGGTCCAATATGGCTCATTTGGATGGCATCCTTGTTGCTCTTGAAGCCTGTCTCTCGGGTAGCAGATATGCTCTTTTCCCCCACCTCTCTCCATCCCTGGGTGTTGGTCCTAAAGTTCCGGTGGCTGACATTGGCACTGGCGATGGCATGGTCGGGGTGAACAAAGGCTTTGAGCCTCACGCAGTCGAGCAAGCCGCCGGGAGCTCTCTTCACAATTATGTGGGCCTCGCTACCTCAGCGGACGCCGCTGCAGCACCTGTTCCTGCTCGTCGCAGTATTCCATGTCCTGACTCCCCAGCTGCCATTATGGTGCAAGTTGCCTCCCCTCCTGGGAATTCTTTTCCGATACCTTCTACAATTGACATTGTCCATAGCAAGCACCTTCGGAAAGATGAAGCAACAAGGATTCTTCAGCGCAAAACAGAGCCTCTTCCATTCAATCTCCCAGAGCAGTAGTGGACAGATGATCTCTTCGAACCCTGCCCCATCTCTGAGGACATGCATGACACCAAAGGCGCAGAAGTTAGCTCTTGAGCTCTACATTTCTGGTTCTTTTACTATGTCTTTTTGTACACTCTAGCTTGCACAGAGTTATAGTATTTTACTATCTTTCCTGTTCGATAGCTATCTAGTTTATCTCCATAATCTTGGTTACATTGCTCTGTTTTGTAAAGATGACACCTTGTACAGGGCCATTTTGATCTATCTAGATTTTCCGGAGGACTGTAATATTTTTTGTACTATAATATAAAACTTCCACACAGCTTACAAAAATAAAAAAAGTTTACTTGGAATAGAGAATTTGTTACTAATATTTAGATATGAGATAAGCATAATCCTATAATTGTAATGATAAATTCGATTGTTTGAAATTGGGATGGGAAAATGATGTGATTTTCAAATGCAAGTTAATGAAATAAAATGAAAGTGATGAGGCTACTAGATAATGGCTAATAATTTTTCCCTAGACTATCCATAACTATATCACACAGATTTTCCTTACTACTTGGAATTGAAACATCCATCGCAATAATACTTGTTGGTGTCATATATATATTCAATATCACATGCAAAAATATCATATGAATACAATGTTGACGCCAACAACCTTTGTATTTAATTTCAAAGCCACAATTGTTAATCATTGAGCATTAAATTTACTCACATTTAAAAGGGGAATTTAATGATTAATTACTCCCAATTAAGTCAGGAGTGTACTCCTCCAAGGCACATAAATATCAATGTTGTTCCTTCTTCTGTAAGATGCATAGAATAAATTGAAGTGTCCTTGGAAGTCTAGACATGATTTGGCTTAGCATTCTATCGACCCTATCAACATGGTTCCTATTTGTGTCTTCTGATGTGTATTCTGAAATTCCCAAATAGCCAACCTTTACAAATACTAGAGAAAGGACCAGCCAAATGTATCGTAATACAAAAAAATAAACTGATAACGGTACTATCCAATGGATTATTTTACATAATTTCATCCTTTTTGCTTGAAGATTTCTTGGAGCTGCAACTTGTAAAGGGTAAAACCGATTTATATTTTTCTACTTTAGAGTTAAGGCCAATGGATTTATCAATGAGTCCTATATTGAATGACATACACTTTTAACTTATTTTCAAAATTACACTAAAACAAATTTCTAATGTTTTTAGAGGTCCAAAAATTATAAAAAATAAGTGGAAACTCAATGGAGTTTTCCACTTCAAAATGGTAGCTTTAATTTTTCAATTTACATAAATAGTTGGAAAAATATTTTTAGGAAAACAAAGTTGTATAAAATGTGATTCAATTATCAATGAGTCAAAATCCCAAATAAATAAAAAATATAGTTTAAAAACATTTAAAAAATATGTGAGATCTAGTACATCCTCCTATAATTTGTTTTACAAATTATTTATTGAACATTGAATTATTTGGCCATTGAATTATTTGACACTTGTTATATTTTACATCAAAATTCAAAACTTAACTAAAAAGTGTTAGATATCTTTCTCATAGATTCACCCTTCTTTAAAACATAATGATATATAAAGAATTATTTCTATTTTTATTTTTTTGTACGGTTCGGAAATTATATTAAAGTAAAAAGTTAAAATTGTTCAAAGCCATATCACTGTTATGCCATGTTTCAGCAATGCTACTGCATGTCCCCAGTATGAAAAAGAGGCAACCTAAGTCCCCAAACCCCCCAATATAGCTAGCTAGGATAGCCAAAATGTTGTTCAAAATAGCTTTTGATGCAGTTACACCATAGGTCGGGGGTTATGTCCATAAGACCATGAAAATAGCTGGCATTTCTAATGGTAAAAAGCACAACACTAAGGTCATGGCACCTAATCATCAACAGAAATAAAAACCAGGGATGGTCCGACACTTGAATCCTCACGGTTCACCTCATGGCTGACCATCACAAGTCATCTCTGGTACACGAGTTGCGTTCTTGTAGGATTTTAGGGAAGGGGATTGTTCAAGGTCTTCCCAGTGTAAGTGCATTCCAAAGTGTCCAACATTGCATTGATTTGGGCAATCTCCGCATGTTGAGTCGTCATCAGATGCTGAAGACCAGCTTCAAAATTCACAAGGTGAGCATCTTGGGGAGGAGTCTCTTTATCATTCAAAGGTTTCCCCTGAATTCAGTCCTCCATTTCCACTCTTAAAAGGGATTTCATCGTCCAATAGACCCCCAACGTCTTCATATGGCGGGTTTCTCTAATGAGGGAGGACACCACATTTTCCACCATCCCACCAAATTTGGCATCCAACTACTCAGCAGGAGGTCTATTCTACTTTTTCCTTAGGCGTTTCTCCAAGTGAGTGGTGTGAGCATGCAAAGACTTAGGAAGATCTTTCTCAATGAATCCCTGCACTCTTCCCATTTATTTCAAATCCCATGGCATGTGTGTGCATCACGACCCGTTGGTTGTCCTCCTCTTGGTGAGCTTCATGCTAGCCATGGTGATCATGATGTGCGACAAAACCCAGAGATATGTGCTGAGGATTGAAAAATTGAGCCCAACAGCAAGCACTTGGTGCATGCAATGATGTTGACGGACCTACGGGTTACCGCATTTCCAAATTTTGAACCAGTTCACGAGTTGAATTCTCCACTTCTAGAGGCATCAAATGTATACATGATGTGGGATCTCATCTCCCTTGTGGCCATCCTGGGTAACCATGAAATATCCCGCAAAGAAAGTTACAAACTCATGTACTGGATCGCCTGGGAATTTACTATAATGAGGCCCATCTATTCAAACTAACGAGGTTGTGTGCTTTGCTTCTGATCTAAAACCTTCGTATGTACTCCATGTGCCCAGTTGCATGCATCAGCCGACGCGCCTCTCCAAATGTTGGCATGTGTGGTGATGTGATCACCCTGCTGACACTTGTCATGCAAGAATATAATTTTAATTATAATTATATAAAATTTTGAAAATAATAAAATATATAATTCTTCAAATATTTAAAATTAATAATAAGTTAATTTTGAATTTTTCTTAAATTTAAAATAACAATTTACAAAATTTACCTAAATATAAACTTAAGGACATTTAATCATATTAATTTTTTTTTTAAATAAATAAAAACAACATTTATGTAATTTTTTTTTTTACTACAAATAAAAGTTCTAAAATCCTTAAGGTGTAGGCAAGGTTTGAAAACTACAATATAACAAAATAGTGTCAATATTTCATCATTATATTTTACCAATAAAAGTTCTAAAATTCTTAAGGTGTAGATATATAACAAAATAGTGTCAAAATTTCATCACTATATTTTACCAAATTTCATAATTTAACAAACAACGAAAAAACGCAGTGTATGCATTTCAACATAGGAATGCAAAATTACGCTTTTTTTTCTTGGAAAAAAAAATAAAAATAAGAATGCAAATTAAAATAAAATGAATTTGGAAATAAGAGAGTGTCTAAATTAAATGAATATCAATAATTTATTAACCATTTAATTAAATAATTGATTTTTAAATTTTAAGAAAAAAAAACATAGATTATGAATTGTTTTCATGACTTTGGAAAAAACTTTACTTTCAATTTGATAATAAAATTTTATGAATTAATTTTTTATGTTCATCATAATAAAAGTATTCAACATATTTTAATAATAATAAAATTAAAAAATGTTAACTACAATTTTTTTACTTATATTTTAATGAAATTAAATATTTATTATACTAATTAAATCATCATAACTATAATTTGAATTTTTGTTTAAGAGATCCGGGTTTTCAAACAGTTACGACCCAACTTCCACTTTGTCAAATTCTAAGAGACTCGCACTTTCTAGTTATAATCCAAATTGGATGCAAAATACTATTAATTGATATTTTCATTATGCTGAAAAGTATTCCAAATAAAAAATAAAGCCAGAACTTGTTCACACATTCGTCATAATTACAAATGAGACACAATTAATAAATGAGAGATTACCAGAAAAAAAATAAGAGCTTTCCTATTTTATGAAGTTTTTTTAGATTTTTTAAAAAATATATTAATTTATTTTGCACTTGAATATTCTAATATAAATTTATGAAGATTTATAAGATATTCCATAAGCCCGGAGGAAGAACTACATACGATTAAGTTGATATCAATAAACAATTTAAAATAATCCGGTTCACAATTTTATTTTGAGATATTTAGTTACAAAAATTGGAGGGCTTCATCACTCCAATTTCCGGATGATGAATTCGTGTTTAAGTGTCGACAAGGTGGAGTGGAAATAACATTTTTGTACATTCTCAGGTTCTCAATTATAGGAGAGCAACAATGATAGCAGAGCAAGAAAGCAACAATGATAGCAGAGCAACAAAGCAGGGAAGTGGAGGTGGAAAGTGAGTTCCGTGTTCTTCTTAGTGAGAGTCGGAACACGGTGGATTTGAAAACTCTGCTCTATCTCCACATTCCCTGAAACCCAGTAAATAGCTAATCTGGAATCCAATTCTTTCCACTCCTACCCATTCCAATCCACGTAGTGCATACATTATAATGGCTACGCTAATGGAATACGCTCCAATGGTTTCCAAAACCATTCAAAATTTTAACAATTCGAAAAATCCGCAAACTCACCGATTTCTATCCATTATATGGAAGAATACATCCTTCAAACTCATTATAGGACATCCACTGTAACAAGAATTTTGTTTCCCAGGGTAAGCTATTGAGGTTTTATATAAACACGTGTTAAGTTGGCCGTTTGGTGTTCATCCAAATTGTATGTTGAAGCAAACCAAAAGCGTGACTTGGTCATTCGTTTTGGATGGGAAGCTCAGAAGACATGACAATCATGCATTTGTCACCTATATTAAGTTCTCACACCACTTTGGTGAAGTTTCATCATGTTTAGCTTGTTTATCCATTTTTTGCCAATTTTATTTACTCACGTTTCTTTTGATTAAAATTAATAAACTCTTTTCGTTAGTTACTTTTACTACCAATGTCCCCAAAATATATTAAAAAATATAACCCCACATGACCTCACTCAATGTAATACCCCTAGACTGGAAAGGAATAAAAAATGGCATACCCATAACTCCTCAGCAGGCGGGTCTTACGATCGATCTTCGGGAATAGTTACCTTTGTTAACCCCAGTTGCCATCCTTACAAATATCCTCTTCCCTTTGAGAATCAATAGTTAAACACCTCGGTCAGGGCAGTCGAGAAGTTATTGACTGAATAGTGGACCTATTAGACTGGGCCAGGCCTATCTCCCTTGTACCTCGCGTTCGAAATTCCCATTAATAAACCAACAAAAATTGAAAAGTTTCCTCTTTAACTAATCTCAGTCGCCAAAGCCTGTGTCAAATATAACATACAATTCTATTGATCGCAAACCAGAAGCTTTATAAGCATCTTTATTTTCACCTCTGGGTAAAATTTTAAAGTGCCAAAGTCTCCTTCTAGTGCGGGCGTTTCAAAAATGCATTGACATAGCACCACAAGTTTGGTAGTGAAATCCACTCGTCTTCGAAGGAGACGCCGCCATTTTGTTATCATATCTTGAGACAAGTATAAAAGTAAAGAGTTATAGCCTATGGATGCTTATACATTACAACTATTTTAATCACTCGTGCATGTAACCAACAATGAAACTTTCAATTCGTAGGTGTATATTCCAAAAACCAACGTGAGAGTAAGGATATTCACCTTGGGTTTGTTGTATTCATTTGCCCGGTCTTATCAGAAGCGAAAAATAGTGACCATGACAGGAATCGTGATATTCATCATTATGGAAGTCAAAGCCTGAAAACGTTGTATTCATGCATGCTTTGTTGTGATGGCTGCTAAGAGCACAAGGAAAAGTATCTTGATTAGGTCTAACCCAACCCAAGCCAAAATGCGGGTGATGGTGAAAACAAAAATTTGATATATAATAGAAATTTCTAATACAGAGATTTATGAATTTTTAGAAATAAAATCCTGTCGGTATCCTTCTTAATATATATATATATACCACATGTAACATCTCGAAAAATTCACAAAAATTTAAAATTTTTAAAGTAGTATTAAATGCTGAAATTGCTAATGCGGAAATAAAATAATGGCTAGATCTTTTAACTAATAACAATTAACGATAACGACAATTCGTAATTCTAAAACAAAATACGACATTAGTTTTGCTTATGTTAATTGTAATCTATATGCTGTATTTAAATTCTCTTACGATACAATCTTCTAGACATAATACTGACAGTTTGCTTTTGGATGATGATGAAGGGGTCCTATGGAGTTCCCTGAGGTTTACTTAGCTATGTTAGCTAAAGCATTTGAATCTGTTTCTTTGTGCAAATACGCAGGTAAGAATATTACGACAATTCAAATGTTACAAGTAATTCTAATTATGTTTTCAGATAGCCGTCAATGCTTTATGATAACTCTAAGTACTTCCTTGCATGAGAGGTATTAATGGTATGGATCTCTGTCCTATTTCTGTAAGAAAGATATCGAGAGGATTTTATTTCTAAAATTTCATGAATCTCTATTTTAGAAATTTTCCATTGGTTTGGTATAGAAACCCAAATAGGTCTAATTCATGGGAAGGTATATATATATATAAATTAAATAAATTGAAACTCTTCCTCAACATTTACAATTTAAAAAGGGTTTGCACTTCGAGAGATTTGATCCCTCTCGGGGCTTGGTAGATCCCCTTCAATATGGATCTATGCTATAGCATATAATACATTTAATTAAATATTCAAATATGCCATAAATGTATATTAACATTTATATAATAAAATCAAACATATGATTATAAAAACAAAATTATAAGAGATGACAATTAGTTGTTAATAATTATTTTAATAAAATTGTATGAAATTGAATGGTATTTTTGTTTTATAGTGTTTAAACGTACACCAAATATTCGTCGAATTCAAATTTGTTCTAAATTTTCATACATGAACTACCAATAAGGATGAATTATGCTACTATGGTTTTCTTTTACACCAATTCGTATAAGTGCCAAATGTTGCAAAAATGATCAAGCTTCACAGAGTAGAAAAAATGATTTGGATACCCGATTCAGCTCTTGAACTACAAGCAAAGACTAATTTCGAACATATCAAAGGTATTATCAAAGGCATTACAATCCCTCTTTCATACATAGGCATCCGATACCATAGGAGTCTGCTGACAAACATAACTCTGCTTCTACGTCCATCCATTAGGATGAAAACATAACATCTTTCCATAGGAAGTATGTTTTACTTATTTTGCATGTAATCTTTAATTTCTTGTATATTTTAAGCTTAACATCTTTATGTGTGCATCTTACATCAAGACAATATGATATGAGCATGAGGACATTCAAGTTGTTACCCAGTTGAGATTAGAACGTTTTGAGCAACGTAAGATCTCAAGAACCTCTTGTCATCAAGGGTCTCAAACTGCTCATCACTATTAAACCGCTCATCATTGTTACATTCTTTGTAACTTAGTTTAATTTCAATTAATTTATGTTTTTATGCAATTGATTATTGTCTATACTTTTTTGATGAGCATATGTAGGTGAAATAAAGACAAGGTGTATAAATAATACTTATGTTTCCATCCTCATATTTCCCTTGAGAATCCCTCCAAGGATGTCCTTCATTATTTTGTCATATTAAGCATTAACATAAATTGGAGACTCCATTTGGGAACTATTTGAATGGTACCTTTCATGTTACTTTCATGTATTTCCTTATCGCCCATAAAATCATGTAGAATTTGAGGTGAATCTCCTAAACATGAATGGCTTACAAATATCTAAAATAGGACAGAAGTGCTTGAGCAATTTATGAAGAACATAACTTCGGCTGCTATTTGAGTCCTCAACTGTTTTGCATCCCCAAATTCTATTAACATGGCTTCTTTTGGTAGTTCCAACTATGGTATAAAATCGAATATGGTTTCTTCCTTTGTATTAGGGAGTATGCTTAGTTAGCACAATATTGATGCTAACCCCGATGTTCCTGAATAAATCATTAAGAAGTTGGGAATATTTTAGCATGAGATTGATGTTGATGCCACACCATGGTGCTTATCTTCCCTATTGAATTTAGCTCCAACCACCACTCCCTTACAAAATTTTAAGGAACATCTTCCTACATTCTCTTGAAAAATCATTATGTCCATTAATGACCATTTTTCATCCTATTCCAATGCATGTTCTAATATTAATGCACATGATAAGGATACCTATATGTTCCAATTCATCAATTCATTAGAAGGGAGGTTTTCCAATGAGTTCTATGACCTTTAATCCCAAGTTTATGAATATTTACAATAATATTCCCAAATTTATCCATCCTTTCTAGAAAGCTTCCTTGGTCCAGTATTATAAAAACCATCATTTTCCTTACCGGCAATGGTTGGAAGATATAACTATTAATTGTATTGGTTTCACTTTATAGACATGCATTGAATTCGCAGAGCAGAAAGAAAGGACACACCTACCCTTAGACCATTCCATATTCAAAATCCATATTTCCTCCATGCTGCAAATAATGCAAGATATGCATAATTGGATCATTTCATTTGAGCATAGGATCATAGTTGAGTCACAACATGAATTTTCTCAGCCTCCTCACCTTCTAGGTTGTCCTGAGATGACATAATCTAATGAATCTTCCATTCTCCATTGGTGCCACATGTCCCTTTAACTTGTGACCCTTTCTTGTTAGACAAAGAATGAGTAAAAAGGAAGAAGGGTATTCCCACAATAGTGGTTATCAAATAAGAACCCATTGATGAGTCTATGCTTCTACGAAAAGGTATTAATCAATTTTCTATAAATAAGGGAAATCGTAAAGACAAGATCAATATGCCTTCTATTCCTAAGTCAAGACCATCACCAATCGTTCAAGTCAATATTTCTAGAATTGCATGGTAATCCATGTCTACCTTTCACAACAGTTATCTACCTGATAGCATGGTCATTGATTTAGTAACCTTGAAAGGTAGCACCAATTTCTTAGACATCCTTAGAGTGCCCAAGAAACATTAGAACTTGAATAGATCCCTTGCTACCCCTTTTTCATCCATAACATCTTATAAAACGACAATGCAATATAATACATATATGGCTAATTTTGATGATCAGTTTGGAAAATAAGTCAACATGACAAAAATAGTGATACTTGGATCCATATATCCACCTTTCTATGTATCAATGAAAATCATGGGTGGGATTGTTGATTCATGTCTTACAGAAAGGGGATCTTGTCAGAACATCATGTCCAAAGCGATCATGGAGCAACTTTCCCTAACATGCACAAGTGAAGGTGGGAGCATGCTCATGTTTAATAAGAAATCCCAACCCACCATCAGTTATATTAAATAACTCGCCTTAACTATGTGTTCTCATCCCAAGGTCAAAACCGCATGCAATTTTGTAGTTGTCAGTATAGACTTTGGCAATTTATTCATGATCCTCGGACATGAATAGAAGTAGTTGAAAGGGTGTCATATTATCCTAGACGAAACACATCCTATTGTGCACCACAATGGGAAGAACCTAATTGTTATGAGAGAACCCTAGATTTTTCCCTAGATTGAAAACATCCCTAGTCCACAGATTGATTATATTAAGGTTGGTATCAGTACTTACTCTATCTTTATAGAGGAAGGACAAGAAGTATTTTCCCATCCTCGAATTGATGAAAATTAATTTTGGCATATGTGGTTTGATGCATCCTCTTTCAATCATGGAAATGGTGTCGATGTCATTTTCTTCTCACCTTCTGGTAAACCTTACCATCTTTCTTTCTTCCCGAACATTCATTGCATAAATAATGTTGTGGAATTCAAATCCATTTCCTTAGGTGTCGAGAAAGCATCGAATTTAGGGCGTAACCATTTATATTTTTATGGAGAATTTGAAGTTGTCATTAACATGATAAAAAATATTTATAAACCATCTAAAATATTTTCTAAAGGTACATCTAAGTCATCAATCACCTCATGGAGGGATTCCTTTCTCTAAACATTACTTATATTCATCGTGAGCTAAATATGGAGAATGGAAAAAGAGACTTGTTCATTTATATACCTTCCTGACTACAACATTCAAGTGAAAACCCTAGTTGTGACATTCTTTCCCTATACCACCCCTTTGTGCATTACAATGATGAATCATAGAATTTTTTTGAAGACAATGATGATATTTTCTTCTTTATGACAGATTAAGGAGACAAAATCCTTCACCTTATGGGATTATCAATATCAAGAATAAAATCTATCCAAAATTTCTAATGTCACTTGAAGGCATGTTTTCACCAGATGATGTTCCTACAAATCCAAATCCAAATATTGATCTTGCCAAGCATAAGATTGGCCCTACTATTATTCTGAACCTTTACTGTGAACAAGAGATGACATTCTTAAAGTAGGATCCCAGTGCACATAGGAGGATAAAAATAAATTACTCTCCCATTTGCATGAATTCAAAGACATTATTGCATGGCCATACAAGGAGATTAAACGATTTGATCTTAGTATTATATAACACTCCATTCCCCTAAAAGAAGAAGCTACATTCATGTGGAAAACACAATAACATATAAATCCAAATCCCGATGTATTTATAAAAAAAAGAGCTCGAAAAGATGTTCAAGGGAAATATTATCTTTCTCATGCACTATTCCAAATGGCTCACCAATCTTGTCCTAGCCTAGAAAATGAATGGTGGCTTTCACCTTTGCATAGATTTTAGGGACCTTAATAAGGTTTGCATCAAAGAAAATATTCCACTACCTTTCATTGACACTATCTTGAAGCAAGTTGTCGATTATGAGGTGATTCCATTCCTAGATGGCTTTTCACCATAACAACAAATCAATATTAACTCCAAGGATCGATACAGTATCACTTTTACCATTAGATGGGGTATATTTTCTTACCATCATATCCCTTTCAGAATGGTAACACTAACGCCACTTTCCAAAGGATAATGCATATAGCTTTGCATGACTTGATAGGGTTTATAATCCAAATCTTCTTAAACCAACCTAGATCCAAATCCTAGGCTCTATCAAGTGTTGAGAGGGAGAAAATCTCCCTAGTTGCAAACCTCTTCTCAGGTATTGCACTCAAGGAGCTTTTGGAGGAGAGGTTTGCATCTCGGGATACTTGATCCCTCTCGACGCTTGATAGAGCCTAGGATTTGGATCTAGGCTGGTTTCAGTTGTGGGTGGTGACACAAAACTGGAGGTTGAACAACATTGTAAGGAACAGGTTAAGTTGAAAACACATATACATTATGAGGATTATCATAATGTAAGTAATAAGTATTAAGGATTGAGTAAATTGTTAAATTGGAAAATAGAGACAATTTGCCTAACTTTTTTTTCGATTCTCTTTTTGTTGATCTGTGTTTTGTTTTGTTTGTTCTTCTCCTTCTTCCGCCGTGATTTCGTCATTTGGTACATTTTGATTTATTTGTTGTTCTGCAAACTAATTTTTTTTGTTCTTCCAATTGCTTCAACTTTCTCTCTCGATATGCTCTTTATCGATCAACGTTTCGTTTTCTTTGTTCTTCTCGTTCTTATGCTGTTAATTCGCCTAACTTTTTTTTTATTTTCTTTTTGCTGATTTGCATTTTGTTTTGTTCGTTCTTCTCCTTCTTCTACCATCATTTCTCCATTTTGTACATTTTGATTTATTTGTTGTTCTACAACTTGATTTCTTTGTTCTTCCAACTGCTTCAACTTTCTCTCTCGATGCACTCTTTGTCGATCAACGTTTCATTTTCTTTGTTCCTCTCATTCTTCTGCTATCAATTCATCTAAATTTATTTTTTGATATTCTTTTTGCCAATCTGTGTTTCATTTTCTTCGTTCTTATAGTTATTCGGCTATCATTTCATCCAACTTCCTTTCTCAAAATTCTTTTTGTTCTTCTACTTTTCATTTCAAGTCTTCTTCTTGTTCTTTTGTTGTCACTGAAATCAATGTGTCCATACACTGAAATCAATGCATCCACAGAATAACATCTACACTGAAAAATATGCAATAAAAAACCCCATACACTGAAATCAATGCATCCACAGAATAACATCTACACTGAAAAATATGCAATAAAAAACCCCATACACTGAAATCTATGTGTCCATTCACTGAAATCAATGCGTCCATTCACTGAAATCTATGCATCCATACACTGAAATCAATGTGTCCACAGAATAACATCTACACTGAAAAATATGCAATAAAAAACACCATACACTGAAATCTATGCGTCCATACAGTGAAATCAATGCGTCCACAGAATAATATCTACACTACAAAATATGCAATAAAAAGACCCAATACACTAAAATCTATGCAAGTATAAAACTCACTTTACATGATAATACAATTCAATTTATTTACGAAATTCTATATTTTAAAAAAAGTAGGTGATCTAGGAAGATTGAACCTTGGACCTCACACCCATTATCCCAACACCATTACCACTATACCACATGTAGTTCTTATTATACATAGTAAATAACTTATATGCTTATATGTAAATATTAATATATATTTTAATAGGTGGATGAAGGGAGGGAGGGGTGCGAGCTACACCGAAAATTATGCACTAAAAAAACCCCATACACTAAAATCTATGCATCCATACACTGAAATCAATGTGTCCACATAATAACATCTACACTGAAAACATGCAATAAAAAGACCCCATACACTGAAATCTGTGGAAGTCTAAAACTCACTTTACATGAAATTCAATATATTTACGAAATTCTATATTTTTTTTTAAAAGTAGGTGATCTGGGAGGATTGAACCTTGGACCTCACACTGATTATCCCAACACCCCTACCACTATACCATATGTAGTTCTTATTATACAATGCAAATAACTTATATACTTATATGAAAAAATTAATATATATTTTAATTTAAATTAATTTAAATTTAAATATAAATATAAATTCAATATAAATATTACACTATATTTTAATTTTAATCTAAATATAAATATAAATTATCGTTTTAATTATAAATATAAATATAAATTCAATATAAATATTACACTATATTTTAATTTTAATCTAAATATAAATATAAATTCTAAATTTAATTCTAAGTTTAAATTCTAAATTTAAATTCTCTAGGATCATCAAATTTAAATTCATTATATATACAAAAAAAAACATCACCCTAAAACTTCATTAAATGTATTTTTTTTTACATCAGTTACATGATACAAGATATCCCTCATACTATTACATTTTACATTTTATTATTTTCGAACAAACGTTACATGTTACAAGATCTCCCTCATACTATTACTTTTTACATTTTATGGTTCTGTATGAATAATTTCAAATTTAAGTGAAATTAAAATTTAAAATTACCTATTCGATGCTCAGAACACTTCGCTCAGAAATTCATGTCGTTTCTAAATGGCCAACCAAATATATTTATTACTTTTAAAATTAATTTGTTACATGAGGGACTTTACTTTTCACTTTAATTATAGTCATTGTTTCTAAATACTTTCTAAATGGCTGACCAAATACTTTCTAAAAGCAACTTTTAAATTTAATTTGTTACATGAGGAACGTTACATTTAACTTTAATTTGTTACATGAGGAACGTTACCAAAAGTAACGTTACAACATCTACACCATAATCGGCAAGCAAAAAGTAACGTTATATATTACATGTGAGGAACGTTACATGTTACAACATCTACATCATAATCAACAAGTAAAAAGTAACTTACATGTTACATGTGAGGAATGTTACATGTTACATGTGAGGAAGGTTATATGTTACAAGATCTCCCCCATCCTGGGTTGTAGAGCACCTCTCGACACAATGATCCGATTGATCATCCCAAGAATAAAGCCATCCATTTCGACCATCTTTGTTAAGTTTTCCTCCTGGATATATAAAATTTGGCCCTTCCCTTAACCCCAACAAGTCTATTTCTAGTGCTACGAATGGCAATTTATTATACCATATCATTTCTAATAAAGGTGTGAGGATTGACCTTGAAAGAAAATCCTCTATCCAAAATCCCCCCTCCCCTATATCCAAGAGAGTTTTCCAAGCATTTATCAGAAAAATGAATTCATGCGACCATTTGTGTCCAATTTTTTCCAAAACTATCAATCCTATGTTATTTTGAAAAGACAAGGAGTTAAATGTGAATGAACAAGAGAAATACACCTTTTTGAGCATTAAAAATTCCATTATATATGCTCCCATCCTAGCCAATCATAATTTCGATTAGGATTTCTAAATATATACCAATGTGAAAGAAAATAATATTTTATCCATCTTGATCCAACTCAGCTTTGATGACCATGAGAAACTTGTTGCAAATTTGAGTCAAATCTTATATCAGGATGAAGTCAAGTTTCCTTTGATTGATAAGTATGCATTAAACTTAGTTGTAACAATAGGACAATTTCAAGGTCCTAAAGGTCACTCCCTACCATGAAGTACGTGTTGTCCCAAAACTACCTATAGGGAAATATATGCAATTGGTTGGTCAAAATCTAGGATTTTGACCCTGATTTTTCCATTTCCAAGAATATTAAAGGTCATCACTTAACTCTCCTTCTATCTAACCAACCTGAGCTCGATTGTATGGATATCAAGGAGGATTACTGATCCTTTTTTTCTTTGTTTTCCACTGAATATGTTGCAGATGGATTATAATGTGGGAACGATTTGCTTGTATGAGAATATCATCCATTATCTTGACACACAATACTTCCCTTGCCATATGAATACCAACAAGAAAAGGAAGTTGAGGCTGGAAAGTAGCAAGTACATCATCCTAAACAATTTCCTTTTTCATCGACATATTAATGTCATACTACTTCAATTCATTGGTGAAGAACAAATCCATACCATTCTTCGTGATTTCATGACATAAATTTCCCTGAGGTGGATATTTAACTAATAATGCAGCTACCCAAAAAGTCATGTATTATGGCTTCTCTTGGCTGATGATTTTCCCTGGCACATTCATTTGTGTTAAATTGCGATCTTTTTCAACGCGGTTACAGATGCCATTAGAAACTCAATTATCTCCATATTCATCCCATGATCGGACTTATTCCTTTCTTAAAGTGGGGGTTATATTTAAATGGATCTATCTCTTCCACCTTCATCTACCAAACAAATATTTATCCTCAGTGTGACTAATTACTTTACCCAGTGGGTTGAGGCCAATCCTTTAAATAATGCTAAAGTCAAGCAAGTGATAACACCCCTTCAAGAAAATATATTTTCTTGATTTTGGTTTCCACTTGAGATTGTTATTTATAATAAGGTCCTTTCGTGTCAAAATAGGCCCTTGGATTGTGTTACAATTATAATATCATTTGGTCTCACTCATTGTCTAACTATCCTCAGGTGAATGGCTTGGAAAAATCAACAAACAAGAACATGATTAATATCATCAAGCGAACAAACATGGAGTTGAACTTACAATTGATTTCAGGTGAATGGCTTGGAAAAATCAACAAACAAGAACATGATTAATATCATCAAGCGAACAAACATGGAGTTGAACTTACAATTGATTCATGCTTTATGCGATGACCGTACAACTTCAAAAACCATCCATTTTGAAATTGCTTTCATGCTTGTCTATGGATAAGAAGCTTTCATTTCGTCCAAGAATGAGATTGAGTCTTATCGCCTAGCCTTCCAAGTTGAGGAGTTTGATAATATCCTCATTGTCTAAATATTAAATTGTGTCTTATATTTAGAAAAATAAATGGAGTTGTTTTTCTAAAACAAAATAATAAAATATTTTATATAAAATAATAAATATTATAAAAAATAACATTTAGGTTCAAATTATATTTAAAACATTTAAAACTACACAAATAAATTAAAAATTTTCCTCAACATTTACATACTAAAAGGGGTTTTTTTCTCGAAAGTTTGATCCCTCTATGCACTTGATAAATCCTCATTTAAAATGGATTTATACGGTTAAGCAAACATGTGATAGCCTAACAATCAAGTGATGGCAACTAAGGCTACTGGTAGGTCCACTTGGCAACTAAGGCTACTTGTAGGTCCACCTTTTAGGGCGAACATAGGACTTCTTTTTGTCAAACGGGTGTGTGTTTATCTTGATAACTATAAAATTCCAATTTCTTATTAAAAATCTTCTAAAATACCTATATCCTTGTCTAATCTTCTTAATTTTTTTTTAATTATTGTTTTATCCATTTTCTTTTAACAAACTATATATTATAATTACTTTATTTTAATAATTTATTTAAGACATATATTCTTGACAAAAAATTCAAGGTAATTACATTTAGCATTCAAATTTAACTTTTATAAAAGAAACCGTTCGCATCTATTTTTCGTGCTATTTAACATTACACATGTTAATCAACTAGAAGTTTTTAGTTTACAATAAAGCTCACATCTTAAAAGATTAATCTCTCAAATAGTAAGTTTTCTACAATAAGTACATGCATGGCAAATAACAAAGATGTGACATTTCTTTTTACAAAGCTAATTTTCATTAATACTTAATTGAAATAAAATTACTGAACATTGCATTTGCGTAAATAATCTAATGAACAACTCATTTGAATTCATATTATTTACGTAAATTTGCTTTTATTTAACAACTTATTTCATTTATTATTTAGTTGTTTCTCTCTTTATAGATATTTTTATTTAAATTTTAATTTATCATCACAAGTAACATTTTATGTTTCTTTCAATAGCATTTTTACATGATTTATAACTTACTTTTATTTTATTTAGTTTATGGTTTTATACAATTTATTATTGTGTATATTTTTTCGACTAACATTTGCAGGTGAAATAAATCAAGCCGAGGGATCTAAACAATACTTAGGTTTATATCCACACCTTCCCTTTGACCAACTCTCCGAGGTTGTCCTTTATTATTTTTTCCCAATTCATCTTGACCATTAACAAATCCCGTTACATGTGCATTGCCTATCCTTGTGCACACCATCACATACATCAATCTTCCAATTGTGACACATATCCTTAGTGATTTTTCTATGGATGACCAATGGTGTACTAATTAGTTTCACATCCTTCATTCCAAATCATCCCAACACCTTTTGTATGTATTCTCCCCGAGACAATGATTATTTATGAATTTTCATGGAAGGATTATTTTTGCAGCACCTAAACTCTTCATCACAAACAAAATCTATAAAGTTAATTTCCTTTTTTAGACATTTATATACTAAATGTTAGGCCCTAAATGTTGCATACCATCTACATGCAATAACAAGATGATATAGTTCTCATTATCTTGTCTCTTTAAATAAACACAATGGTCAAAATGACATCTACTATAAACTTGGTCTATCATAAACCTATCATATTTCAAATACGAGTTCCTTGAAGCATTCGTTGGGTTGAATACAAGTTCTTCTTCAACTTTCATACTAATTTCACCTTCCCTTTGACCTCATCCCCCTATGGCTACTGCATATAAATGTATTCCTCCAAATCATTATGGAGAAAACATGTATTTACATCTAATTATTAAATATGAAAACCTTCTACTACCACTAGGCTTAAAAAAGTTCCAATTTGATTCAATTTAGAAACAAGAGAAAATATTTCATCAAAATCTATACCTTTTTTCTATGGAACACCTTATCCATTGGAAAACGGGAAAGTGATTTCAAAATGGATGGTTTTTGAAGTTATAAAATCATCTCATAAAGCATGAATGAAATGTAAGTGCAACTCCATAGGATTTTCCCCAATCATTCACTTGATGATATTAATAGTGTTCTTGTTTGTTGACTTTTCCAAGCCATTCCCCTAAGGATAGTTAGATTATGAGGGATATCAAATTATATTATGCTCTTGACAAAATCCAAGGACCTATTTTGACATGAAATGACCCCCATTAGAACTGGTAATATCAAGTGGAAACCTGAAACATGAAAAGGATATTTTCTTGAAGGAGATTTACCACATGCTTGGATTTAATATTATTTAAATGAATGGCCACAGCCCACTGGGTAAAGTAACTAGTCATAGTTAGGATAAAGATATTTCTGGAAGATGAAGGTGGATATATAGGTCCATTGAAATATAAAGCCCATTTTGAGAAACGAACAAGTCCAATCATTGGATGAATATGGAGAGAATTGATTTTCTAATGGCATGTATAGATACATTCACAACGATCACAATTTAACAAAAAATTGAATGTGTTATGGAAAATTATCAACGAAGAGAAGCCGTAATTCATGATTTTTTGGGTAGCTTCATTAGCAGTGAAATATCTACCTTGGCAAAATTTATGTCATGAAATCGTGAAGATTGGTCTGGGATTTCTCTTCACCAAGGAATCAAAAGAGCAGGACATTAATATGTCGATGAAAAAGGAAATTGTTTATCATGATGTACTTTCTACTTTCGAGCCTCAACTTCCTTCTCTTGTTGGAATTCATATGATTAGGGAAGGATTGCATGTCAACATAATGGATGATATCGTCAATCAAGAAAATATTCAGTGGAAAACAAAGGAAACAAGGACTTGTAATCCTCCTTGATATCCATACAATCAAGCTCAGGGTGATTAGATAGAAGGAGAGCTATGTATTTACATTTCATAGTCTTGGAAATGAAAAAACAAGGTCTAAATCCTAGATGTTTTCCAACCAACTAGATATCTTTCCCTATAGGTATTTTTGGGACAACATGTACTTCAGGGTAGGGAGAGTGACCTTTACAACCATATTCCTTCAGAGGACATCATGTCAAAACTATTTCAGGCTTACTTCAACTAAGGATAATGCATACTTTTCAATCAAAGGAAACTTGAAATCATCCTCATATAAGCTTTGACTTAAATTTGTAACAATTTTATCATGGTCATCAAAGTTAAGTTGGATCGAGATGGTGAAAATAGCATTTTCCTTCACATTGGTATATATCTCGAAACCATAATTGAAATTAGGATTTGCTAGGATGGGATCATATATAATGGAATTTTTAATTCCCAAAAATGTTTATTTGTCGTCTTCATTCACATTTAATGCCATGTCTTTTCAAAATAGCATATGGATAGGCTTGATAATTTGGGCAAAATTTTGTCACAAATGGTCGCATCAAATTCATTTTTCCCATAAATTCTTGGTTAAATTTTTTGGATAAAGGGAGGGGAGATTTTGGATAGAGGATATTCTTTCAAGTTCAATCCTCTGACCTTTATCAAAAAATATATGGCCTAATAACTTCCCCTTGGTAGCACTAGAAATAGACTTGTTGGGGTTAAGGTAAATGCCAAATTTTATACATCTAAGGAAAACTTAAAAAAGATGGTCGCAATGGTTGGATCTCTTATTTGAGTGATCACTCAAGCCATTTAATAAAATATGGATAATAACCTCAATCAAGTCATACAAAGCTATATGCATCATCCTTTGGAAAGTGTTGTTAGTGTTATCACTCTGAAAGGTATACGATGGTAAGAAAATATACCCCATTTAGTGGTAAAAGTGGTCTTGTATCGATCCTTGGTGTTAATATTGATTTGGTTATATGGTGAAAATCAATTTAGGAATCACATCCTCTAGGAATAGACAACCTGTTGGAAGACATTGTCAATAAAAGGTAGCCGAAAACTATCTTTGACACAAACCTTATTAATTTCCCTAAAATCTACGCAAAGGTTAATGTAACCATTATTTTTCTAAACTAGAACAAGATTGGTGACCAATTTGGAATAGTGCATGAGAAAGATAATGTTTTCCTCGATCATCTTGTCAAGCTATTTTCTTATGAATACATCAGGATTTGGATTTATATGTCATTACATTTTCCACATGGATGTAGCTTCTTCTTTTAGGGGAATGGAGTGCTAGATAATACTAATATAAAATCCTTTAAGGTACTTGCATGACCATGCAAAAATGTCTTTGAATGTATGTGAATGGGTGAGCAATTTCTCCTTCTCTTCTTATTTGCATTTGGATCCTATGTATAACAATGGTGTAATAGTAGAGACAATCTTATCATTGGGGGGATTAGGATTCAGATTCGGATTCTCAAGAACATCATCTGGTGAAAACATGCCTTCAAGTGGCACTGGAACTTTTGCATATATTTTATTTTTGAGATTGATAATTCCGTAAGGTGAAGGAACTTTGTCTTCTTGACAAGTCATAAAGAATCAAGTATCATCATTCTCTTCAAAAAAATTCCATGATTCATCATTGTAATGCACAAAAAGGTGGTATAGGGAAATAATGCCACAGTTTTCATTAGAATGTTGCAGACAAGAAAGGATATAATTGAACAAGGCTATTCTTCCATTCTCCATATGCAGTCACGCTGAATATAAGTAATATTTCGAGAAAGGAATCCCTCCATGAGGTGATAGATGACTTTAAGGTAGATTTAGAAAATATTTTTATTCATGTTAATGACAACCTTAAAGTCTCTATAAAAGTGTAAATGGCGATACCCTAAATCTGATGGTTTTTGGAGACCTAAGGCAAGGGCTTCGAATTCCAAGAAATTATTTGTGCAATGAAAGTACGGTAAGAAGTAAATATGGTAAGGTTTACACAATGGTCAGAAGAAAATGAAACCGGAAAATTTCCCTCACTAGATGAGAAGAAAATGAAACTGAAAAATTGCATGTGGTTTTGATGTCGAGATGAGAACACGTAGTTAAGGCCAGGTATTTAATATGATTGATTGTAATATCCCAACTTTTTGACTAACTATGTTATGGTGTTATATCGGGTCACGGTCCTAGTATATGTGATTTATTATGTTTGACATAGCATTAGTTTGTTTTGATTTATTCCTTCATGAGTTGATGTATTGGGCATGGACCCTGATTTGTTTCATTGTTGAATATATGTGGGGTAGGAAATCCCTGGTGAATAAACTATGTTGTATAATGAGAATTGGTTACAAATGATGATATACTGAGATTAATTCCTTTTGTTACATTATATTGTGCAAAGCATGATTTACATGGTTGATTATTTAGTGTGTTGAGCGTAGACTCAGAAACACACAAATGACCTATATACTAGGCCTAAGCCCTGATGTATTTAGAGGATTCTATTTCATACTAGGCCTAAGCCCTGATGTATTTAGAGGATTCTATTTCATACTAGGCCTAAGCCCTGATGTACATTGAGTGTAGGGCATGAGCCCTAGAGCACTCCAAGCTTGAAAGAAATGATTACCAGATCCGAGGACATTTAAACATCCTAGATGTGCCCCACAACCACATTCTAGCTCTACTGTTGAGCAAAGGCTTTGGATTTGCACTAGCATAACGCCCATGTGAGAGTGTTGAGTTGAAAGGCTCTGAAGAGCACTCGCGGTTACTACATCTCAAGTGTTGAGTCGAAGAGGACTCTGAATAGCACTTGCGAGACTTATCACAACTATTTTCAACTTGATTAAATAAATCTTATTATCATCATCTACTGCGGGAACTACCATGTTAAAATGAGGGATCTGACATGCAAAGGGAGAGACTAGAGGTGCCTTACCAGCTTGCTGAAACCGTCCAAATGAGTGGACCCTACCCTTAAAAAGAATTAAAAGAAGTATAATGTGAACCAAGTGCTTAAAAGGCCCCAAAGCTAAATACTATTATTAAGAGCTTTTAAGAATAATATTGTTATTATTTATTCTTATATATATATATATTTATTTATTTATGCATGAGTGGGCTGCCACTTTACCAAATGTTATCTATTATTATTTAAGGTGGAATTACAATTATTGCATTATTATTTTATTAAAAAGATTACAGATGAATACACTAGGTTAAAACAAAGTGAGAAGTCCTAGTCCCAAATTAACTAGCAGTTAAACGAACAAATAATATTTTTTATATAATCTAAATTGTTTTAAAGAAACCAGTAAATCCCAACATTCATTTTTCAGGATGTTCCTACTTAAGGAGGACAGACCCCAAAGATTGGGGGATCTTCATCTATTTCTTTTGGTATTATTGTGCCAAGAAGAACTCTCTGCCCAGAAGTGAACTCTATTCATAATTTTCCAGATCTGAACGAGTTATTGTCTAAGGTCTCTACTTCTTGGTTTGCATGTTAGAACCAACTCGGGGGGATTCCTACTGAACCAGGAACGGTTGTAGAATCATGGTTGGGAGGAACGTGGTAGTCCCAAAGTCATCTGTTCCAAGATAAATTCAAGTCGGCTAAGAGTTCAGTAGTTTTTCAGTAACGAGTTGGCTGAGTGTGCAGGGTATTATCAGTAGGGTATTATCAGCAGGGACAAGCTACATGAATTAGCAGGTATGCAAGTTTCTATAGAAATTTTCCATTAATTATATTTTTCTTATAAATGCACTGTAAAAATAGTATTGATCATTATATCAGTTGTAAATTCAAGATTCACCCCGAATCTATAGGCAATCGTATGTTAAAAAAAACTTTCAAGTATGGGTTCGTCAAGCATTGCATAAATTCATTGAAATCTAGTTACACTTATTCTCCCTCATCTTTAGATAGGTTATATTCATGTTAAAGAAATAACACGTTTATCTTCTACTGAAATCGATTTGAATTTCTATTAGCAGAAAACATTAGTCATTTTATTAAACCATTTAGGACTCATTATACAGATATTTTTTCCTTTAATCCAAACACAGTTTCTGCAGGAGTCTAGAAAAAAAAAGTTTCTGTAAGACATGAACAAACACACACATGCTTGTATTTGCATTTAGCGATGCAATATATATTCACATATATACCTATAGGGTCAAACGTCACCCAACAAGGGGAAATCTTAGAGTAGGAATCAACATTATCGAACCCTAGTTCACTTTATTGATCAACAATTTAACACCAACAAAACCACCTATAGGCTTTCGATTCTTAATCAAAGACTACAGCAAACAAGCAAACCCATAAATTCTTTAACCACAAGAAGCAAGAAAAATCAAAACCCCATCCCTCGCCATTTAACCAAGTTTCGATTTAAGGGCGCAGAGCATTTATCTTTTCTTCTCCCACATAGCATTTCATTAGAACCATTTACAGGAGCATCACATCACTCAACTCTGATAGCAAACAAAGACGAAACAAACATACACATCATAGCTACATCCCAAACTGATGGCGCCAAAGGATTTGACCATTTGAAATCATTACATTTCAGGTAGGATATTTATGCATCAGAGCTACAACACAAAAGTAAAACCCCAACGCACAGTGATATTCAAAACATAATTTTGCAGGAGAGCTCATTCCAAATTATAGACATTTCATTTTGTATCAAAAATATAAGTTACAGTGTACAGGGAATAAAAATGCCGAACCACAGAAACAAGACACAGTCTCATAAACAGCCTATTACATCACAAGACTGGCCACAACTCCTTTCAACCCTTAAATTACATTTGAAAACCCCACCCTTCTTCCAAGTCCATCCATTTGGCAACTATTGGGCTTCCCAAGTGAAGTCAGTAAGCCAAGGGCTTCCGGGAGCCCCTTTTTAACTCTAAAACACCAGGCCAAATGCATATATACAACACCAGAGCTGTAGGAGATAGGATACGAATGGGAAAGCTAGACTCACCAATTATCCTAGCCATACACACATCGCCTTGAATCTTAGCAGTTTCCATACCAACGTTTTTTTCCCATCTGTCATAAACGATATATAAGATTAGTTAGTTCCACCATGTTTTTCAGACAACAAAAAAAGAATGATGAGAATATCATATGTGAATAGAGGATTTCCATTACCTTTATACAGGAGGATCGTATTACGCCATAGACAAGCTCCACGCTTAGCAAACAGGTTGATCACGAGCTGAGCTGAGGTCAACATCCAACATAACAACCCTATCATGAAGTGCAGAGCCAAAACAAGGAACAAGTCAAATGTAGGTGTTCCTGGGAAAAGCCCCAAATCGTTTTCCCCAAACCCTCATGACCAGTTGTCTTCCATACTCAATTAAAGTGCATTAATGATACACCAACTCACCCTACTGGAGGTGAAATTTATGGGTAACAAATCTATAGTGAAGTCGTGTAGTCAACTATGTTAACATTTGCAAAGAGGTTGATTTTGCACCAAGTCCATAGCCATAATTTGTGAAACAACCGACCTTCGCTTATATCACCATAAGCTACTAGTCGTGAACCCTACCATGGGTAACCTTTGATGTTATGATTTTCCCCATGATAGTTGGATAATCACCTTTCTCAAATACCTTAGAAATTGCATGGGATTTAGTACCAGTTGTAAATAGAGCGCTAAACATTAGAAATAAAAAAACTCGCATATGGATTTCACCTGTAGCACATGAAGACAAAGCAAAATGTTTGCAAGATGCTAAGTGAGTCCGGCAACCATCCCTTACCCATACCTTTCGGCAACTCTACCGAGGTACTTAATTACCTGTCCGGAAGTGTTATAAAATCCCCATGTGAAAAACATACTGTCATCAACGGAGCTCATCACCTGAAGGTGTCGTTCGACATTTATAATTAAAACCACATGTTTTCTCAAATAGTAAATAGTGTTATATTCTACCTTTTTAACCAACACTTACAAGCACAATAAAAACATGATCTCATTTATTTTCCACATCACTTCCGCAAATACTAAACTTACAAATAGATTTGATCATGTAAAACATAAGTATTAAGATTACATTTGTTTCATGCTAGAATGGATGTTTTAACAATTCTAGACTTAATGTACGAGTCTTTTACTGTAAATTAACAAATATTGCAGGCAGGAAAAGTTTTTAAATTTTTGTTATTTTTGGGACATTACAAGTGGTATCAGAGCAAGTTACAAACACTAAGTGACCTATTGGGCTCACTACCAAACACAGCTGCAAAAACAAGAAAGTGTTTAAATTATTGTATTATATTTTTACGAAGAGAATTAACTAACATATTGTTTTCGAACAACAGATACTTATATCAATTTCAGGTACAAACAGTAGCAGAAAAATGAGTGCAGAACAATGCAGCAGTATACGAGGCAACGTAAATTCCCCACCACGAGAGCAAGAAATTGTGGTGGAGCTCAACTCAGATTTAGATAAATCCATGCAGCAACTACAAGCAGAATTCCGGAGTTTTAGGGATGAAAATATGCAAGAAAGAAGGGAACACTGGGCTATAAATGAGGCCTTACTTCAAATCCTAACAGGGGCAAAACCCCATGGACAGCCTACTCTTTCTATCAACACTCTTAACATGGGGAAGGAAACCAACTACAAAATAGGAGAACATGAAGAATATAAATCGAAACCATTGGAAGAGGACTGTAATAGCTCTTCCAATGACAATGGCTACCCACCTCCTTGCAAGAGAAGGAGGAAGAGTGATGACAGCTTACAAGGAGAGTTCAGAAAGATAAGAGCCCCAACATATGATGGAGAAGTTAACTTGGGGGAAAAAGCTAAAGAATGGTTGTTAGGGATGAACAAATACTTTAAGGTTCATAATTATTCCAGTGAAATGCAAGCCCGACTAGCCATATACAACTCAAATGGAAACGCTTCCAGATGGTGGCGGGACCTAAAGCACATTAAAGGACAAGAGATGTGAGACATAAGCTGGGACACTTTCAGCAGAATCTTTCAGGACAAATACATGTCTGAAAGATTCTTCGACAAAAAGATAAAAGAATTTCATGAGCTGAAAATGGGTTCCCTGACTATGGAAGCTTTCATAAACCGATTCTTAGACTTGCTGCACTATGTGCCTTACATTAAGGATGATAAGGTGAAAATCCAGCAGTTCTTGGGTGGGATTCCACCAAAATTTAGAGAGAAGATAGAATTCGACATGCCCAAGACCCTTGACATAACCCTACATAAAGCCAGGCTGTGCTATGAGCACGGCCAGCCAAGGAACGACAACATCAACAGAAATAGAAACAGATTTAGGACCTTCTCAGACAATCGCAGGCTGGGTTTTAGACCCCCACCTTTTCGGAAACATAACAATAGTTTCCCACCCAAAAAAGGTTTTAGTCGACCCCAAGCTCGACCTCATGTACCCCCACCACCAACCAATAGGCCAACCTTCAAGAAAGGGGCAAAGACAGTCCCACCAATTGTTTCTTGTTGGAAGTGCCAAGGAGCACATTACTATAGATACTGCCCCAACAAAACAGATGGGATTTTACACAACATCCAAGCCGAGCCTACAGTGGAAGACATGGCAAAGACAACTAGGATTTATGCCACCCTTGATGGCCGGCAGGAAGATCATCAAGCCACCATGGTAGAAATTGAGGGTAAGATATGTAACAATATATTTTCAGTTCCAATAGACCCCGATGCTTGTCGGAGCTACATCTCTCCTAGAATAGTAGAGTCTTGCAAATTAAACCGAGAGAGTCACAAAGCACCATGGGTAGTACAATTAGCCATAGGTACCAAACGAAAGGTCTCCGAACTAGTTAAGAGTTGTGAGATAGATTTGAACAACTTTTTAACCAGGATAGATTTGAACATCTTACTGCTAGGATCTTATGATGCAATAATAGGTATGGATTGGTTGGAGAGACATCATGCCTTGCTATATTGCTTAAACAAATCCATCTTATGCACGAATAGTCAAGGAAACCAAAGAACCATCCAAGGTATACCCAAGGAAGTATGAGTACAGTAGATATCGGCATTACAAGCAAAGAAATGCTTAAGAAAGGGTTGTAAACTATTTGCAATCCACCTTCAATCCGTAGAAGCCGATAGAGAACAAAAGATCGAGGATTTATTGATACTAGTAGAATTCAAAGATGTGTTTCCCGAGGAGATACCCGGGTTACCACCCAAGCGGGACTTAGACTTTTCCATAGAATTAACCCCCGGATCCGTACCTGTCTCTAGGACTCCGTACCGTATGAGTACACCTGAACTGGTAGAACTCAAGATACAGTTACAAGAACTAATAAACAAGGGTTGCATTCGACCGAGTGTGTCTCCCTGGGGAGCACCGATCATCTTTGTTAAAAAGAAGGATGGCACAATGCGTATGTGTATCGATTACCACCAACTCAACAAGTTAACCATTAAGAATCGTTACCCACTCCCTAGAATCAACGACTTGTTTGACCAAGTCGGAGAAGAAAAGATCTTCTCGAAGATTGACCTACAATCCACCAGGTGAGAATTCGTGATGAAGACATCAGTAAGACCACGTTTCGCACCCGATATGGCCACTACGAGTTCGTAGTAATGCCCTTCGATCTGACAAATGCACCCTCCAACATCATGTGCATGATAAACAACATTTTCAATAAGTACCTTGACAAGTTTTTTCTAGTCTTCATAGACGATATTCTGATCTATTCCAAGAATGAAGAAGAACATGAAGAACACCTTCGAATAGTCCTACGGATATTACAAGAACATCAGCTGTACGCAAAATTTAGCAAGTGTGATTTCTATAGACCTCAGATACAGTACTTAGGGCACATCATTTCTGAGAAGGGAATAGCAGTTGATCCTGATAAGATCAAAGCTATCGAGGAATGTCTTACACCTACGAGTGTTTTTGACATATGATCGTTCCTAGGTTTAGCCAGTTGTTATCGAAAGTTCATTGAGAACTTCTCGCGGATCGCTTTCCCCATGACCGCCTTACAGAAGAAAACCAGTAAGTTCATCTGGATAGACAAGTGCGAAGAAATTTTTCAGAAGTTAAAACAACTTCTGCTCAGCGCACCGATACTAAGAATTGCTGACCCCAATGGGGACTTCGTAGTTTGCATCGATGCAAGCAAGGAAGGACTCGGTGGAGTCCTTATGAAAAATGACTTTTCCATCTGCTACGAGTCAAGAAAGTTAAAAGAACATGAGAAAAACTATCCTACTCATGACCTCGCATTGGCCGCCATTATCCAGGCTCTAAAGATGTGGAGACATTACCTCATGGGTAATAAATTCCTACTATAGACGGACAACATGAGTCTAAAGTATCTATTCGATCAACCAGACCTGAACTCTAGATAGGATAGGTGGTTAGCCTTTCTTAGTGAGTATCACTTTGAACTAAAACACATCAAGGGGAAAGAAAACAAGATCGTCGACGCCTTAAGTCGATGAGCTCATATGTTATATGAGGTAACTGAAAGTTAGACAGACCCCGACTTACATGACAGAATTAGAACGGTATGCCAAAATGATGGTTCTATGTCAAGATCCTTAAAAATATCTAGGAAGATAGGCTTTTTCAATAACAAAAAGAATACAAGATAGATGAATCAAGATTGTTATGGTCAAAGGAGAGACTTTGCGTTCCTGAGGGGGGGGACATTAGACCTAACATACTCATCGAATTCCATCGGAGCCCCTATTCAGAACACCTCGGATATAAGAAGATGATTTCAGCCGTAAAGAAACACTACTTTTGGCCTAAACTGAAAGCTAACATTGGATTGTTCATCACGAAGTGTCAGGAATGCCAGTTGGTCAAAGCAACACCAACACCCCTCTAGACTACTTCAACCGTTACCCATTCCAGAATGGAAGTGGGAGGTAATAAGTATGGATTTCATTACAGGCCTACCCAAGAGCAAGAAACAAAATGAATCCATCTTCGTAGTAGTAGACAAGATGTCGAAAGCCACACATTTTATACCAGTAAAATCTACCTACAAGGCAGTTCACATTGCGGAAATATTCCTAAAGGAGATTTTCCAGTTACATGGGATACCCAAAGAAATTATCTCGGATCGAGACACAAATTTCACTAGTAACTTTTGGAGAGCATTGTTCTCCGGATTAGAAACACAACTACAGTTTAGTACCGCATACCACCCCCAAACCGATGGACAAACGGAACTAGTAAACCAAATCTTGGAGGATATGTTGAGAATGTATGTCATGAACAATCCCACTAAGTGGGAAGACTACCTACACCTCGCGGAGTTCACATACAACAACGGGTATCAAACCTCGGCCAAAATGAGTCCTTTCGAGGTACTCTACGGTCGAAAGTGTCGAACCCCCGTTACCTAGGATAGCCTGGTGGACAGGCTTATGCTAGGGCCAGACTTACTAAAAGACTTGGAACAACTAGTCTCCAAGGTGCAACTGAATTTGAAAGAAGCACAAGACCGCCAAAAGAGTTATACAGACAAGAAAAGAAAGGACAAGGACTACCAAATCAGTGAACATGTCTTCCTAAGAATAAAAGCGAAACAAAGCTCGTTAAGTTTAGGACGTTGCGGTAAACTATCCCCAAGGTTCTGTGGACCTTTTGAAATACTGGGCAAGAAGGGTCCAGTAGCATATGAGTTAGCCCTACCAGCACATATAAAAGTTCATAACATTTTTCATGCTTCTTTATTAAAGAAATATGTATACGATACTAAACATGTTATTGATTGGTCCTTATTACAGGTGGAGCCCGAAGGGGAGTTCATGCCAGAACCACTCCACATTCTTGACAAGAGAGAGGTCCAGCCTAGGAGGAGGACCATTACTCAGCTGAAAGTGCAATGGAGGCACTTTGGACCAGATGAGGCCACTTGGGAGAACGAAGCTACCATGAGAGAGGCATACCCCGCCTTGTTTCAGGATCTCATTCCTAGCACCTAGAAACAACAAGATGGTGTTGTTCTAAGTGGGGAGGGATGTAATATCCCAAATTTTTGACTAACTATGTTATGGTGTTATATCGGGTCACGACCCCAGTATATGTGATTTATTATGTTTGACATAGCATTAGTTTGCTTTGATTTATTCCTTCATGAGTTGATGTATTGGGCATTGACCTTGATTTGTTCCATTGTTGAATATATGTGGGGCAGGAAAGCCCGGATGAATAAACTATGTTGTATAATGAGAAGTGGTTACAAATGATGATATACTGAGATTAATTCCTATTGTTACATTATATTGTGCAGAGCATGATTTACATTGTTGATTATTTAGTGTGTTGAGCATGGACTTGGAAACACACAAATGACCTATATACTGGGCCTAAGCCCCGATGTATTTAGAGGATTCTATTTCGTACTGGGCCTAAGCCCCGATGTACGTTGAGTGTTGGGCATGAGCTCTGGAGAACTCCAAGCTTGAAAGAAATGATTACCAGATCCGAGGACATTTAAACATCCTAGATGTGCCTCACAACCACATTCTAGCTCTAGTGTTCAGCAGAGGCTCTGGATTTGCACTAGCATAATGCCCATGTGAGAGTGTTGAGTTGAAAGGCTCTAAAGAGCACTCAGGGTTACTACATCTCAAGTGTTGAGTCGAAGAGGACTCTGAATAGCACTTGCGAGACTTATCACAACTATTTTCGACTTGATTAAATAAATCTTATTATCATCATCTACTGCAGGAACTACCATGTTAAAACGAGGGATTTGACATGAAAAGGGAGAGACTGGAGGTTCCTTACCATCTTGCCAAAACCATCCAAAGAAGTGGACCCTATCCTTAAAAATAATTAAACGAAGTATCATGTCAACCAAGTGCTTAAAAGGCCCCAAAGCTAAATACTATTATTAAGAGCTTTTAAGAATAATATTGTTATTATTTATTCTTATATATATATATATATATATATATATATATATATATTTATGCATGAGTGGGCTGCCACTTTACCAAATGTTATCTATTATTATTTAAGGTTGAATTATAATTATTGCATTATTATTTTTATTAAAAAGATTACAGATCAATACACTTGGTTAAAACAAAGTGAGAAGTCCTAGTTCCAAATTAACTAGCAGTTAAATGAACAATTAATATTTTTTATATAATCTAAATTTATTTAAAGAAACCAGTAAATTCCGACAATCATTTTTCAAGATGTTCCTACTTAAGGAGGACAGACCCCAAAGATTGGGGGATCTTCATCTTTTTCTTTTGGTATTATTGTGCCAAGAAGAACTCTCTGCCCAGAAGTGAACTCTATTCATAATTTTCCAGATATGAACCAGTTATCATCTAAGGCCTCTACTTCTCAGTTTGCATGTTAGAACCAAATCGAGGGGATTCCTACTGAAACAGGAACGGTTGTAGCATCATGGTTGGGAGGAATGTGGTAGTCCCAAAGTCATATGTTCCAAGATCAATTCAGGTCAGCTAAGAGTTTAGTAGTTTTTCAGTAACGAGTTGGCTGAGTGTGCAGGGTATTATTAGTAGGGTATTATCAGCAGGGACAAGCTTAGCAGGTATGCAAGTTTCTAGATAAATTTTCCATTAATTATATTTTGTTTATAAATGAACTGTAAATATAGTATTGATCGTTATATCAGTTGTAAATTCAAGATTCACGCCGAATCTATAAGCAATCGTATGTTAAAAAAAAATTTCAAGTATGGGTTCGTCAAGCATTGCATAAATTCATTGAAATCTAGTTACACTTATTCTCCCTCATCTTTAGATAGGTTATATTCCTGTTAAAGAAATAACACGTGTATCTTCTACTGATATCGATTTGACTTTTTATTAGCAGAAAACATTAGTCATTTTATTAAACCATTTAGGACTCATTATACAGATATTTTTTCCTTTTAGCCAAACACAGTTTCTACTGGAGTCTAGAAAAAAAATAATTTATGTAAGACATGAACAAACACACACACGCTTGTATTTGCATTTAGCGATTCAATATATATTCACATATATACCTACAGGTTCAAACGTCACCCAGCAAGGGAAAATCTTAGAGCAGGAATCAATATTATCAAACCCTAGTTTACTTTATTGATCAACGATTTAACACCAACGAAACCACCTGCAGGCTTTCGATTCTTAATCAAAGACTACAACAAACAAGCCAACCCAGAAATTCGTTAACCACAGGCAGCAAGAAAAATCGAAACCCCTTCCCTCGCCATTTAACCACGTTTCGATTTAGAGGTGCAAAGCATTTATCTTTTCTTCTCCCACATAGCATTTCATTAGAACCATTTACAGGAGAATCACATCACTCAACTCTGATAGCAAACAAAGACGAAACCAACATACACATCATAGCTTACATCCCAAACTGATGGCACCAAAGGATTTGACCATTTGAAATCATTACATTTTAGGTAGGAGATTTATGCATCAGAGCTACAACACAAAAGTAAAACCCCAATGCACAGTGATATTCAAAACATAATTTCGCAGGAGAGCTCATTTCAAATTATAGACATTTCGTTTTGTATCGAAAATATAAGTTACAGTGTACAGGGAATAAAAATGCCGAACCACAGAAATGAGACGCAGTCTCATAAACACCTTATTACATCACAGGACTGGCCACAACTCCTTTCACCTTTTAAATTACATTTGAAAACCCCACCCTTCTTCCAAGTCCACCCATTTGGAAACTATCGGGCTTCCCAAGTGAAGTCAGTAACCCAAGGGCTTACGGGAGCCCCTTTTTAACTCTAAAACACCAAACCAAATGCATACATACAACACCAGAGCTGCAGTAGATAGGATACGAATGGGAAAGACAAACTCACTAATTATCCTAGCCATACACACATCGCCTTGAATCTTAGCAGTTCCCATACCAACATTTTTTTTCCATCTGTCATAAACGATATATAAGATCAGTTAGTTCCACCATGTTTTTTAGACAGCAAAAAAAGAAAGATGAGAATATCATATGTGAATAGAGGCTTTCCATTACCTTTATACAGCATGATCGTATTACGCCATAGACAAGCTCCACGCTTAGCAAACAGGTTGACCACGAGATGAGCTCGGGTCAACATCCAACATAATAACCTTATCACGAAGTGCAGATCCAAAACAAGGAACAAGTCGAATGCAGGAGTTCCTGGCAAAAGCCCCAAATCGTTTTCCCCAAACCCTCGTGACTAGCTGTCTTCCATACTCAATTAAAGTGCATTAATGATACACCAACTCACCCTAGTAGAGGTGAAATTTATGGGTAACAAGTCTATAGTGAAGTCGTGTAGTCAACTATGTTAACATTTGCAAAGAGGTCGATTTTGCACCAAGTCCATAGGCATAATTTATGAAACAACCCACCTTCACTTATATCACCATAAGCTACTAGTCATAAACCATACCATGGGTAACCTTTCATGTTATGATTTTCCCCATGATAGTTGGATAATCACCTTTCTCAAATACCTTAGAAATTGCGTGGGATTTAGTACCAATTGTAAACAGAGCACCAAACATTAGAAATAAACAAACTCGCATATGGATTTCACTTGTATCACATGAATACAAAGAAGTACGTTAGCAAGATGCTAAGTGAGTCCGGAAACCATCCCTTACCCATACCTTCCGTCAACTCTGCCAAGGTATGTAATTACCTGTCTGGGAGTGTTATAAAATCCTCGTGTGAGAAACATACCATCATCAATAGAGCTCATCACCTGAAGGTGTCGTTCGTCATTTATAATTAAAACCACATGTTTTCTCAAATAGTAAATAGTGTTATATTCTACCTTTTTAACCAACATTTACAACCACAATAAAAACATGATCTCATTTATTTTCCACATCGCTTCCACAAATACTAAACTTACACACAGATTTGATCATGTAAAACATAAGTATTAAGATTACATTTGTTTCATGCTAGAATGGATGTTTTAACAATTCTAGACTTAATGTACGAGTCTTTTACTGTAAATTAACAAATATTGCAGGCAGGAAAAGTTTTTAACTTTTTTCTATTTTTGGGACATTACATTGATCGTGGGTTGGGATTTATTATTAAACATGAGCATGATCTCAGCTACACTTGTGCAATTTAGGGAAATTTTCTCCATGATCACTTTGGACATGATTTTGTGACAAGAGCCCCTATCCATAAGACATGAATCAACAATCCCACCCATGATTTTCATTGATACAAAGAAAGGTGTATATATGGACTCAGGTATCACCAATTTTTTACCCATTGACTTCTTTTCCAAACTGATCATCATAATCAACCATATCTGTATTATATTGCATTCTCATTTCATAAGAAGTCATGGATGCAAAAAGGGTAGCAAGGGATCTATTCAAGTTCTGATGTTCCTTGGGAACTCTAAGGATGTCTAAGAAAATGATGATACCTTTCAAGGTTCCTAAATCGATGACCATGTTGTAATGCACGTAATGGTTGGAAAAGGTAGACATGGATTACTATCCCATGCTAGAAATCTTGACTTAAATGATGTGTGATTAGTGACATAAATTATCGGTGATCGGTGATGGCCTTGACTTAGGAATAGAAGGCATAATGATATTTTATTTAGTGTTTCGCTTATTTGTGGAAAAATCATTAAGAACTTGTCACATAAACATTGACTCATCAATGGGTTCTTCTTTAATAATGACTATTGTGGGCATAACCTTCTTCCCTTTTGCCCATTATTTCTCTAACAAGAAAGGGTCACAAGTCAAAGAGAATGGAATATTCATTAGAGTATGTCACCTCAGGATCGACAGTCATGATCAGTTTGAGACCCCTGACGGCAAGAGGTTCCCAAGACCTTATGTAGCTCCTAATGTTCCAAGCTCAACCGAGAGACAACTTGAATGTGCTCAGGCCCATATTAGGTTGTCTTGAGGTAAGATGATGCATGAAGGAATCTATGCTTCTACCCTAAGTGATGGACATGGACGTAGCCTTATGTTCAACACTAGACTTTTACCCTAATTGATGGATGTGGAAGTAGCATTATGGTCATCACCGGACTATCAGTCTATTGTATAAGGATATCAGATAACTATATATGAAAGGGGAAATGTAATGCGTTATCCTTACCTTTGATATCTTTGAAATTAACCTATGTTTGCATTTCAAAAGGTGAATGAGGTATCCAAAAAAAAATTTCTCCTCTTTGAAGCTTGATCATTTTTGGAAGATTTAGCACTTATATGAATGGGTGAGAAAGAAAATGCATAGTAATTTGGAAAATATGGATCCACACTTTGAACATTAGTTTTTTTTAGGCCTTACTTTGTTTGCTGCAACAATTTCTTGCATGCATTCTTCATTTAGAATATGTTGATCGGTTTGGACACCAACAAATTCGTCCTTGGAATTATAGAGAGGTGTTTATAGCATAAATCGCTATATTTTGGGTGCTTTTTCTCTCAGGGATGAGACCATAGAGGAACGTGCTCTTGCATTCTCTAGGATTCCTAGATCAAAGAATGCTTTCTCTTAATTCTCGGATTGTCAACTAGGAATTTGGGTGAAGGGAGGTCGATGACTATCAAAATGAGTAATGCATATTGCAAAAGACTTGACTATGTGAAAATGGTGAAACAGATCCTTAACTCTTTCCAACCCGTGGAAGAAATGTAAGAAATATTTTCAATACTATGCAAACATATCGCAATTTAATATGTTAAGGTCATTTAATAGTGACAAGGATGGAGATGAGGAAAGGGATGGATGAATCTCCAAGAAGTGATTACTAGTAACGGAAGCATTCTGGAAGTCCGTAATTAGGGTGAGGTGCAGGGCACAACATTTGTGGAGGAGTATGGTTCTGAACTAGGGGAGGGGCCCATCCACTCCTCCTTGGCGTGATGAGGAAACAGCAACAGATATTCTGCAGGTGCAACGAGAAGTGGCAGGAATTGGAGGAGAGGGTTACAACATTACAACAGAGATTTCGGCATTGGGAACAGGAAAAACGGGGTAGGGAGTCTGCATCCCTAAGTCTTTTAGTAATCCAGCCATCTCGGTGAATCCAACAAGAGTTAAAGAGAGAATCCAGCATATGATGGATCACGCACAAATTGTTAAATTCATGGGCATCTGTCCTTCTGAGAAAGCCCTTACATGGTGGATTCTCTCAACTTGGAAACCTAAATAACATTTTGATCTCCTACTGGGGTCGAAGGGGTTCTTTACTGTGGTTTTTCTTAATGTGGAAGACAAGGATAGGGCATTCGAGGGAGGACCCTATTTATACTACTCAGCAGGGTTATTTCGACGTATGTGGAAGGATAATTTTAATCCTGACAAGGAGGATCTGTTCAGAGCCCCTGTTTGGATCAGACTCTATTCATTACTGACTGAATACTGGGATCCTGAAATACTGAGGGCAATTGGAGGCTCTCTAGGGAATTTTGTTAAAATCTCTGACCAAACGAAGAAAGGAAGGTATGTGTAATATGCCCGTTTGTGTGTTTATATGAATATCTCCAAAACCCTACCTAAAGGGATTACCCTAAATTGGGAAGATTCTAAGTGGTTCCAAACCCTCGATTATGAATACGTTCCTTTTCACTGTCGATGATGTCATACTCATGGACATCTAGCCCATGACTATCATTTGGATCTCCCAGCAGAAATACCTTGTATCAAACCTCTGAATCAGCATGAAGCTAAAGGATTTACCAAAATCAACAATAGGAGGAAAGCGGGATGGAGGCATAATGGTGCTGAGCCCAAGAGTAAAGGAACCAGCACAAACCACTTTGCCGCGTTGTATCCTGATTTTCCAGATCCCTGTAATCCAAAGGAAACCCAGGATCCTTCTATTAGTGAGGTGGATAAACCTGAAGGGACATCCGAGATCCGAGCTAAGGGTAAAAATGTGAAGGATAAATACCCTTTGCAGTTGAGCTGATGGAGGAGGAACTGGAGGAAATGGAGCTAGGAGACATGGATCTTGATAGTATTGAAGAAGCATGTAAGAACATTAAGGCGCACTCGATTGCAGACAATCAACTTAATTTTTTAAAAGATGCCATTCTAAAAACTAAACCCACTTCTAGTCTGGGGAATGGGACCCTAAAGCTGAAGGAAAGTAAAAGGAAATTCAAAGAAGGAGGATCGAAGAGAGGACAAAGATCCAATAGGGAACATATAGGGGAAATTGGGGCTCGATTGGTTGACTTTGGTTAGTATCCAACGATCCAGGAAGCTCTCTTATCAGTGAGATATAGTGCTTGATGAAAATCATTTCATGGAATATTTGAGGGACTAAAGGTCCTCGTCAAAGAAAGACTCCGAAAAGTAAGATTATGAAGGAAAAACCTGTTGTGGTTTTGTTACAAGAGACCAAGTGTTCGGGAGCTCATTTGGAACTAACTTCATGTAGCATTTGGAAAAATTGTAAGAGTGATGATGGATTCTATTGGACACTCTAGTGGAATAGTGATCCTGTGGGACCCGCGACTTGTGGCCCTCACTGATTTTCTCTCCACTAAGTTCAGTCTCTCTGCTGCTTTTCATCTTTTCGGGTCCAACGCGAAGGGGGTGATTACCAATGTGTATGGGCCAAGCAATTATCTGGATAAGCGTAATTTTATTACCAATTTATCTAGGCTTAGGAGCATGTTTGAAGAGACTCACTGGATTGTTGGAGGTGATTTTAACTTGATTATATCTATGGTGGAAAAGAAAGGGGATAGGAAAATCCTAACTCCGGAAAATACTATGTTTGATGAATTCATTGAGAACAATAAAATGATTGATGTAGCTATGGGGAGAATGGTTTCACATGGAGTAACAGATGGGGAGGGGAGCATTTGGTGGCGACTAGGTTGGATAGATTTCTTGTGTCTAAAAGCATTATGCTCTTAGGGGGAACTCTGGACTCATGTCCGATAGCTTCTGCAGATTCTGATCATTGGTCGGTTTCCCTTATTTGGAGTAATATTGGAAGTCAAATGAATAGGCCTTTTAGGTTCAATTTTTTTTGGCTAACTCATACAGATTTCCATTCAAATGTCGAGGAGTGGTGGAGGCATACTTTACCCCCTCAGGGTACTAAAATGTATTGTTTTCAAGAGAATTAAAGCTACTGAAAAAGATCAAAAGATGGAATAAAGAAGTCTTCGGGGATATTTTTGCTGATATAGCTAAGATTGAGAAACAAATGGAACAAGTCTAGGTATGTATTATGAGAAATGGCTTTAATGAGGATCTGGCTCTGGAGGAAAAAAACCGCTCTGATCAACTTTATCAGAGGCATAACCAGGAGGAAATGTTGTGGAAGCAGAAGTATCGAAACTAATGGCTGATGGATGGGGATAACAACACAAAGTTCTTTCATAGAGCTACCATTCAACATAGACACCAGAATCAAATTTGCAAACTCCATACCAATGAGGGAGTTCTAGTTGATTCTCATGAGGATATTGAGCAGGAACTCATGTCTCATTTTAAGGATGCGACAACAGAACCGCAGATTAACCAGTCTACAACCTGCAGGGAGATAAAGGAGGTTATTCCTAGGCTGATCACTAATGAGCAGAATGAGATGCTTATTCGTCCCATTGAAATACAGCGGTTGAGATAGCCATTAACCAGATGGAGGATAATAAATCCCCGAGCCCTGATGGTTTTATGGCCAACTTCTTTCACCACTTCTTGGATTTGATTAAAACTGAAGTATGGCAGGTCATGGACGAATCAAGGAAAATGAAAGAGGTGCTCCCTTCTCTAAACTCTACCTTTATCACACTGATTCTGAAGACTCCTGGGGATGAGAGACTTGACTTGTTCAGACCTATCTCTGTGTGTAATATCATCTATAAACTTATAACGAAAGTCATTGCCAATAGACTAAAACCCCTTCTTCCTACTTTGATCTCTTTGGAGCATACAAGTTTTGTGGAAGGCAGACAGATCCTAGATGGTATTATCCTTCCTCAGGAAGTCTTACATTCACTCAAGAGCATGAAGAAGGTTGGGATGCTACTGAAGCTCAACTTATCTAAAACATATGATAAACTTAACTAGACCTACATGCAAGATATTATGGAATCCTTTGGTTTTAGCAAGTTATGGATCAAATGGGCACCTGTCTGATTTTTTCAATCCTACGAGGGGTATTCGCCAAGGGGATCCCCTCTTGTCATTTCTCTTTGTGATCATGACTGAAGGTCTTGGAAGGCTTATTTCACATTTTGTTGATAAGGGGAAAATCGAAGGTCTTAAATTCCCACTGTATGAAAAGGCTATAACCCATCAATAGTTTGTTGATGACACTCTCCTGATGGGTCATTCTTCTATTCAGGAAGCTATACAAATTAAGAAGGCGTTGAATATCTTCTTAAGAGCTTTGGGGCTTACTTTGAATATGGACAAATCCTTGATTTTCTCCTTTAATACTCCGGCTGTAAACCAAAGGAACATAGTTAGGATTTTTGGTTTCACTAAGAGCTCCCTTCCATCCAAATACTTGGGTGCTCCCTTGTTTGATGTTGTCCTTAAGAAGATTTCCTGGGAAGAACTCTTAAGTAAAATGAGGGAGAAGCTTTCTAGTTGGACATTCTGGGCTTTAAACTTGCCGGGATGAATTATTCTTGTTAAAATTGTTCTTTAGGCGATGCCTCTATACCTTTTTTCTCTACTCTCGGCTCCTAAATTGGTCCTGAGGGAGATCAGAAATATCCAACGTTCTTTCCTTTGGGGAGGCACTAAGGAACATAAAAAATGGCCCCTGGTGACTTGGGAGACTCTATGTAAGTCAAAACCTGAAGGCAGGGTTGGATTACGGGATCCTGAGAAGATGAGCATTGTTTGTGGAGCAAAGATTTGGTGGTGGTGGCTCAATCATATGAATGAGCAATGGGCCAGCATTTGGGGCATGAAATATGCTCATAATATCGAAAAGCAGGACCGGGTTAGGATGGATAGGCTAGAACAGGGGTCGCACATTTGGAACATGGATAGAAAAGGACGTGAGCTGGTAAGAAAACATAGTTTTTGGGAGGTCAGACAAGGATCGTCAGTTAATCTGTGGTCCGATGCATAGCAACAAGAACTGCCCCTTCTAAATTTGGTGAATGATATCCCTCCGGATTACGCACTATTGGAAAGAGGAACCTAATGATCGAGGTTTTCGGGTATGGAAGCATATGATTTGGTGGATGGAGACATATGGGGAGGAAATTGGCAAACGCATCCATGAAACTTTGCAGCAACGACAGATCAAAGTTCAGTTGGGTTTGGATCTGTTGCGTTGGGGGAATCGACCGAAAGGTATGTTCACTATGAAAGAGGATTATTACATTTAGGGTGGTCATGATAATCTTGTTGTTGATAAGATATGGAAACGCCATTGGGATGCTAAACTTTTTCCTAAAATTACTCTCGTCATTTGGTTAGTGCTGAAAAGGAAGATTTTAACGTGGGATAACCTTACAAAGCGGGGCTTCGAGGGACCCTCCTGTTTCATTCTATGTGGAAGACATGGGGAAACGATTGCATATCTTCTTGACGCGTGCAGCTTCTCCTCAGAACTCTGGGATAAGGGCACCATGATCTTCCGTATGATGGATAGACTACACACTAACCTGGTGGGTTCAATTCAGGGCTGGAGAAACGATCATTTGCAAGGGAGAATCCTTAATAGAATCTGGGGGCTTTTCCCTGGTTTTCTTATGTGGGATGTATGGAACGATCATAATCAAATAATTTTCAGAAGGAAATTTCAGAACTGTCTTGTTATATGGAACCAAATTCAACGTGGTATTATAAAGACTCTACAATTAACTCAGTGGAATGAGAAGGATATGAACTTACAGGCAATTGAAGTTAATATTCTAAATAATTGGGGCATTAGGGTGCCACCTAACCATATCAGGCGTAGGCATCCTCAAAGAACTTCCATGGAAATCCCGGGGGCTTGGTCAGCACCTTTACCTGGTTGGCTCAAGCTTAGCTTTTATGGCGCATCAAAGGGTAATCCTAGGAAGGCTGGTTATGGTGGGGTTATGGGGGATGACAAAGGAAGTGTCCTGTTTAGATACTATGGTCACATGGGCCTTGATACCAATAATGCAGCTGAATGCGAGGCAATAATACAGGGTTTAAGCATGGCCGCTCGTCATGGCATTACTAGTCTCCACATGGAGGGGGACTCCAAATTAATTATCTAGCTTGCCACTAGGTTGGCTAATGCGACTCGGGCGGCCAAGTTGGCACCTTCTTGGAGGTTAGGGTGGCACATGACAGGCTTAGAAAAATTATTAAAATAATGACCTTTGTCACCTTTTACCACGTTCGACGAAGCGCAAACTGCTTGGCTGACGTGATTGCAAACCAGGGTGCCAGGTGCAGTAATGGGGATGGGGTGGTGATGCCTTCAATATGCCAATGATCATGTGTAGAGCTAGATGTCTGCAAATTGCCGAAAGAAACATGTGTTCGATGGGTGAGGTTGTTGGAAGTCCTTTGACGTAATGTGAAGTGATGGCTCTTAAGAGATGGTATACTCAGGATGGTAGGAGTTATGAGCGACCTTTTGTGACTCCTTCAGGATATTTAATAGCATGTCCTTCCCCTTATGACTTTTCTAGGCGGACATGGCGAGCGGCCACGACCGCAGTGTTTTTCCGTCATCTTTTCCCTAAGTAGTTGCAAAGGGATTTAGAGGAGATGGAAGGCCATTTATGGAGGATGGTTGGAGAACAAGAACTGCCACCTAAGGTAGTGGCTATGGTGGATTGGATCCAGGATCGGAGCAACACCAGAGGACGTATGGATCTATATAACAGAGTGTTGGTCACGCTCTGGGTCATGAAAACGCTCATTTCTTAGACATAGGCAGCTTGGGTGGACATTCTGGCGGAGTCCCAATGACTAAAAAAATAGGAGGAGAAGTGTAAGGAACATGCTGTTGAGACCCATTGGATACGTATGAAGTTGGATGCCATTTCCGAGGAATTGGGTATCTCTTTCTTAACCCACCCCAAGAAAGTTGATAATTCGAAGGTTATTGATCTCCGGGGAAAAGCTGGTGAGATGGACGACACGCTGGTCATCAACATTGAAGATGATTAGGGACCTATGGGATGACTCTTTGGACATGTTGATGAGCTGGTTTTCCTCTTTACTACTTTAGCTCCTGGTGATTGTGTTCTGTCATGTTACTGGTGGAGATTCTTGATGTTTTGATGGGGTTTAGACCTATGTCTGGGTTTTGTAAGTGGACTTATGGCTGGCTTTTGCTTTGGCCCCTACTTGGTTAGTTTGTTTTGGCTCATGTTTGAAGTCTTTGGGATTATAGGTATGGGATTACCTCTTCGAATGCTTGTTATCTCTGCATATTGTGGTGTAATGAGTTTTGTAAATCTTGCTCTCTCGTCTTACCCTGTTTTCAGTCTGTTAATAGCTTCCTGTAGACGGCTAGTCGATGGTCTTGTTCTTTTAGCTATGTTCCAAATTGTAATACTTGATCTTTGGTTTTGTATATGGTATTATGTTGATCAGAAGAGTTTCGATCCCTGTGGTGGCTACTTAAGCACCATGAATATTGAGAAGATATATATTGTAACTTTTGTTTGACAATTAATAGAATGATGCTCTGTTTTTTTGCTTAAAAAAAAATAGCGACAAGGCTGGAAATTATGTTGTTCAACTACACACTGGTTGATTGTATTTCTTTACAACTCTTACTTTGAGATTTTCCTGCAAGCAATTTAAATTGTTCAAAGCCATAAATATTTGGTATTTTTGTTTACATAGTTCCATTTTATATGAGGACTATTCTAGGATCTTCTACTATCAAGCATGAGATGGAAATGATTCTGAGCAATTAACTATCATTATAACATACTCTTCATATAAAAATAGGTAATTATTGATCCCTCTTCTACTACATATATTATCATGGTGTATTGCACTTCCAATAAGAATAAAGGGGCCTAATCATGCAGAGTCCGTCCTTGTAGAGGTGACTGTAAATGACAATAAATTTCGAGTATTTTAAGAAGGATACTGAGAGGATTTATTTCTAAAATTTCATGAATCTGGTTTTTGAAAATTTCCACTAGTTTGGTGCAGCAACCCAGATAGGTTTGATTCATGAGAAGGAATATTTTGTGAGTAGGTAGTATTGTAGCTACAGTGCTTCAGATCATTTTTTATTTTTTACCATCACCCACATTTTGGTTTGGCTTAGACCTAATCAAGATACTTTTTTTGATGGTGTTAGCATCCATAACAACAAATCATGTATAAATACAACGTTTCTTGGCTTTGACTTCCATAATGATGAATATCATGATTCCTATCATGGTCAATATTTTTTGCTTTTGATAAGACCGGGCAAATGAGTACAAAAAACCCAAGGTGAATATCCTTCTATTACGCTAGTTTTTGGAATATAAACCTACGACTTGTTGTGTCGAAGAGGTGAATTCTACATCCCAGTAGGGGTGATGTGTAACTCCTTCCATGCTCATCTTGTAGTTGGTTTCCTTCTAAAAAACAATATTGTAAGAAATAACATGTCGACTATTTAAAACATTTCAAACGGTAAATATATAAAAATACACAAATAAGATAAATTAAAACTCTTCCTCAACATTTGCACTCTAAAAAGAAATTTTCACTTCGAGAGATTTGATCCCTCTTGGTGCTTGGTAGATCCCATTTAAGATGGATCTATGCTTGCATTTTTCATTGTTGGTTACATGGACGAGTCATTAAAATATTTGTAATCTAGCATTCATAGGTTATAACTGTTTACATTTATAGTTGTCTCAAAAAATGATAAGAAAAATGGTGTTGTCTCTCTAGAAGCTGAGCGGATGTCACTACAAAGCTTGTGGTGCTATATCAATGTATTTTTGAAACACCCGCCCATACACCAAGGATAATTTTAAGGGGGAAATTTAGCCCATGGGCTATTTTTCCATGTTTTTTTTCCAAAAAAAGATTCGCCAATTTGCATTTTTTGAAGCACCTTTTCACCCAATTTTGATGGGGTAAACTTTTTTCACTCTAAAAATCACCTAATTATTATATAAACTCTATAAACTCCTTATAAATTGAGATAATTTTAGAAAAATATTGCCAAATATTTTATAGTTGACATTTTAAGAATTGGTAAGATTTGCCAAGGTTTATACACTTTTAAATAAGTATGGATCCTTAAAATTATCCCTGCCATACACTCTGCCATTGTGTTTATAAAACTGATAAACATGCCACATTGAGTGTCCATTGAGGGCATTGGAGGTATATCCGAAGCATGTAATAATAAACTGAGCATACATGCGGGATGCATATTAGTGTTAAGTGTACCGTCATCATTTTCGTAATGGCACAACTGATCACTTGAGCACTAAAAAGGAAATGACGTCTCATGTCACCGCAACTACCTTAGGCCCACTTATTTTTCATTTCTAGTAGCTCGTGCGGTACTTCCTAACAACCAGCCAAGGGTGTGACCAGCTCTGTTGTCCACCAGCAAACTAGGCCTACCTGCAGAAACCTCTATACTTATGTCTTTTTTTTTCTCTTACCTAACCAATTTTCTTATGTTATACATCCAATATTTAACATGTCCAATACTTAGCCATTTTTGCAAGAAACACAATAAACACAAGAATATGGGTGGCACCCCAAAACTAGGCATGTTGAGAGTTCAATATATAAGTGCAATGGTTACAATAGTAAAATAGTCGGAATTGTGCTCGCAGGCCCGCCCAACTGAAGGAGTTCCCAATTGGATAAATCCCCAAGAATAAACCCAAAAAATTATGCCACTTTATAAAACCATCACATCTCTCTTGCTACTACCACAAACCCTTCCTATCACTTCTTCCACAATGCACCTCCTACAGATCCACACCAAACAACTGCTTGCCACAACATTTGTGTTGTACACCAAACTCTAGCAAAGGTGAGTTCCCAACAAGAACCCCCAGGGAATTACCCTTAAGCAAGCTTCCAAGGTGAGATCCCAAACCGAACTAGCACTTGATCTTCCAATGCGGTCAAGCTCCCAAAACGAGCTATAACCAAGCTTCCAAGACAAGCTCACCAACTAAGATTCCAAACCAAGTTCCTATCTGGAGCTTCCAACAGGAGCTCCTCTCTGACACTACCCAAAGCGATCCTCAAGTCAAGTTTCCTCTCCACTGCAATTATTTCCAAGATTCTCCGACAAGAGATTCCAACTCTGACTCTATGTGTTAGGAGAGCACTTCCTGCGGCCTTCATTAAAGCTCCCTTTAATTAGCGAACCTAAAATATGCCTTATACTTTCTCTCATGGATCGTCTCAGATACATGTTGGCATGATTCTCATCTCATATATAGACGATTTTCGCAGGTGGTTGCACCCCAATGTTCGGGAAACCTTTGCACATTGAGTCCTCATCAGATGCTGAAGACCAACTTCAAAATTCACAAGGTGAGCGTCTGGGGAAAGAGTCTCATTATCATTCAAAGGTTTCCCCTGAAGGAAGTCCTCCATTGCCACTGTTAAGAGGGCGTTCATCGTCCCATAGACCCCCAATGTATTCATATGGTGGGTTTCTCTAGTGCGGGAGGACACCACATTTTCCACCATCCCACCAAATTCTGCACCCAACTACTCAGCAGGAAGTCTATTCTGCTTTTTCCTTAGTCGTTTCTCCAAGCAAGTGGTGCGAGGATGGGAAGACACGGGAAGATCATTCTCAAAGAATCCCTATGCTCTTCCCATTTCTTTCCAGGCACATGGCATGTGTGTGCATCACAACCTATTGGTTTTCTTCTTCTTGGTGACCTTCATTCTAGTCATGGTCACAACCTGTTGGTTTTCTTCTTCTTGGTGACCTTCATTCTAGTCATGGTGATCATCTTGTGCAAAAAAACCCAGAGAGATGAGCCGAGGATTGAAAAATTGATCCCAACAACAAGCGCTTGGTGCATGCAATGAGGTTGACGGACCTGCGGGTGACCACATTTACAAATTGTGAACGAGTTCTCGAGTTGAATTATCCTCTTCTAGAGGCATCGAATGTATACTTGATGTGGGCTCTCATCTCCCACAAGGGTAGCCATGAAAGCTCTCACAAGGAAAGTTAGAAACTCATGTACTGCACTACTTGGGAATTCACTATAATGATGGCCCATCTATTGAAACTGACGGGGTTGTGTGCTTTGCTTCTGAGCTAAAACCTTGCCCGTACTCCATGTGCCCAGCTACATGCATCAGCCGATGTGGCTTGACTAATGTTAGGCATGTGTGGTGATGTCATCACCCTGCTAGCACGTGACATGCAAGAATATAATTTTAATTGTAATTACATAAAATTTTGAAAATAATATTATATATAATTCTGCAAATATTGAAAAATTAATAGTAAGTTAATTTTGATTTTTTTAAATTTAAACTAAAAATTTAAAACATTTACTTAAATATAAATTTAAGACATTAAATCATAACAATATTTTTTTAAATAAATAAAAACAACATTTATGTACTAATTATTTTTTACTATAAATAAAAGTTCTAAAATTCTTAAGGTGTAAACCAGATTTGAAAACTACAATATAACAAAATAGTGTCAACATTTCATCACTATATTTTAGCAATATAAGTTCTAAAATTCTTAAGGTGTAGACAAGGTTTGAAAACTACAATATAACAAAATAATGCCAACATTTCATCACTATATTTTACCAAATTTCATAAACTGACCGAACAACGAAAAAACGCAGTGCATGCATTTCAACATAGAAATGCAAATTAAAATAAAATGAATTTGGCAATAAGTCAGTGTTCAGACTTAATTGAATATTAATAATTTATTAACCATTTAATTAAATAATTGATTTTTAAATATTAAGAAAAAATAATTTTTAGATTACGAATTGTTTTCGTGACTTTGGAAAAAACTTTACTGTCAATTTGATAATAGAATTTTATCAATTAATTTTTTATGTTCATCGTAATAAAACTATTCAACATTAACAATAATCGTTCATGTTTAAATCTAAAAAAATTTATAGTAGCAAAGTGCTTACAATTTAATATGGGAAAGATGTTGTGAAGTGATGTGACATATATTTTAATAATAAAAAATTAAAAAAAAAAAACATATTTGCTACAAATTGTTTACACATATTTTAATGAAATTAAATATATATTATGTTAATTAAATCATCATAACTACTCTTTGAATTTTTGTTTAATATATTCTGATTTTCAAAAATACCTGTTACTGAATCCAACCACAATAATTACGACCCCACTTCCACTGTGCCAATGGAAGAATCTAAGACAAATTCTAAGAAACTCGCCCCTTCGAGTAATAATCCAAATTCGATGCAAAATACTATTAATTGATATTTTCGTTAGGCTGAAAAGTACCCCAAATAAAAAATAAACCCAGAACTTGTTCACACATTCCTCATAATTACAACTGAGAAACAACTAATAAATGAGAGATTACCAAAAAAAAAAGGAGTTTTCCGTAAGTATTTTTGGATTTTTTAAAAATATATTCATTTATTTTGCACTTGAATATTTTAATATAAATTTATGAAGATTTATAAGATATTCCATAAGCCCATAGGAAGAACTACATCCCATTAAGTTGATATCAATAAACAATTTAAAATAATCCGGTTCACAATTTGATTTTGAGATATTTAGTTAGAAAAATTGGAGGGTTTCATCACTCCAATTTTGGGATGATGAGTTCCTGTTTAAGTGTGGACAAGGTAAAGTGGAAATAACGATAGGATGGCAAGAAAGCAGGGAAGCGGAGGTGGAAAGTGCGTTCCTTGCTCTCCTTAGTGGGAGCCGGAGCAAGGTGACATTGAAAAATCGACTCCATCTCCACATTCCCTGAATCCTGGTAAATAATCAATGTGGAATCCAATTCTTTCCAATCCTACTCATTCCAATCCACGTAGTGCATATATTACCATGACTACGCTAATGGAATACGCTCCAATGGTCTCCAAAACCATTCAAAATTTTAACAATTCGAAAACTCAACGATTTCTATCCATTATATGGAAGAAAGAATCCTTCAAACTCATTATAGGACATCCACTGTAACAAGAATTTTGTGTCACATGGCACGCTATTGAGGCTTATATAAACATGTATTAAGTTGGAAGTATGGTGCTCATCCAAATGGTATGTTGAAGCAAACCAAAAACATGACTTGAACATTCGTTTTGGATGGAAAGCTCACAGGACCTGATAATCATGATTTTGTCACCTATATTAAGTTTCACAATGTGGCATTTTCCTCTCACACAACTTTGGTGAAGTTTCATCATGTTTAGCTTGTTTATCCATTTTTCGCCAATTTTATTAGTCACGTTTCTTTTGATAAATTATTTTTACTACCAGTGTCCCCAAAATAAATTAAAAAAATAACCCCCCACATGACCTCACTCAATGTAATACCCCTAGAATGGAAAGGAATAAAAAAGGCATACCCATAATAAGTCAATAATAAGAATGCATGTAAGTAACTCCTCTGAGCAGGCGGGTCTTACGACCGATCTTCCATCCTTACAAATATCCTCTTCCCTTTGAGAATCATTAGTTGAACCACCTCGGTCAGGGCAGTCGAGAATTTATAGACTGGATAGTGCACCTGCTAGACAATGGAAGAATTCGTTTAAACAAAAATACCAAGTATTTTTGGTTTTGAACAATTTAATTTGCTTGAAGGAAAGTCTCAAGGTAAGAGTTGTAAAGAAATACAATCAACCAGTGTGCACAGTGGAACTACAAAATCTCCAGCCTTGTCAGAATTGAATGACCTTAACCTAATAAATTGTTATATGTTTGAATAGTATTGAAAATTTTTCTTACGCTTTTTCCACAGGTTGGAAATATTTAAGGATATATCACCATTTTCACATAGTCAAGTCTTCCTCAATATGCATTACTCATTCCGACAGTGGTGGGCCTCCCTTCACCGAAATTCGTGGTTGACAATTCGAGAATTAAAAGAAAGCAATTTTTGATCCAGGAATCCTGGAGAATGCAGGACGAGGTTCCTCTATGCTCTCATCCCAAAGAGAAAAATGCACCCAAATAATCACCTCCCTGTAATTCCAACCATAAATTCGTTGGTGTGGAAACCTATCAACATATTTTAACTGAAGAAGGCATGCAAGAAATTGTTGCATCAGACAAAGTAAACCCAAAAATAAAACTAAGGGTTAGAGTGTCGATCCATATTTTTCAAATTACTATATATTTTCTTCATATTAGCATATGTAATGAAAAAATCTAGTACGAATAAAATACATAAGTCGACTACTTATTGCACCGAAGAGGCACATTCTATAGCCCAATAGGGGGAGATGTGTAACTCCTTTCGTGCTCATCTTAGAGTTGACATGTGTCCATTTAAAAAAATAACTAGCATAGATCCATCTTAAAAGTGGCTCTACCAAGCGCTAAGAGGGATCAAATCTCTTGAGGTGCAAACCCATTTTAGAGTGCAAATGCAGAGGAAGGGTTTGCATCTCGAGAGATTTGATCCCTCTCGGCACTTGGTAGAGCCACTTTTAAGATGGATCTATGCTAGTTCAGTCGTGGGTGTGGGGGGCTTAGGGAGAGTAGGAAGCAATAAAATCCATCCACTATATGAAAGTAATTAAGAATTGGATGCTTAAATTAATGCTGTTATGAATGATTTATTGTAAGAATATACAAAATATCATTGGCTTAAATTAATGCATATTAAGACTGATTTATTGTAAGAGGATATTTACTTAACTACATCAACGAACTTATATAAATTCTTATAAATTATCTATCTTTTACAGAGTTCCCATATTTCAATGCAAAAAAATATTCGTGTATGATAAGTTTGTTGATATTAATTCATCAAGTATTGCTTGGTGGATTGCAAGGGCCATAGAACCATAGTGGAGAGGCCATCTCTTACCATCTTATAGTCAAATCAATGCAACATAGATTTGTGATTCATATACATTTGTTGAAATCAATACGGTGAGTATTGGTGGGTGGAGTGAGAGAGATGCAAGAGAGTAGAGGAGAGATCATCTTTTGCAGAGTTACACTGAAATCAATGCAACTGAGATTGATGACAGATACCTTTTTTAAAATCATTATAGCAAGTATTGGCAAGTGCAGTAAGACGACCACATGACTGTTCAAAAGAGGCCATATCTTATAGAGTTACATAGAAAGCAATGCAACATAGATTGATGAATGAGATAAGTTTGTAGAAATCAATGTGAATATTGGTGCGCAGAGTGAGAATGTCGCAGCTCCTAAGCCGAAAACCAAAAATGTTTTTGTGTCAAACGTGTACACAAATCTTCCAATTTCTTTAATCTCATGCATTCAAAGATTTTTGATATATTAATAGTAAAGTTCTTCTCTCATGTAAAAAAATATAGTAGTCTTGATGTTTGCGTAGGACTATATAGTCATAAATGTTTGCAAAGGAATTTCTTTTAAGAAGAGAACTGTATAAAAGGATTTTGTGTGAATGTGATTTCAATAGAAGCATTTATGGAGCAATTCTTGTGATTGTATTTTCAAATGAATAAGAAAGATCCTAGTAAAGGTGAGCATTATTTGTTCTAGATTTTTGTGTCTATTTTCAGTTTATTTAATGATTCGCAAAGGCTTGTGAAACCAATGTTATCATAATTGGACTAGTCATCGAACCAACAGAGCCCAAAATGTGAACCGGAACCGGAACCGGGAAAAAAACAGTCGACTAAGAAATACATAAAATATTCATATTTAAAAAAACATATATATTCATGTGCATACATATGAACCCAAACCATTAATACAAAAATATGCAAATTTTATCATATATATAGCAAGTATGGGAGCAAATAACCAAATAACACTTAGTGCAATACATTTATGAAGTTATGAACAAATGTACATCAACAAAGAGGCTCTAAATGGCCCCTACAGTCCAAAAATAAAGCATAGTACTAACGAATAGCCATAAATTAGAGAGCGGGGGGGATCTTTAAATAGCTTCAATGGAGGCTTAGGGTTTTGTTAGATGCTTAGGTGTCTTTTTTTGTGTTTTCTTTAAAAAAAATTGAGTTCAAGTTGGTCCCCGTCCATGGTCATACGAAACAGTATGGGCCGGACCGGTTTTATACGGAACCAGTCAAAACCGGCTGGTTCAACGGTTTTGGGTCAGTTCCATATGGAACCAACTAGTTCAGTGGTAGTTCACTGCTATTTTCTGGGTTTTCTGGTTCAAGGTCCTAACCGGACCAGCCAAGCTTCTAAACCGGTTGGAATAGCTAGTTTTTCCGGTTCCAATAAAATTGTGTTAAACATTAAAGAAATTTTAAATTAATTAAAAAAAAAATATCAACAAAAAGTTATTTTTTCCATTACTTTAAAAAGATTCAAATACACAAATTAATATCAACATGAAAATAAAAATCCAAACTTGAAATAAAACACTCCATCAACGAACTTATCTAAGTTCTTACAAATTATCTATCTCTTACAGAGTTCCACATATTTCAATGCAACAAATCTTGGTGTCTAAGATAAGTTCGTTGATATTAATTCATCAAGTATTGTTGGGTGGAGTGTAAGGGCCATAGGACCACGGTGGAGAGGCCATCCCTTACCAACTTACACTAAAATCAATGCAACATAGATTGATGATTCATATACGTTTGCTGAAATCAATGCGATGAGTATTGGTGGGTGGAATGAGAGGGATGTAGGACTGTAGAGGAGAGACCATCTCTTGCAGAGTTACACTGAAATCAATGTAATTGAGATTGATGACATATACATTTTTAAAAATCAATGTAGCAAGTATTGGTGGGTGCAGTATGATGGCCACAAGACTGTTGAGAAGAGGTCGTCTCTTATAGAGTTACATAGAAACCAATGCAATATAGATTGATGAATGAGATACATTTGCAGAAATAATCGCAATGAGTATTGGTGTGCAGAGTGAGAAGGTCACATCTCATAACCCAGAAACAAAAAATATTTTTGTGTCAAACGTGTATACAAATCTTCCAATTTCTTTAGTTTCATGCATTCAACACTTTTTTATATAGTAATAGTCAAGTTCTTATCTCCTATAAATATGTACAGTAGTCTTGATGTTTGCATAGGAATATAAATTCATAAATGTTTGCAAAGGCCTTTCTTTTAAGAACATAACTTTATCAAAGAGTTCTTGTGAATGTGATTTTAGTAGAAGCATGTACGGAGTAGTTCTTGTGATTGTATTTTCGAATGAATAAGAAAGACCCTAATAAAGGTGGGCATTATTTGTTCCATATTTTTGTGTATCTATTCTCGGAATATATTCAATTTATATGATAATTCTCCAAGGCTTGCGAAATATTAAATAAATTTTAAATTAATTAAAAAACAATATCAACAAAAATATATTTTTTCCATTGTTTTAAAAAGATTCAAATACAAAGAATAACATAACATGAAAACTTGAAATCAAACACTCCAAACTAAGATATTTGACTTTAATATAGTAATCATTGTTCACTTAATTAAAAGCTTAAAAGCAATTTCAAATTATAAATAAGTTTAATGTATGTGAAAAGCCTTATTAAGAAATTAAAATAATTTATATGGTTTTCATTAAGAAGTAATTTAAAATTTTATTTTCAAACTATTTATTATGACAAATATACCAAGCATAGATCCATACTTTTAATTTAAATATATTTTTTTTAAATAATATTTTAAAAGAAATTTTAAATTATAATTATGTTTACTTTATGCGAGAAACATTATTCAGAAATTAAAATCATTTATACGGTGTTTTAGTAGGATGTAACATAATTTATTTATTTTTAGTAAATAATTTGCATTCATAATATAACAAATTATGAATTCATGAGCCCCCAATGTGTGCCTATGAGTGCCATTCACAAAGATCCTTGAGTTAATAAGAGTCAAATTTAGAAGAATCGTGAAAACTTTTTCTATTTTTTTAATCATTTTATTTCATTTCCATCAAATTATAGATTTTACTATTTTTTTTGTTTCAAAACCCTTTCAAGAATGGAATATACTGTAAACAGATTTAATCAAGACTCATCTAATTGTAAACTATTGTTTGGTAAAATAGAAAGAGTGATAAATGTAAAAAATTGAGAAGATTTAATGATTCACCAAGGCTTGTGAGTTAATCTAAAATAAAATATTGTAAGAGTGATAAATATATAAAACAGTGACAAATGTAAAAATTTAACTGTTGATGTGATTGTTGATTTGTTGATAACAATTGATACTTGCATTTAAAACTTTGCAAGTGTCCACACTGGATGATGTTCTTTTTTGGACGATGTAAGTGTCTATTGCAATGTTTATGATTTAATTCATCGAGTTCCTATTACCCAAATGTGGGTCATTTGGTTAAATTCAATTCAAAAGACATGACTTTTTGAAACACTTTTTCGATTACTTTGATAAAGTTTGGTTTAATTTTTTTATATACTTTGATAATTTAATTTGATTATTAAGCTGACCAGTTTTTATTATGTTTTTATTTTTATTATGTTTTGATTATCAAGCCGACAAGTATTTTTCTATATTCAAATTATTTGATTCTAATTTAAGCTGATTATAAGCAAGCAAGGAGTTACACATCCCACCCTACTGGGCTGTAGAATGTGCCTCTCGGTGCAATTAAAAATTACAAAATATAATATTTCGGCTATTTAAAACATTTACAACAACATATATATATATATATATATATATATATATATATATATATATATATATATGCACACACACAAATTAGATAAATTAAAACTCTTCCTCAACATTTGTATTTTAAAAAGGGTTTGCACTTCGAGAGATTTGATCCCTCTCGGTGCTTGGCAGATCTCATTTAAGATGGATATATGCTAGTATATAATACATTTAATCAAATATTCACATATGCCATAAATGTATATATACATTTATATAATAAAATGAAGCATATGATTATAAAAACAAAATCATAAATTCTCAACAATCTGAGATATGGCGAGCATGAGAAATGGAAATTAGTTGTTAATAATTATTTTAATAAAATTGTATGAAATTGAATGATATTTTTGTTTTATAGTGTTTAATAAATAAATAAGTTTTGGTTTGTAACCGTATTAAACCTACACATAAATATTTGGTGAATTCGAATTTATTCTGAATTTTCGTACATGAACAACTAATACCGACGAATTAAGATACTATGGTTTTCTTTTACACCCATTCGTATAAGTGACAAATGTTCTAAAAATGATTGAGCCTCACAGAGTAGAAAAAATGATTTGGATACCTGACTCAGCTCTTGAAATTCATACATAGTCATTCGATAGCCTAGGAGTCCGTTGACAAACATAACGCTACTTCTACGTCCATCCATTAGGATGAAAACATAACCTAATCTGAGCATAAGCACATTCAAGTTGTTACCTGGTTGAGCTTAGAACGTTGTGAGCAACATAAGATCTCCAAAACCTCTTGTTATCAAGGGTCTCAAACTGCTCATCACTGTTAAACTGCTCGTCATTGTTACATTCTTTGTAACTTATCTTATTTTCATTTAATTTGTATATATTTTTTTATAAACATATGCAGGTGAAATAAATACAAGGTTTATAAACAATACTTATGTTTCCATCCTCATATTTCCCTTGAGCACCCCTTCAAGGATGTCCTTCACTATTTTGTCATATTAAACATTAACATAAATTCGTGACTCCATTTGAGAACTATTTGAATGGTACCTTTCCTGTTACCTTCATGCATTTCCTTACCGCCCATAAAATCATGTAGAATTTGAGGTGAATCTCCTGAACATGAACGAATTACAACTATCTAAAATAGGACAGAAGTGCCTGAGCAATTTAGGAAGCACATAATTTAGGATTCTATTTGAGTCCTCGACTGTTGTGCATCCCCAAATTCTATTAACATGGCTTCTTTTGGTAGTATCAACTTTGGTATAAACTCGAATATCTTTTCTTCCTTTTTAGTAGGGAGTATGCTTAGTTAGCACAATCTTGATGCTAACCCCAATGTTCCTCAATAAGTCATTAAGAAGTTGGGAATATTTAGCATGAGATTCATGTTGATGCCACACCATGGTGATTATCTTCCCTATAGAATCTATCTCCAGCCACCACTCCCTTACAAAAGTTTAATGAACATCTTCCTACATCCTCTTGAAAAAACATTACGTCCATTAATGAACATTTTTATCCTATTCCAATGCATGTTCTAATATTAATGCACATGATAAGGATACCTATATGTTCCAATTCATCAATTCATTAGAAGGGAGGGTTTCCAATGAGTTATATTACCTTTAACCCCAAGTTTATGAATATTTACAATAATATTCCCAAAGTTATCCAACCCTTTTAGAAAGCTTCCTTGGTCCAATATTATAAAAACCATCATTTTCCTTACCGACAACGGGTTGGAAGATATAAGTGTTAATTGTATTGGTTGCACTCTATAGACGTGCATTGAATTAGAAGAGCAGAACGAAAGGACACGCCTACCCTTAGACCATTCCATATTGAAAATCCATATTTTTCCTCCATGCTGCAAATAATGCAAGATATGCATAATTGGATCATTTCATTTGATCATATGATCATAGATGAGTCACAACAGGAATTTTCTCAGCCTCCTCACATTCCAGGTTGGCGTGAGATGACATAATCTAATGAATCTTTCATTCTCCATTGGTGCCACATGTCACTTTGACTTGTGACCCTTTCTTGTTAGAAAAAGAATGAGTAAAAGGGAAGAAGGGTATGCCCACAATAGTCGTTATCAAATAAGAACCCCTTGATGAGTCTATGCTTCTACGAAAAGGTATTAATCAATTTTCTATAAATAAGGGAAATCGTAAGGACAAGATCATTATGCCTTCTATTCCTAAGTCAAGACCATCACCGATCGTTCAAGCCAAGCTTTCTAGAATTGCATGGTAATCCAGGTCTACCTTTCGCAACAATTATCTACCTTATAGCATGGTGATTGATTTAGTAACCTTGAAAGGTAGCACCAATTTCTTAGACATCCTTATAGTGCCCAAGAAACATTAGAACTTGAGTAGATTCCTTGCTACCCCTTTTTCATCCATAACATCTTATAAAATAACAATGCAATAATAATAATACATCTCTGGCTGATTGTGACGATCAGTTTGGAAAATAAGTCAACATGACAAAAATAATGATACTTGAATCCATATATCCAGCTTTCTATGTATCAATGAAAATCATGGGTGAGTTTGTTGATTCATGTCTTACAGAAAGGGGATCTTGTCACCACAACATGTCCAAATCAATCATTGAGCAACTTTCCCTAACATGCACAAGTGAAGGTGGGAGCATGCTCATGTTCAATAAGAAATCCCAGCCCACCATCAGTTATATTAAATACCTCGTCTTAACTATGTGTTCTCATCCCGAGATCAAAACCACATGCAATTTTGTAGTTGTCAATATAGACTTTGGCAATTTATTCATGATCCGTGGACATGAATAGAAGCAGTTGAAAGGGTGTCATCTTATCCTAGACGAAACACACCTTATTGTGCACCACAATGGGAAGAACCTAATTGTTATGAGAGAACCCTAGATTGTTCCCTAGATTGAAAACATCCCTAGTCCACAGATTGGTTATATTAAGGTTCGTATAGGTACTTACTCTGTCTTTACAGAGGAAGAACAAGAAGTATTTTCCCATCCTAGAATTGATCACAATTAAGTCTGGCATATGTGATTTGATTTATCCTCCTTCAATGATGGAAATGGTGTCGATGTCATTTTCTTCTCACCTTCTGGTAAACCTTACCATCTTTCTTTCTTCCCGAACATTCATTGCATAAATAATGTTGTGGAATTCAAATCCCTTGCCTTAGGTCTCCAGAAAGCATCGAATTTAGGGTGTAGCCATTTACATTTTTAAGGAGAATTTAAGGTTGTCATTAACATGATAAAAAATATTTATAAACCATCTAAAATATTTTCTAAAGGTACATCTAAGTCATCGATCACCTCATGGAGGGATTCCTTTCTCTGAACATTACTTATATTCATTGTGAGCTAAATTATATGGAGAATGAAAAAAAATCCTTGTTCATTTATATACCTTCCTAAAAACCCTATACCAACCCTATTACTACAACATTCAAATGAAAACCCTAGTTGTGACATTATTTCCCTATACCAACCCTTTGTGCATTACAATGATGAATCATAGAATTTTTTTTTAAGACAATGATGGTATTTTCTTCTTTATGACTGATTAAGGAGACACACACCTTCACCTTATGGGATTATCAATCTCAAGAATAAAATCTATCCAAAATGTCTAATGTCACTTGAAGGCATGTTTTCACCAGATGATGTTCCTACGAATCCAAATCCAAATATTGATCTTGCCAAGCATAAGTTGGCCCTACTATTATTGTCAACCTTTGTTGTGAACAAGAGACAACATTCTTAAAGTTGGATCCCAGTGCATAGGAGTATAAAAAGAAATTATTCTCCCATTTGCATGAATTCAAAGACATTATTGCATGGTCATACAAGGAGATTAAACGATTTGATCTTAGTATTATCCAACACTCCATTCCCCTAAAAGAAGAAGTTACATCCATGTGGAAAACAAAACAACATAAAAATCCAAATCCCAATGTATTCATAAAAAAAGAGCTTGAAAAGACATTCAAGGGAAATATTATCTTTCTCACGCACTATTCCAAATGGCTTACTAATCTTGTCCTAGCCTAGAAAAGGAATGGTGGCTTTCAGCTTTGCATAGATTTTAAGAAGCTTAATAAGGTTTGCATCAAAGGCAATATTCAACTACCTTTCATTAACACTATCTTGAAGCAAGTTGTCAATTATGAGGTGATGCCATTCCTAGATGGATTTTCACCATAAAACAAATCAATATTAACCCCAAGGATTGATACAATATCACTTTTACCATTAGATGGGGTACATTTTCTTACCATCGTATCCCTTTCAGACTAGTAACACTAATGCCACTTTCCAAAAGATAATGCATATAGCTTTGCATGACTTGATAGGGTTTATAATCCAAATTTTCTTAAATGATCTGATTGATCATTCCAAGAATAAAGCCAACCATTTCGACCATCTTTGTTAAGTTTTCCTCCTGGATATATAAAATTTGGCATTTCCCTTAACCCCAACAACTCTATCTCTAGTGCTACCAATGGGAATTCATTAGGCCATATCATTTCTAATAAATGTGCGAGGATTGACCTTGAAAGAAAATCCTCTATCCAAAATCCCCCCTCCCCTATATCCAAGAAACGTTTCCAAGCATTTATCGGAAAAGTGAACTTCATGCGACCAGTTGTGCCCAAAATTTTCCAAAACTATCAATCATAGGCTATTTTGAAAAGACATGGCGTTAAATGTGAATGAACAAGAAAAATACACATTTTTGGGCATTAAAAATTCCATTATATATGCTCCCATCCTAGCTAATTGTAATTTCGATTGGGATTTATAAATATATACCAATGTGAATAAAAATAATATTTTAGCCATCTTGATCCAACTTAACTTTGATGACCATGAGAAACTTGTTGCAAATTTGAGTCAAAGCTTATATCACGATGAAGTCAAGTTTACTTTGATTGGTAAGGTCACTCTCCCTAGGACAATTTCAACATGATGTTCTCGGAAGGAATATGGTTGTATAGGTCACTCTCCCTACCATGAAGTACGTGTTGTCCCAAAACTACCTATAGGGAAATATATGCAATTGGTTGGTCAAAATCTAGGATTTTGACCTTGATTTTTCCATTTCCAAGACTATTAAAGGTCATGACTTAGCTCTCCTTCTATTTAAACAACCTGAGCTTGATTGTATGGATATCAAGGATGATTACCAATCCTTTTTTTCTTTGTTTTCCACCGAATATGTTGCACATGGATTATAATGTGGGCACTATTTGCTTGTATGACAATATCATCCATTATCTTGACACACAATCCTTACCTACCCATGTGAATACCAACAAGAAAAAGAAGTTGAGGCTGGAAAGTAGCAAGTACATCATCCTAAACAATTTCCTTTTGCGTTGACATATTAATGTCATGCTACTTCGATTCCTTGGTGAAGAACAATTCCATACCATTCTTGATGATTTCATGACATAAATTTCGCTTAGGTGGATATTTAACTAATAATGCAACTACCCAAAAAAACATGCATTATGGCTTCTCTTGACTGATGATTTTCCTTGGCGCATTCATTTGTGTTAAATTGCGATCATTTTCAATGCGATTACACATGCTATTAGAAACTCAATTATCTCCATATTCATCCCATGATCGGATCTATTCCTTTCTTAAAGTGGGGGTTATATTTCAATGGTCCTATCTCTTCCACCTTCATCTACCAAACATTTATTTATGCTCACTGTGACTAGTTACTTTCCCGAGTGGATTGAGGCCAATCCTTTAAATAATGCTAAAGTCGAGCAAGTGATAACACTCTTTCAAGAAAATATATTTTCTTTATTCAAGTTTCCACTTGAGATTGTTGGTTATAATAAAGTCCTTTCGTGTCAAAATAGGTCCTTGGATTGTGTTAGAATTATGATATCATTTGGTCTCACTCATTGTCTAACTATCCTTAGGGGAATGCTTTGGAAAAGTCAACAAACAAGAACATGATTAATATCATCAAGCGATCGATTGGGGAAAATCCTATGGAGTTGAACTTACATTTGATTCATCCTTTATGAGATGACCGTACAACTTCTAAAAACCATCCATTTTGAAATCGCTTTCATGCTTGTCTATGGATAAGAAGCTTTCATTTCGTCCAAGCATGAGATTGAGTCTTATCGCCTAACCTTCCAAGTTGAGGAGTTTGATACTATCCCCATTCTCTAAATATTAAATTGCGTCTTATATCTAGAGGAATAAATGGAATTGTCGTTTGCAAGTTCGAAAAAAGAAACGAGGAATAGTCAAGAAGACCCATGAAAAGAATTCTAAGGAAGGTCTTTTCATGTCACACAGAGAGTATTATAATGTCACATAGAGAGTATTATAATGGGACTATGCTCACGTGGACAAACGTAAGCATAGAAAGTTTCAAAAAATTTCGCCTGGCCATTTCACCATTGCCCAAAGCCTCAAGAATAATGCTTATTTTCTGAAGGACCTACATGAGAGATTATTTTCCCATTATGTAAATGGCATGGTAGCTAACTTTTATAAAAAAACAAAAAATTAAATAATCACCACAAAAATAGAAAATAATGGTAAAAGAAAAAATAAAAAATATTGTTGCTTCTTATTTTTCTTCCAAAGATATTTATGTCATTTGATTTGATTTGTTGCTTGCTTAGTTTGTTAGGTTTTTTTTTTCTAGTTTTTTTTGTCATCTTCTTATATGGTTTCTTTTCTAGTTTTTTTGGTCATCTTCTTATATGGTTTTCTAATAGTTTGTTGGATTTTGAAGTCTTTCATAACCATATGTTATATATGCCCTCTCTTCTAATTGTTTAGTTCTTCATCTTTAGAACATAATTATGTTTCGCCATGATATAAAGGAGAAGATGTGACATGAAGGAAGCATAACTATCGAGTGGTTGATAGTGATGATCCTTTGTTGATAATGGGATGTGTATCTACTTATCTACTCATCATTGAGTTGATATTTCTTTCTAAAAAAATAATAAAATATTTTATATAAAATAATAAAATATTATAAAAAATAACATGTAGAATCAAATTATATTTAAAACATTTAAAACTACACAAATTAAATAAATTAAAACATTTTCTCAACATTTGCATTCTAAAAAGGAGTTTTCCTCTGGAAAGATTTGATCCCTCTTTACGCTTGATAAATCCCCATTTAAAATGAATTTATATTGATAACCAAAAATGTGATAGCCTAACAATCAAGTAATAGCAAAACTACTTGTAAGTCCATCTATTATGATGAACATAAAGCTTCTTTTTGTCAAACGTATGTGTTTATCTTGGTGACTATAAAATTCTAATTTCTTATTAAAAATCTTGTATGAATACCTATATCCTTGTCTAATCTTCTTAATTTTTTTTTTTTTATCCATCTTCTTTTAACACACTGTATATTATAATTACTTTATTTAATCATTTATTTAACATGTATATTCTTAAAAAAAATTAAAGTAATCACATTTAGCATTCAAATTTAACTTTTATAAAGAAACCGTTTACATCTTTTTTTTCGTGCTATTTAACATTGCACATGTCAATCAACTAAAAGTTTTTAGTTTACAATAAAGCTCACATCTTAAAATATTAATCTCTCAAATAGTAACTTTTCTACAATAAGCACATACATGGCAAATAACAAAGATGTGACATGTTTTCTTTACAAAGCTAATTTTTGTTAATACTTAATTGAAGTAAAATTACTGAGAATTGCATTCTCAAATGAACAACTCATTTGAATTTATATTATTTACATAAGTTTGCTTTTATTTAACAACTTATTTCATTTCTTATTTAGTTGCATCTATGTATGTAGATAGTTTTATTTAAATCTTAATTTATCATCATAACTAATATTTTTATTTAACAACTTATTTCATTTCTTATTTAATTGATTCTATGTATGTAGATAGTTTTATTTACAACTAACAAATAACTGGAATCCAATTCTTTCCAATCCTACCCATTCCAATCCACGTAGTACATACATTACAATGGCTGCGCTAATGGAATACGCTCCAATGGTCTCCAAAACCATTCAAAAATTTAACAATTCGAAAACTCCGCAAACTCACCGATTTCTATCCCTTGTATGGAAGAATACATCCTTCAAACTCATTATAGGGCATCCACTGTAACAAGAATTTTGTGTCCCAGGGTACGTAATTGAGGTTTATATAAACATGTGTTAAGTTCGCCGTATGATGCTCATCCAAATGGTATGTTGAAGCAAACCAAAAGCATGACTTGGTCATTCGTTTTGGTATGTTGAAGCAAACCAAAAGCATGACTTCGTCATTCGTTTTGGATGGGAATCTCATGACAATCATGTATTTGTCACCTATATTAAATTTCACCATGTGCTTTGGCATTTTCACCATGTGCCTTGGCATTTTCCTCTCACACCACTTTGGTGAAGTTTCATCATGTTTAGCTTGTTTATTCATTTTTGGCCAATTTTATTTAGTCACGTTTCTTTTGATTAAAATTAATAAGTTCTTAGTTATTTTTACTACCAATGTCCCCAAAATAAATTAAAAAAAATACCCAACATGGCCACACTCAATGTAATACCTAGACTGGAAAGGAATAAAAAAAGGCATACACATAATAAATCAACTACCAATGTCCCCAAAATAAATTAAAAAAAATACCCAACATGGCCCCACTCAATGTAATACCTAGACTGGAAAGGAATAAAAAAAGGCATACACATAATAAATCAATAATAAGAATGCATGTACGTAACTCCTAGCAGGCTGGTCTTACGACCGATCTTAGGGAATAGTTACCTTTGTTAACCCCGGTTGCCATCCTTACAAATATCCTCTTCCCTTTGACAATCAATAGTTGAACATCTCGGTCAGGGCAGTCGAAAAGTTATAAAAAAGCAGTCGAGAAGTTATAAAAAATAATTATATGTTTGAACCACCTTAACTTAATAAATAATTATATGTTTCCATAGTCTAGAAAATGTTTCTTACTCTTTTTCCACAGGTTGGAAATAGTTAAGGATCTATTTCACCATTTTCACATAGTCAAGTCTTCCTCAATATGCATTACTCATTCCGACAGTGACGAGCCTCCATTCACCGAAATTCGTGGTTGACAATTCGGGAATTAAAAGAAAGCAATTTTTGATCCAGGAATCCTCGAGAATGCAGGAGTGGTCTCATCCCAAAGAGAAAAATCCACCCAAATAATAACCTCCCTATAATTCCAACCATGAATTCGTTGGTGTGGAAACCTATCAACGTATTCTAAATGAAGAAGGCATGCAATAATTGTTCCATCATACAAAGTAAACCCAAAAATAAAACTAAGGGTCCATCCAACTTGTTCCACTTGCGCAAATATGCCACCACTGATCCTTCAAAAGATGTCAGAGCCTTGTGTACATAGTCCTGATAGTGTTGCAAGCTATTGGAAAAAGGGTGCCTACCCTACCATTTTTCATGCTACTGAATGTTTCCTAGCATGACCTCCACCTCCTTGGTGTCCCCTTCATCCAAATACTTCCGCAAGAGCGATTTTATTTCCAAATAAAGTTGGATTGCCTCCGTCTCAACTAGATTGAAACCCACTTCCTTCAAATTTTCTTATGTCATCTAGGACTCTGAGATCCCCATAGCATATGTGCAAAAGGCTGCAAGGTTTGTTGGACCACATACTAGGATATACTCACTCTAACTATCACTTTGCTTTGCCATCGCATGTACCATAGGTGCCTCAACATCCTTCGCATCCGCAATAGACTCTTCTACCCATTGTATGCAGTTTTGGTCCAATGCATTCTCGCATTGGCTATCGTCAAGGTCTTTCTCGCCTTGCCCAAGTGAACCCACCTCTTGAGCCATGTCTTCTATACTAGTTTCACTTGGTTTATCTACTGCATCGTTGGGAGTGCCAACTTTCACAACCTCTACTTCCACTATTGGTGCAAGTTTCACCTTGCTTCAAATGTTCTATGGATGGTCTATTGGAATGTGCCACAACTCAGTCTTCTTCATGGCCAAGTCTTTCTGCAACTCAAACTCTTCCAACTTATTTCCCAAGCAATCAACCATTTTTGTTTCCTTTTTGTTCTAGATATTCAAATCTGCTTGCTCCTACGATATGCCAGAAGGCCTACTAGCAGGTGTGCCAGTTGTCTAATGCAAACTCATGAAAGACATCCAAGCTATATGCCCAAATGTCCTTCTTGACGTCATTGGCACACTCCAAGATTTGGTCGAACCCAAGAACAACAAACAACTCATAAATGAAACCGGAGCAGTCTTGGACAACCTTAGAAATTCATGCCCCAAGACCACTGAATGGTCATCCAATGCAACAACTACTAAGTCCATCTCGTCATACTAATACCCAACACTTACTGGTGCTGCACAAACCACCCCTTCCAGTGGGTTGTTTCTAAGTTCACCCCTTTGAACGTGGCCTCACTAACCTTAGACTTGCTATGAAGCTATATCGGTGTTTTATTGCAACCTTCAATGCACTTATCATCAAATCCACAAAGCACAGACCTCACTGGCCTACATTATGGGGATCCACTATTTTATTGACTAGGAATTCCTTTAATAACTTTACCACTTCCGCAACTTCTTCCAAAGGGAACTACATATCCATAGCTATTAGCAACAACTCTATTGCACACACTTATCCTACTCCCAAGTGTAAGCTAAACTCTACCTTGTTTGGACAAGTTCACATGAAGTGGTCACCATCGCAAAGGTAATATTCTGACTTCTTGCACGGCATCGCAGGTGCTCTTAGATGCTTCTATGTCTTCTCTTAGGAATCATCCAATATTCTGAGTGACCCCAACCTAGGCACTTCCCAAGCCTCTACTTAGGCTTTCAGCATTTGCAACCATCACATCTCTTCTTTTCTTTGCAAGCACATCTCGTTAACCCTCACTTCTTGTTCTTGGAAATTTTTCCTCATCTTGCAAACAAGTTGTTCCAAATCCTTCATTGTGGATTCCACCAATATTTTCCATGACTTTTTATTTTCTTGCACATCTTGTCGTAGTTCTTGCCGAGCATGTTTGTGTATGAACTAAAGAGTCAAATCAACCAAATTCACAACAGACTTACAATTTTTGTTGCATGTCAGACACTTCTAAATGCGTCACTATATCTGGGTGCACTTCACCTCTTTATGTCTACTGTCAGGCACCACTCCTGGGTTTACATCTGCTCGGTCGTAGTATTTCCAAAACAAACACTATCTAGGCACCCTATGCCTTGTTGGGTGCATTGTTGTGCAGTGTAGCATCCCATCAAACTAGAGGCTTGTCCAAACACTCAACCACTCTTACAAACTCATCCATGACACATCTTGGTGACAAGGCTGACCAAATCAACTCTGATACCACCTATCACAAAACTACCTTAGGCCCACTTAATTTTTCACTTTCGATAGCTCGTGCAACACTTCCTGGAAACTAACTGAGGATGAGATGAGGTCGGCTGTCCACTAGCATACTACGCCTACCTATGGAAACCTCTATACTTATGTCTTGTTTTTTGTCTTACTTAGCCAATTTTCTTATGTTATTCATCCAATAGTTAACATGTCCAACACTTAGCCAATTTCACAAGAAACACAATAGACACAAGAATATGGATGGCACCCCAAAAATAGGCATGCTAAGAGTTCAATATATATAAATGTAACAATTACAATGGTTACAGTAGTACAACTGTAAGAGTGGCCATAGAAGAGACCAATCGAAGGATTTCCCAACTACTAACTCCACAAAAAGAAACCCCAACAATTATGCCACTTTATAAAACTATCGAATCTCTTTTTCTGCTACCACGAACCCTACCTATCATTGCAACCACAATCAACCAACTACAAATTTGCATGACAAAAATTCATGCTGCAACTTCTGCGTAGTAAACCGAACTATGGCCAAGGTGACATCATAATAAGAAACCACAATGCATGCTCCTTGGGAAAGCTTCCAAGGCGAGCTCCCAAACTGAAATTCCATTTGTGCTTCCAAAGCAAGCCTTAGCCAAGCTCCCAAAAACAAGCTAGAGCTAAGCTTCTAATACAAGCTCATAAGCCGAGCTTCCAAACCAAGCTCCTTTGCGGAGCTTCGAACACGAGCTCCCGTTAGACACTACCCAAAGAGACCCTCTAGCCAAGTTTCCTCTATACCACAAGCCTTTCCAAGACTCTCGAACAAGAGCTTCCAATTGCGAATTTGTGTCGTCGGTGCACACTGCCTCTGGCCCGCATTGTGGCTCTGCTTGAATACTAAACCTAGGATATTCCTTAGAATTTCTCTCATGGATCTTCTTGGATACCCCGTTCCATGCTTCCCATCGCATATATATAGATGAGCTTCCTAAGTGTGTATGACCCAAGATGTGGGCGTAGACCTCATCAATCCACGTGAAACTACCCAAAATGCTAATGGCCAATCCATAATGGTACATCTTCCAACTGCTTTGGTCCACCATCTAACTAACATAGTTAACTATCTAACAGATCTTCCCATGAGTGTGTCCACTCCTTAACTGTTTCATTCATTGGTCCACATAAATTGGTTTTGCGCCCCATAACGACATGCTCCACCGAATCGGTCCATCTGTGCTTCCATGGAGTGTGGCCAGCTAACACATATCCCATGCAAGTTCATGTAGCCCACTTCTTGTGTGATCCTTGATGTGTGCATGACTCGCCATGCTATCGGAGACTAAGTGTGGGCCCATGCCCAATATGCCCCACTTGGTGTGGGCTCTTAGCCTGATGTAGAGGCGTTACATCCTGATATTTTGATAAAATTTTAAAAATTTATAAATCGTCATTAAATGCGGAAATAATAATGTTTAAATAATCAGTAATTAATAAATGCGTCATTTGGTAGGAACAATTTAACTGCTATGTCTTTTTTTTTTTCTGATGGTGTATTGTGCCGGCGACAGGTCATGAATCCAATTAATAATTATGACATTTGTTTATATGCTTGAATGTTTGAAAATTTCGATACAATTGGAAAACAGAATTCTCCTCGACAAGTACTGACAGTTTAATTTTTATGGATGATGATGAGAGGGGTCCCACGAGGTGCCCCAAGGCTTACTCAGCTACTCAGCTAAAGCATTGTATTCGTCCTTCATGCGCAGATTCCCAGGTAAGAGATAGTGATAAAATTCAGAGTGTTTAATAACCGTGATATAAATAAAAACTGCTTATGATTTCAACGCTACAGGTATGGTTTCCTTCCAATTTGTAAGATGAACTTGGCTGGCTCAAAACAGCAGAAAACATCAATCTTAGAGTGTGATTGTTGTGAATGTTCTTCATTAGGGGTTTATGACTTCACTTGTTATCATTTCATGAATGACTTGCGGCTGTCAAATAATTCTTTATAAATTTCGCTGGTGACAAGTTTAAGACAAGGACACATGGTCCTAAGAATACCATAGAGAGAGTAATAAGGCGGTTATAAGTTCTCTATTACCTGGGCAATTATAATGGTGATGCATTAAGCATTAATACCCTAGCATGCAATGTATGCAATGGTTCTATGGGCAACTATACCCTAAGGGTGTAACCTTGTGAATTTATGCAATGGCAAAAATTGATGAACTATATGATGGACTTTATAATGATTTTATATTAAGTTGGGGCAAAGTCAATCCATACCCTAGGCTTGAACGCGACCTAGGTGGATATTTTAATACTATGAGCATGCTTATATAGATTTACATGGAACATACAAAGTCTTTAATACATGCTACCGGTGAATGTTTAGCCTTGGTATAATTTATAAAGTCGATGCTATTAAACGTTGATCCATATGGTTCGCAGGTGGAATGATGGCATTGTATAAAGCTTGTGTACGAATTCAAGGGTGTAGTAAATGCTTGGGTTGGAAAAAATTCACCTGGAAACCGTGTTAATGGACATATTACGTGCATATTGTGAAGGGTCTCCAGCATCTGAGAAGGTTCGTCGATGCTGAGTTGTATCAGGCCTCCTGCCTTTGTGTCGACAGAGCTGGCAACTTCGTGGTTTGGGAGATGGAGGGGTCAGTTAATGCCGCATCTGCCACCCTCCATCGTGGCTTAATGAAATTAAATCTCCGTCATTGATTGTTGTGCGTTGGGATCATAGAGAACCCTAATGTAACTTATGGGATATTGTAATGTTTCTTAGCATTCGTTTTGGTGGTAGGGTTTTGGGGTGAGGCCAACCGGCCGAGAGGCACTTAGGGTTTGATGTTTTTAGCCTCCCTCGGGATCGATCCTGAGACCGACAGCAACCTCTAGACTGTAAGTGAATGCTATCAATGGAGGCCGAGTTTGGAGTTGAATAGTGTGGCAATCCATAGGTTGGATGAGTGCGGCCGTTGGGGCATTGTAGTGACTTAAAGGTCTGGGTTTCAGTCAGGTTGTAAGTTTACAAAAGTATCAACATAGTGTGGCCCTCGAGTTGGGTGCTCCTCCTTCGAATTGGATGGATGGCTTCCTTCATCAAGATTCTGTCACGACTCAGGTACAATAAAGTTGCAAAGGTTTTAAAGTTTTCTTTGTTGCATGCATCATTATTTCATGATTGATTCTTAACTCTGAGTATGGTCATTTTGTAGGTAGCTCTCGGCGAACAGTAGGGTGCGAGGAAATTTGATAGGGAGAAGAATATAGCGAACCCACTAGTAAGCTTCAGTGGTACCCGTCCCTCGTGGTTCTCTTGGAATCAGACTTGATGAGCATGGTGTTGGAAGTATTCCCTCTCGGCCGTGGCTTTTGCCTCGCCTGCAGCATTGGGAAAACGTTACTGTTTACATTTTGTTTGTTTAGTGTAGATGATGTGAATATTTCTTAAAATGTATGGCCAGCCATCCCTTGGCTCTACGAGCTTGATAAGGTAGAACCCTCGTTGTTGCAAGGGATTTCGCAGTGTTTAAAGTTTATGTTTATCATTTTGCACTTCTAAGTCGATGGAAGAAACATGTGTTGAACTATAGAGAAACGTGATGTTGACAGTGGTTCTGTTTCGGCATTAGCTTTGTAGTGTAAAAAGAATGGGTTTGAATGGGACCTTCAGTAAACAATGAGCCGATCTGTAGGTTGCTGCCATCGTAATTTTAAATGGAAATGTTTACTGTTAGGGTTTAATGCTTACATATAGTGTTTTGATCTCTCGTTTTCGAATTTGTATTTGAAATCATGTTTAAGATGTTTAATTAAAGAGTGGCTATAAGCCAATAATGATCTACTTGGCTTTCGTTACATCTATGCATGCTTGGGTTAAGCCGATACTCTAAAGGTGTTAATTTTGGTTTGAATACAACTGTGTTAATGTTAAACCCTAGCCTGTCGATGTCAATGAAATCTATTGGTCTGTAATGATGTTTACAAAAAAAACAAGAATAATAAATCTTGATTCTACAGTTAGGATATATATGATAATGAAACATTTGATTTGGCAGCTGTTAAATGTTTGTAAATATTAGTATGATGAGACCAGATCAACCCTGGTTTGGGTGTAGAGATGCTTTTATTTGCTCAGTCAATTCAATAATGCTATTCTTTTCTTTTCTTTTAAGAAGATGCTATTGTGTGAAGTGAATTCTACCATATGCAACTAATAATACACAATCAAAGATTTTACAGTGTATTCATCAGTTAGTTTAATTTTCCTATTAATATAACAGTTTGTCTACTTTAATTCTATCTCCCTGTATTTGTCAATTTGGACCTTTGGAGAAAATGAATGAACAATACAGTACTCCTTTTTTTTTGCACAAAAATAATACAGTGATGACAATAATAAAGATTAGTCAGATTCAAACAACAAATAAAAGAATGGGTACGTGGTTAAACAGAATGCATGATATTGGTTTCTTTAGAAGAAATAACTGATGATCAGTGAACCCTAGATGTTAACACCATGTCCACCTTCAAAAGTCAAAAAAGAAATTTCTGCTATAACTAGTTTCTGGTATGTTGTCTCAGCATACAAATTTGAACAGTAAAAAAACAATGCATGCAAAGATCTAATCTACAGCTGCTAAAATATAAGATGCATGGGGAACATAATCCTATGCATGGGTGGTCTCTTGGGTTTATATATTTAGATGCATGTTAGGTTTTACTTTTAACTGAACAGATTTAATGCTACCTCTCTGTACCGGAATACGATGCATCTTCATGCATGGGGAAAAATGCAGAGGAGTCATTTTATCAGTTCAACAATTTAAAATCAATCAAGATCTAACATTTTACTGCTACTGATCATTAATAAAATTTCTAAGCCACTTTCTGAGATCATTCATGTGATTGGAAAAACAAAAAAAGAATAGAACCTAAGTGTGATGGGAAGAACAAATCACTCAAGAAGCCTGTTCCACCCAACCTGCTCCCAAGCAGCCAAGATGTATGCCTTAGGACCCCCGAGCCTATCCACTGATCCACCAGGATGAAGAAGGTTCTAAAGCTTAGGATCTCTACTTGCAGTAGCAAGAAATTTTATCCAGCCTTACAGGCTTAGTAAGCAATTGGACCAGCACCAGCACCTTTGGTCTGTCCTTCTCATAACATTTGCAGACTTATACCTACACTCTCCACAACCTCCTTATTTGAATCTCTCAGCCATCACCTGATGCCCTAATGAAATATTTCTGTAGAAAACATTGTAAGAGCTCCCTGCTCAATTCAAATTTCCTTTTATAGGCTGCGTAGGTCTTTTTGTAATTAGTGAGATACCTGCTCACTTCCCTCCACCTGTAGTGGGAAATGCCACAAAATTAGGGGGAGTTGTCCCATAACAAAAGCTAATGGTAGAGTGCAAATGCTGCCATCTGTCCCAATCCTTCCAGCAACTTCCATTCCTCCTAGTGGGCCAGTGGACACTCTTGTAATAGCTATCTTGAGTGTTTGTCTCCCTTTTTATTTATTAAATAATAATAATGAGTCATTACATTCATCTTTGACATAATTGGTCATAATTACAAAACTTGTGATTATACTTTTAACACAAAGTAATTTGCAAAAAGTATAATAGTAGAAAATAATTATTCTCATAAATTTTGTAGGTGACATACACCCCCCCTTATACCTCAACATCATCCTCGATGTTGCTTTATTCACCCCTTGAGTGTTCCTGGAACAGAGTTGGGTATGCAACCCGCATACTACTCTCCAAATCTCAGGTAGCCTCTGCTGGGCTAAAGTGCTTCGACTGCACTTTTACTTGGCCAACCGTGCAGTTTTGGAGTAGAGTTTCTTCCCTTCCAAGAATACAGTCCGGTTCCACCAGAAAATCGCCGCCTTGTTCCACCTCAACATTGTTCCAATTCACAACATGAGTAGGATCATGCACATATTTCTTTAGAAATGAAATGTGAAAAAAATTATGGACTTTGAGGTTTGAAGGTAAGGCTAATTGATATGCCACAGGTCCAACTCTAGACAAGATTTTGAAAGGACCACAATACCTAGGTGCCAGTTTGGCACAGCTTCCCAATTTTAAGGAACCCTTTTTCGGCCTTACCTTAAGAAAAACATGTTCACCAACCTAGAACTCTTTATGACTTCTTTTAAGGTCTGCTTGACTTTTCTATCTATCCTAGGCAGCTTTAAGATTTCCTTGTACTTGCTTCATGATTAGTTCTAATTCCTGCAACAATTCGGGCCCTAAGGTGACTCTGTTAACCGGATCACTCCATGACACCGGTGTGTTACACTTTCTACCGTAAAGGATCTCAAATGGGCTAAGTTTGGCTGAAGCATGGTAGTGATTATTATATGCAAACTCTGCTAAATGCAAGTAGTCTTCACACTAGGATTCAAAGTTGAAGCCTTCAGGGCCCTTCAAAGGCTATTTTACACGTCATAGAAGACCACTTCAAATTTTACCATGCAAAAAAAAAAGTAATTTTATGGTAAGCCCTTCAATAATTAAATTAACCACTATTGTTTAAAATTGCAACAGAAGGGTAGCTTCAAATTTCACCCATCGACGGTTTTCAGTGGGAAATTGGGAATGCGGCTACTAACTAGGTGACTTGGGAGTGGGATTTGGTTACTCTCCAATATCCATGTGTTCGATCATCGATGGATCATGGACCATTGTGCCTCTAATAATATGATTGACCATCTTACGTGGATGGGCTTACACCGTGCAACCCATGGCTTGAACGCTTCTAAGTTCTCGTGCTTGCAATGAACGCTTACGTCTTTAACACATTTAATGGCAGCAACAACTTTATTAAACATGGTTGGTGGCTCATACGTGTTGTTCATTGCAGGCTTACCAAGTTACCAATTATCACATACCAATTCGTGAATTCTGACTCTGTGAGTTAATTGAGTATTCAATGTATAATATATTATGTTAATGTGCCCTGAATTTGGCATTTCACACAAAATCCACAATCCAGAAACTTCTTGTAATGTTGCAGGATGTTGTTCCCGCTCATGGCCCCTACCCACAGTCCTGTGTTTTCTTTGTTGTATCAAGTTAATCCTACTGTCTACGGCAACCAGCCTCACACCCCGTGTTTTCTTTGTTATATCAAGTCAATCCTACGGCTCCCGAGTCCCACCTTGTGTTTTCTTTGTTGTATCAAGTCAATGCTAAAATTCCATGCTTACATGGATTTAACCATCAATTTATAATATTATAGGAATACAAAAAATATTTTTATTATACCCCTACTCCATAGTGGTCCAGCTACTTCCAAGTTCCATCTACCCTATCTCCTCCATTTCTCCAGGAGAGTTTGCAGAGCGAAGCTGCCAATCCTACCATAAACATATATAAAGAAATTCATTTTCTTTGAGAAGCACAACTTCAAGGCTGACTGGATTGCTGACATTCTATGAATTTATAGGTATGTACATCATTTTATCCATTCATGATCCTATCAATTATTTAAAAATTTGTTATTTGATTAAAATTCTGTAACTTCAAAGTTCAAACACAATATTATTATTTGACTGAAATTTTGTTACTTCAAATGGGCCTTGAAGGATTCAAATTTGAAGCCTAGACGAGAGAGTGAGTTTGTCACAAATATCCGTTAGAGGTTGTTTAGAATGACATTTATCAATTCCCAATTGTAGCAACAACAACAATTGCTTCTTTCTTCATATGTTCTATGCATACGCATACGATTCCATGTGCTCCTTTCCTTGCCCTATTTTCCATTGTCGCCCGATCGAAGCTCTTGAGAATTTAGATGTCCTTTAACTTTTCTGAAATGGAGGGGATAAGGAAGACCATTGTTTTCACTCTAAAACTGAGTGCTTCCCCGTGCAACTTCCATTGGCCATGGTTGTAGCCCTACGGGAAACAAGTGTGCGCACTACGCCCCCCAACTTTACCAAAAAGACTGGGGATTTGGGGAAGTTCCCACTCTGCCAACCACAATGCATATAGTTAATGAGTCATATCAAGAATCCAGACTTTGTATCTAAAATTGTATTGCATGAGATATTTTCCTCAATTGCTCTGTCGTCAAATCGACACCTTCCTCTAGTACGCAATTTAAGATTCTTGGTATTTATTAACATGAAGACCACCGATGCTACTACACTTACAATCCCAACTAGCTATCGAATTTCAATATGATTAAGAATATGCAACAAAATCTAGTGAAGGACAATGCTGAAAGGTGGAAATTTGCTTAGAATGCCCAATGCCCACTCTTGCGTTCGACTGTACGAGTTGGGAAAAAAATGTTTTTGTAATCTTGATTTTTAGAATGATAGTGCTACTTTACCTTTTGATTTTGTTGCCCTTATCAGTTGGTCTGGAATAGAATAGGAACTTCAACCATATAAAAAGAACTTCAACCATCTATGCATCTCCTCTCTACGTGGTCTACCTATGTTTTACGTATGCTTCACAACCCATCCTCTACTCCATCATACCACATATGTAGTATGTATAACGAGATCTAGGGGGAGGGCTATAGAGAAGAAGAAAAGTTGCCTGGAGTCGGATAGTTCACTTTGCTCAAACCATAACATAGCATGTAACATGTAAGCAATGCTTAAACTTATTCTATCCCAAGTACATGTAGCATTCATAGTGTTGAATAAAAAATTAAAACATATATTGTTGTCATTGGCATTCAATTCTATCGTAGGGTACACAACTAGAGTGACAAAGAAACTTGCTATTAGTTTTCAATCCAATCCAACTTCTTTGTTGAACTGTTCTCTCTAATAGACTTTCGTGAAGGAGGATTATAAATGGCATAGGCAATGCACTTGTTTGATAGAGGTGCATGAAAGTGAATTATGGTCCTCAATTCAATAAAGTAAAAAAAAAATGCCATTCAGATTCTTTCCCTTCACCTTTTTTATTGCCTTTCTGCATACATCTCTAATATGCACTAATTTAGCAACAGATATAGATCAGACTCAACGTCCAATGTTTTTGGCTTTTGAAACAATTTCTTCCTTTTTTTGCTTACATTATCATTTTTTCCATTGTTAAGTAGGCTAGAGATTATAATGGTTTGAAGAACACTCGTGATTTACAAAGATTGAACTTTTCCAAGAATAAGCATCACATTCCTTTTAGAAGAGTTGAAGAACCCAATTCTTCATCGAGCTTGTACTATTTGAAGCAGCCTAGGAACCCATTTTAAGAGGTATTACATATTATTATACTAGTTAAAATTTGGATTTAAATTGGGCTAGCAAGCTAACTGTAGCTGCACTGATGCAGAAAAAAAGATTTATAAAATTAGTTATGGCAATTCACACTAAACATCTAGAAAGTGGATTTTCTATGTGTCTCTTAAGTTATGTTTCACTAATAAATTCCTCATGTTCAAGCAGATTATGAAAGAGTAAAATAGTATTAATTTTGGCTGTAAGGATGAAAGTTGGATTGGAATGGGGTTAGCAAGTTAAATGTATTATACTGGTTAAAATTTTAAGAGGCAAGATCAATTTGGGAAACTGCTAAGATGGAAAATGTGGCATAGTGGCCTCAATATCGAGCCGCTATATCGCGGAAAAATATGGTTGTGTTATATGACATATATAACGTTCAATGCTTCCATATCCAGTGCAAAATAAAGCCTCTCGACTTTACTACAAAAGTAAACAATGAAATTTTGATGTACTAGTGCATTTTCAAATGAAAAGAATGACTTATTTTTACATGGAAACATTGAAGGGTTCAATATCTCTAAGCCCTTCAAAGTGAAATGGGACCCCACCCTTCAAATTTGATCCCTGCTTCCCACTTACTAGGCTAATCCTTAACATACATTCTGAGCATATCCTCCAATATCTGGTTCACCCTTTCAGTCTGTCCGTATGTTTACGGATGAAACGCAGTGTTGAAATTTAAGGTGGTGTTTAAACCTTTGAACAAGGACCTCCAAAAGTTACCTGTGAACTTTGAATCGCGGTCTGAAACTATTACCTAGGGTATCCCATGCAGTTGGAAAACCTGCTTCATAAAAATTTCTGCGATATCAGGATCTTTATGGGTAGTTTTGACAGGGATAAAATGGGCTGCCTTGCTAAGTTTGTCTACTACCACCATGATGGAGTCGTGTTGTTTTTTATTCTTTGGTAACCCAGTGATGAAATCTATACTTATGACTTCCCATTTCCAACTGGGTATAGGCAAGGGCTGTAGCAATCCAGCAGGATGCTGATGTTCTACCTTTACTTTTTGACAGTCAAAACACTTGGTTATATATTCTGCTACTCCATCCTTCATTCTGGGCCAATAGTATTCTTTTCTTAGCATTGTGATGGTTTTCTGGTAACCTGGATGGCAAGAATAGTGGCTTTTGTGCATCTCGTCCAAAATCAGAATTTTCACTGCTGGTATGTTTGGTACGTACAATCTGTTTTTGTACAGCAATAAGCCATTTTCCTTCAAACTGAAATCTGTTACAGAATTTTCAAAGTTGTTTTCTGCTATTCTTTCTTGTAATTTTATGTATTCCTCATCCTCTTTAATTCCTTCAAAAATTTGTTTCTCCAAATCTGTTGCGTATGTGCTGATGGCTAAAATAAAATGTATCCTTGCATTACAACTTAACGCGTCAACAACTTTATTCTCCTTCCCCTTAATGTGCTGAATTTCAAAATCATACTCACTCAAAAAAGTTAGCCATCTGGCTTTCCTGGCATTCAAATTTGTTTGATCTAATAAATATTTTAGCCCCATATTATCCGTCATTAAGGTAAATTTTCTTCCAATAAGGTGGTGATGCCACATTTTCAAGGCATGAATCACTACTAACAATTCTAGATCGTAGGTGGAATAGTTCTTCTCATGTATTTTCAGTTTTCTTCATTCGTATGCTACAGCATGTCCCTCCTGCGTTAGGACTCCTCCCAGTCCATCATTTCATGCGTCTGTACATACTACAAAATCTTTATTAGGATCTTCAATCCTAAAAATAGGCGCTGAAGTTAGCAATTCTTTTAACTTTACAAAACTGTCCGCACACTTTTGATCCCAGACAAACTTCTTTCCCTTTTTCTGCAGCGACGTTATGGGGTTTGCAATCCTGGAAAACCCTTCAATGAATTTTCTATAATGACCAGTGATGCCCATAAATAATCGCACATCCGTCACATATTTAGGAACCGACCACTCATTAATGGCCTTTATCTTAGCGGGGTCGACCGAAATCCCCTCCTCATAGATTATGTGTCATAAGTATTGAATCTTGTCTTTGTAGAAATCGCATTTACTAAACTTAGCATATAGCTGGTGCTCCCTCAGAACTTGCAGAATGATACGTAGATGTTCATCATGCTCATCCTTGTTCTTAGAATATACCAAATTGTCATCGATGAACACAACTGCAAACTTATCTAAGTACTTGTGCAAAATTGTGTTCATTAAACACATAAATACAACAGGTGCATTAGTTAATCCAAACGGCATGACAACGAACTCATAGTGTCCATAACGAGTTCTAAAGGATGTTTTGAAAATGTCTTCATCCTTCACACGGACCTGATGATATCCTGATCGTAAATCGATCTTCGAGAATACTGTTGCTCCGCCTAGCTGGTCAAAAAGATCGTCAATGCGGGGTAGCGGGTACCTATTCTTGATCCTCATTTTATTTAGTTGATGATAATCTATGCAAAGTCTCAGGGTACCATCCTTCTTTTTAACAAAAATGACCAATGCTCCCCAAGGAGACACGCTGGGTCTTATGTATTTTTTATCAATCAACTCCTTCAACTGAGATTTTAACTCATTCAACTCTAGTATATTCATCTGGTATGGAGCTTTAGAACTTGGCACTGCACCAGGTATTAATTCAATAGTAAAATCCAGGTCCCTTTTGGGAGGTAAATCTGGGATCTCTTCAGGAAAAATATCTTGAAAATCCTTTAAGACAGGTATGTCCTCTATTTTCATTTTGTCCTCCTTAGTACTTATCTCATCATGCACCGCATTTACTACGAACATCTAACACCCTTTTCTGATTGCACTTTTTACTTGCATGGCTTAAATCTGTCGAACGGATGTTTTTCTTGGGATTCCTTTTACCTCTATTGTCTTTCCTTCATCGTCCAGGAAAATAATTTTTTTTTCATAACAATTCAGAATGACACGATGGCTTTCTAACTAGTCCATACCGATTAGGATGTCATATGACCCCAATGGAAGAATATTTAACTTAACATGCGTTGTTAGTTGATTCATAGATAAAACAAAATTTTCCACAAAATAAAAAACCTTTCTTTTTGTTCCTGTCGCTAATCTAACTAACCAGGATTTATCGAATTTCTCTATTTTCAAATCGAGTCTTTCTACAACAACTGGTAATATATAACTTAGACTAGCACCGGGGTCAATTAAAATAGAAGCTGGGTGGTTTTGCAGCATACCTTCAACCTCCACCATTGAGACTTAGTGTTCTGCTTGCCGATTGTCTAATGCTGCACTAATTCTGGGCACTTCTCTTGCCACATCTCCTACAGTAGCTTCAGACTGTGTGGAGTGAATATGGTTGGCCGCCCGTTTCTTGAGGGGACGGTCTGAGGCATAATGGGGCCCTTGGCACTCAAAACATTTTATAGGTGGCTTTTGTTCATTGGTCCTGGCAATATTAGGGACATTTCTCGGTGCTGTAAATTTCTGCTGCTGATTATTTTTGTTCTGCGAAAATTTTTGATTTTGAGAATTTCTCTTCTGCAAACTGGAATTGCGACCATATCTAAATTTTATCCTTTTATGTTCAAAATTACTGGGTTTTTGGTTTTTCCAGCTAGGTGCCCCTTCTCTTTTCTTATTCTGGTCAAAGCAAAAAGTGGCTTTCCTCATGGCTTCTTCTAGTGTCTTAGGGTTATCGTACTCTATCCTGTCCTTGATGTGGAATGGTAGAAAACTTAGGTACCTCTGGACCTTCGGTTTTTCTTCCACCATATATGGCATATACCTTAGCAAACTTAAAAACTTGTTGTTCAGTTCTTTCATGTTCATCGTTCCCAGTTTCAGATCATGGAATTCTTTGTATTTTTCTTCATAATACTACTCAGATAAGAATTTCTTCTTAAAGTGTCTCTTAAAAGTACTCCAACTCACATCTCGGTCTTTTATGCCTTTTACCCTTTTAAGGTCTTTCCACCAAATATCTGCCTTCCCGGTTAGATTATAAATTGCCATTTTTTCCTTTAAGGATTCCGAATAGTCGTAGATCTGAAAATAAATTTTCATGCCGGACAGCCATGCTTCTGCTGTCTCTCCTTTTTCTGTCTCACCATTGAAAGTTGGGGGTTTGATTTTCTTGAATTCACCAGATATCTGTTCGTACTATTTATTTCTTTTTCTTTTTGGTTTAAAGTCTCCTTCACTGCTGTCACTAGAGTAGTTATGCTTCTTTTTACGTGGATGTTTGGCAGCTCTTGATGATGTTGGGTTGCTGATTCCCCTAGCTGTTTCTATTTGTTTATCCTTTCCTTCATGAGATAGCTCTTTAGTTTCGGAAGTATGCTCAAGCTTCTGTTCATAATTTGGGTATTGGTCGAACAGTGCTTGCTTCAACTCCTCCTATGTCCTTAGGATTCTTTCATTGTCCTGTTTTACTGACTGGATATCCACCTTGAATTCTTGAAAGGAACGCAATAATTCTGACGAATCATTACCCCGATTGCCTTGGAATTGTTGTTCCATACTTGGGTTGTTTGGTGGAAATCTGCCCCTTATGTGTTCAGCTGATCCTTCCATATCTGTAAATCAAAGAAATTTTTTTGTATACAACAAAATAATTTAAACTTGAGTTAGCGAAAAATTTCACAGTCATAAATTTTTTGTTTGCATGTTTCTTGCACTGTCTTTAGGCCTAGAGTTCGAACATGAGCTCTGATACCACATGTAACATCCTGATATTTTCATAAAAATTTAAAAATTTCTAAATCGTCGTTAAATGTTGATATTTGTAAAATGCGGAAATAATAATGTTTAAATAAGTAGTAATTAATAAATGCGTCATTTGGTAGGAACAATTTAACTACTGTGTCTTTTTGTTTTCTAATGGTGTATTGTGCCGGCGACAGGTCATGAATCCAAATAATAATTATGACATGTGTTTATATGCTTGAATGTTTGAAAATTTCGATACAATTGGAAAACATAATTCTCCTTGACAAGTACTGACAGTTTAATTTTTATGGATGATGATGAAAGGAGCCCCACGAGGTGCCCCAAGGCTTACTTAGCTACTCAGCTAAAGCATTGTACTCATCCTTCATGCGCATATTCGTAGGTAAGAGATAGAGATAAAATTCAAAGTGTTTAATAACTATGATATAAATAAAAACTGCTTATGATTTCGACGCTAGAGGTATGGTTTCCTTCCAATTTGTAAGATGAACATGGCCGGCTCAAAACTGCAGAAAACGTCAATCTCAGAGTGTGATTGTTGTGAATGTTCTTCATTAGGGGTTTATGACTTCACTTGTTACCATTTCATGAATGACTTGCGGCTGTCAAATAAATCTTTTATAAATTTCGACGGTGACAAGTTTAAGACAAGGACACATGGTTTTAAGCATACCATAGAGAGAGTAATAAGGTGGTTCTAAGTTCTCTATTACCCGGGAAATTATAATGGTGATGCATTAAGCATTAATACCCTACCATGCAATGTATGAGATGGTTCTATGGGCAACTATACCCTAAGGGTGTAACCTTGTGAATTTATGTAATGGAAAAAATTGACGAACTATATGATGGAATTTATAATGATTTTATATTAAGTTGGGGCGGAGTCAATCCATACCCTAGGATTGAACGCGACCTACGTGGATATTTTAATACTACGAGCATGCTTATATCGATTTACATGGAACATACAAATTCTTTAATACATGCTACCAGTGAATGTTTAGCCTTGTTATAATTTATAAAGTCAATGCTATTAAACGTTGATCCATATGGTTGGCAGGTGGAATGATGGCATTGTATAAATCCTGCGTACGAATTCAAGGGTGTAGTAAATGCTTGGGCTGCAAAAAATTCGCCTGGCCACCGTGTTGATGGAGATATTACGTGCACATTGTGAAGGGTCTCCAGCATGTGAGAAGGTTCGTCGATGCTGAGTTGTATTAGGCCTCTTGCCTTAGTGTCGACAGAGCTGGCAACTTCATGGTTTGGGAGATGGAGGGTGAGTTAATGCCACATCTTCCACCCTCCATCATGGCTTAATGAAATTAGATCTTCGTCGTTGATTTTTGTGCATTGGGATCGTAGAGAACCCTAACGTAACTTTTGGGATATTGTAACATTTCTTGGCATTCGTTCGGGTGGTAGGGTTTTGGGGTGAGGCCAACCGACCGAGAGGCACTTAGGGTTTGATGTTTTTAGCCTCCCTCGGGCTCAATTATGAGACTAGAAGCAACCTCTAGACTGTAAGTGAATGCTATCAATGGAGGTCGAGTCTGGAGTTGAATAGTGTGGCAATCCATAGGTTGGATGAGTGCGGCTGTTGGGGTGTTGTAGTGACTTGAAGGTCTGGGTTTCAGTCGGGTTATAAGTTTCCAAAAGCATCAACATAGTGTGGCCCTCGAGTTGGGTGCTTCTCTTTCGAATTGCATGGATGGCTGGCTTCATCAAGCTTCTGTCACGACTCAAGTAGAGTAAAGTTGCAAAGGTTTTAAAGTATCATTATTTCATGATTGATTCTTAACTCTGAGTATGGCTGTTTGGCAGGTAGTTCTCGGCGAGCAATAGGGAGCCGGGAAAGTTGACGGGGAGAAGAATATAGCAAACCCACTGGTAAGCTTCGGTGGTACCCCTCCCTCGTGGTTCTCCTAGAATCAAACTTGATGAGCAGGGTGTTGGAATTATGCCTTCTCGGCAGTGGCTTTCGCCTCTCCTGCTGCATTGGGAAAACATTACTATTTACATTTTGTTTGCTTAGTGTAGATGATGTGAATATTTCTTAAAATGTATGGCTAGCCATCCCTTGGCTAGGCGAGCTTGATAAGGTTGAACCCTCGTTGTTGCAAGGGAGTTTCCAGTGTTTAAAGTTTATGTTTATCATTTTGCACTTCTAAGTCGATGGAAGAAACATGTGTGGAACTATAGAGAAAAGTAATGTTGACAGTGGTTTTGTTTTGGCATTAGCTATGTAGTGTAAAAAGAATGGGTTTGAATGGAACCTTCAGTAAACAATGAGCCGATCTGTAGTTTGTTTCCATCGTAAGTTTAAATGGAAATGTTTACTGTTAGGGTTTAATGCTTACGTATGGTGTTTTGATCTCTCGTTTTCGAATTTGTATTTGAAATCTTGTTTAAGATGTTTAATTAAAGAGTGGTTATAAGCCAATAATGATCTACTTGGATTTCATTACATCTGTGCATGCTTGGGTTAAGCCGATACTAAAAAGGTGTTAATTTTTGTTTGAATACAACTGTGATAATTGTAAACCCTAGCCTGTCGATGTCAATGAAATATGCTAGTCTGTAATGATGTTTACTTAAAAAACAAGAATAATAGATCTTGATTCTACAGTTAGGATATCTATGATAATGAAACATTTTATTTGGCAACTGTTAAATGTTTGTAAATATTAGTATGATGAGACCAGGTCAACCCTGGTTTGGGTGTAGAGATGCTATATTTTGCTCAGTCAATTCAATAATGCTATTCTTTTCTTCGCTTTTAAGAACATGCTATTGTGTGAAGTGAATTCTTCCATATGCAACTAATAATATAGAATCAAAGAATTTACAGTGTATTCATCAGTTAGTTCAATTTGCCTATTAATATAACAATTTGTGTACTTTAATTCTATCTCCCTGTATTTGTCCAATTTGGACCTCTAGAGAAAATGAATGAACAATACAGTACTCCTTTTTTTGCACAAAAATAATACAGTGATGACAATAATAAAGATCAGTCGGATTCAAACAACAAATAAAAGAATGGGTACGTGGTTAAACAAAATGCATGATATTGGTTTCCTTTGAAGAAATAACTGATGATCAGTGAACCCTAGATGTTAACACCATGTCCACCTTCAGAAGTCAAAAAAGAAATTTTCTGCTATAACTAGTTTTTGGTATGTTGTCTCAGCATACATATTTGAACAGTAAAAGAAAGCAATGCATGCAGAGATCTAATCTACAATTGCTAAAATATAAGATGCATTGGGGAACATAGGTCTGTGCATGGGTGGTCTCTTGGGTTTATATATTTAGATGCATGCTAGGTTTTACTTTTAACTGAACATATTTAATGCTACATCTCTGTACTGGAGTATGATGCAGCTTAACACATGGAGAAAAATGAAAAGGAGTCATTTTATCATTTCAACAATTTAAAATAAATCAGGATCTAACATTTTACTGCTACTGATCATTAATAACATTTCTAAGCCACTTTTTGAGATCATTCACGTGATTGGAAAAACAAAAAAAGATAGAACCTGAGTGTGATGGGAGGAACAAATCACTCAAGAATCCTGTTCCACCCAACCTGCTCCCAAGCAACCAAGATGTCTGCCTTAGGACCCCCGAGCCTATCCACTAATCCACTAGGAGGAATAAATTTCTGAAGCTTAGGATCTCTACTTGCAGCAGCAAGAAATTTTTTCCAGCCTTACAGGCTTAGTAAGCAATTGGACCAGCACCAACACCTTTGGTCTGTCCTTCTCATAACATTTGCATACTTATACTTGCACTCTCCACAACCTCCCTATTCGAATCTCTCAGCCATCACCTGATGCCCTGAGGAAAAGTTTCTACAGAAAACATTGTAAGAGCTCCTTGCTCAATTCGAATTTCCTTTAATAGGCTACCTAAGTCTTTTTGTAATTAACTGGTCATTAGTGAGCTACCTGCTCACCTCCCTCCACCTGGAGGGGGAAATGCCACAAAATTAGGGGGAGTTGTCCCATAACAATAGCTAATGGTAGAGTGCAAATGTTGCCATCTGTCCCAATCCTTCCAGCGGCTTCCATTCCTCCTAGTGGGCCAGTGGACACTCTTGTAACAACTTTCTTGAGTGTTTGTCTCCCATTTTTATTTATTAAATAATAATAATGAGTCATTACATTCATCTTTGACCTAATTGGTCATAATTAAAAAACTTGTAATTATAATTTTAACACAAAGTAATTTGCAAAAAGGATAATAGTAGAAAATAATTATTCCAAAAAAATGGGTAGGTGACAATCCACCATCTAACTGACACAGTTAACTATCTAACTGGTCTTCCCATTAGTGTGTCCACTCCTTAACCGTTTCGGTCATTGGTCCACATAAATTGGTTTCGCGCCCCATAACGACATGCTCCACCCAATCAGTCCATCTATGCTTCCACGGAGTGTGCCCAGCTAGCACATATCCCAGGCAAGTTCATGTAACCCACTTCTTGTGTGACCCTTGATGTGTGCATGAATCGCCATGCCATCAGAGACTAAGTGTGGGCCCACGCCCAATATGACCCACTTGGTGTGGGCTTTTAGCCTGATGCCTAGGTAGAGGCGTTACATCTATTATAACAGTATCCTCATATTTATATCGTATCAAGGGTGACATTTTCTTTATATTTTTACTTGAAACCAATGGTGTAATTCCTCATTAGAACTACAAATCATTATAATTGACATCCAATCATTTATCTACTGTCATAGATCCATCTTAAAAGGGGATCTACCAAGCATCGAGAGGGATCAAATAATTTTTCAGGTGCAAACCCTTTTTCAACATTTGCACTTTGGGCATTATTCAAGTGCATAATGTAATGTTTGTGGTTTTTATTTATCTAATTTGTGTAGTTTTATATATATGCCATCCAAAATGTTTTAAATCTAATTTGAGCCAACATTTTATTTTTTTATAATATTTTATTATTTTTTAAAAAGACACGTGTCAATTCTAGGATGAGCACGAAAGAAGTTACACATCCACTCCCTACTAGGTTGTAGAATGTGCCTCTTCGACACAAAGAACTGCTGACCTGTATGATGGCAATATATCTGTACACATGTCAACCAAACATGTCAACCAAACTGACTCCATCCATTTTTCACATCCTTCCAATGATAGCTCATTCTTGTTGTGTAGTTCTCACCTTACATGTGTCGAAATGCATTTAATCTTAACTCATAGTCCACTTGCAATCAATTTTCCCTTCTTCCTAAATTCTACCAGCCTTTAGATATCTTCTCCATTTAGTCATTAACTTCGATGGATTAAATTGTGTGTAGGGTCAATTCCTTAATATGCGATAATTATTCCATGATTCATGCTATAACAAATAATGCTCATGTGGCATGACTATGGAGCCACATTTTGGTCTTCGAATTAAAAATGACCAACTTATTTTGTGAGATGACGTTGAACGGCGGAGCAGCTGTGAACACATTTCTATCGCCAATCCATAGACTTCGTGAAACGTATTGATTCCCTCAAAACATGGGCTCCATGAATAAGGGAAACTAAGTTCGAAATATAAATGATATTGTGGGGAGCTCTAAGAATTATAATGGATAGGTTGTTGGTCGTTGCTTGAAATCCGACAAGGCTTGTTGGGATGAAGGATACACATTATTGGAATTGTATAGGCTCTGCATTGCGAGTTGATGTAGATCAACACTATATATATATAGAAGGGGAGAACACTATATATATAGAAGGGGAGTTTGGCACTTTAAATATGCTTATAAAGCTTCTCGTTTGGATCAATAGAATTGTATGGTATATTAGAGATAGGCTTTGGCCAATGAGATTAGTGAGATTAGTTATAGAAAATTAACTAATCTGAATTTCAAACATGAGGTACTTGGGAGAGGGAGGATTTTCCTTTCTCTCCAGTATATTGAGTGAGGCTAGTGGGGATACTTTTTTTTAAATTTATTTTGTGAGGTTAGTGGGAGTACATTTTTTTTAAATTTATTTTGGGGACATTGGTAGTAAAAGAAAATAATGAAAAGAGATCATTAATTTTAATCAAGAGAAACATGACTAAATAAAATTAGTGAAAATTGATAAACAAAGCAAACATGATGGAACTTCACCAAAGCGGTGTGACACAAAAATGACAAGGCACATGAGTTAATTTAATATAGGTAAAAAGGATGACATCTATGGTGTAGACATAATAGCATAACGACACAGTTAAGGATGCTTTCCATTAACATCATTGAAAGCAATATTAATTTGTATATGTCTAAACTAAAATATCTATTTGTTTGAGCCATCCTCCCTTTGTTGGGATAATGCATCAGTGACAATGAAAGCGGAGGGGGATACATAAAGGATAAAATCCTTACTAAACTCAAGCACACTGATTAAAGGTGCAAAGGAAGAAACATATTTCAATGTGTCAGATGACTGGTGAGCTTGTTCATTCCATACAAATTCAATGTCTTGCTATAAGAGGTGCAAGAACCCATGGGTGCACATGGTGTAATGATGAATGAACCAATAAAATAAATTGGCTTTGCCTTGAAGGCTCTACAACTAGCGCAGAGTCTGTAGTATTCTTCTCCTTTAGGCACGCCAAAGTCAAGCAAAGGCCTTGTGAATGCAGTGAAGAGGATAAAAATACTTAAGGTGGTGAAGAATATAAAAAGTCTAAAGTTGATGATAAGCGACAGATAACAACTTGCACGACTTGGTGTAATTATTATATAACATCCATGATTACATATGTGCATGAATTGTATAAAATAATTAAATGTGGTTAAAACTGACCATTAATGGCTGTCTAATTGTCTATGTTAAAATGTTTGTTATATGAATGAACAAACAAATCTTTACAAATTCAACAACTGAAAAATATTATTGACTATAGCTTATGTTAAATTTTTTATTATTTACAAGTGAGATAGAACTCAACAATAAGACATCAAAGTTTTGGACTAACAAAACATTAAATAATAGCAATTTATATTACATATGTGCATGGATTGTATAAAATAATTAAATGTGATTAAAACTCACCATTAATGGTTGTCTAATTGTATATGTTAAAATGTTTGTTATATGAATAAACAAACAAATCTTTACAAACTCGACAACTGAAAAATATTATTAGCTATAGCTTATGTTAAATTTTTTGTTATGTATAAGCCAGAAAGAACTCAACAATAAGACATTGAAGTTTTGGACTAACAAAGTGTTTAATAATAACAATTTATATATAATGAAAAATATTATTTTATTTTTCCAAAGTATAGTTAAAAGTTGAAAATAAAAAATCAACTAATAAAAAATCAAAGTAAACTCATACCATAAATACATTATGTTTTCAAACTATATTCCAAGGGAAAAACAATAAGGTTTTAAAGGTAAGTTAAAGAAGAATACCATATTAGAATACGGTATATTTAGAGTGATACATGTTAGAACATTAGCTATGTCCAAGCCAATGCTATAAATATGTCTAAACACTATAAATATGTCTAAACACGAGAATACGGTATACTTAGAGTGATACATATTAGAACATTAGTAATGACCAAGTCAATGCTATAAATATGTCTAAACATGGGTAAACTTAGAAGCACACTAACATCACAAATATTAGGACAAGAATATTTATATGTTTATGTCTCCATGTGTACACAAAAACAAAAATAGTGAGAATAACGTTAAGCCTTTACATATTACACTCACACATAATATTGGCATGCTTGAATAAAGAAGGGAGCTAATTTCGAAATAAAACCTATTGTTATGTTCTCTACTCAACATAGAGATTAATCGTTAAAGATACCTGTCGCCAAGATTCTTGAGGTAGCCACCTAGCATAATAAAATAAAAGGAAGGATGCAAAATTTTTTGAATATAATTTCGAATACATCTAAATAGTAATATTTTTTATGTTTAAAAAATATTCGTAACGAGTGTCATTACAGGCTGGCCCAATCTTTTTCGTCAAACGCATGATTTTCACCTCATGTTTTTAGTGAGAGACTAACCGGTCCATGCTGAACGCGTGATTTTAGTTCTAGAGACATAATCACTGGTATTAAATGCACGATTGTCAGGTCCTGTTTTTGGTTTGTTTCAACATACCATTTGCATGAGCACCATAGGGACAAACTTAACATTCTTCCATTAAACCTGAAAATTCCTCTATATAACGGACAGAAATTGGTGAGTTTGTGGTCTTCCAGTTGTTAAAATTTTGAATGTGTTTGGAGACCATTGAAGCGTATTCCATTAGCACATGTCATTAAAATGTATGCACAGAGCGCGGATTGGAATGGGTAGATGCACGGCGTGGATTGGAATGGGTAGGATTGGAAAGAATTGGATTCTATGTTAGCTATCCAAAGTTTTATGAAATGTGGAAATAGAGCGGAGTGTTTACAGCTATTATGATCTTATTTTCATTATGAAGAGCAAAGAAGCTATCTTCTTATTGAGAATTTGAAAATATACTAGTATAGATCCATCTTAAAGGAGATCTACCAAAAGTAAAAATGTTATTTTTATAATATTTTATTATTTTTCTACGACTATAAAATGCACCTCTTTGAAATAAAAAAAAACAATTCCCATACCATATTGTTGACACTTAAACAAAAATTCATCAATAATGAAACCCTCAAATTTTCTTCACTACTATGTCAAAATCAAATTGTGAACATGATTATTTTAAATTGTTTGTTGATACCAATCGTATGTAGTTCTTCCTATGAGCTTACGGAGTTATAAATTTATATGAGAATATTCAAGTGTAGTTCTTCCTATGGGCTTACGGAGTTATAAATTTATATTAGAATATTCAAGTGCAAAATAAATGAATACATTTTAAAAACAATCCAAAATGCCTTTTTTTTCAAGAAAAACATTATAAAATGAGACTTTTTTTTTTTCAATCTCCCATTTATTAATTGTTTGCCATTGAGGACTGTGTGAACAACTTGTGGGTTTATTTTCGATTTCAGTTATTTTTATAGTATTTTGCATCCAGTTTGGATTATGAACCAGAAGCGAGTCTCTTAGTATTTGACTTTTATTCTTCGATTGACACAACGGAGGTGGGGTTATAATTGTTGTAGTCGAATCGGGTAATAATTTATGGAGAAAAAAACATTTTTGAAGTATAATTTTTTTTATATGTAAAATATTTAAGATAAAAAAATTAAAATAATAAAATATTAAATTAGTATTTAATATATATTTAATTTCATTAAAACATATATAAAAAAAATTTAATAGACATTTTTATTTTTATTATTAAAATATGTTACATCATATCATAACATTTCTTTTAAATTGAATTTGTTAGTAGCTGGCTAGTCTAAATAGAGTCTATTTAGATTTAAATGTAAATGATTATTATTAATATTGAATAATTTTATTATTATGAACATAAAAAAATAGTTGATAAAATTCTATTTTCAATTTAAAAACGGAAAAGAAAGTTTTTTCCAAAATCATAAAAAACAATTTGAAATTTACAAATTCTTTTCTTCTTAATATTTAAAAATTCAATTAAATGGTTAATAAATTATTAATATTCAATTAAGTCTAGATACATACTTATTGTCAAATTGATTTTAATTTTAATTTGAAGTCTCTAGGTTGAAATGAATGCAATGTGTTGTTTTTTAGTTGTTCTTTAAGTTTATGAAATTTGGTAAAATGTTTAATACTATACAATTTTGTTATATTGTAATTTGCAAACCTTCTTTGCACTTTAAGAATTTTAGAACTTTTATTTGTAATAATAAATAATTTGTACACATATGTTTGTTTATTTATTTGAAAAAATATTAATAGAATTTAATTTTTTAAATTTACTTGAAATTGTTATTTTAAATTTGAAAAATGTCAAAACTAATTTATTATTATTTGAAGAATTATATGTATGTATATAATTAAAATTAAAATTAAATTTGTATATATAGTTGTGTTTTTAAGAAAGGTGAATCTATGAAAAAGATATCTAACACTTTTTAATGAAGCTTTGAATTTGGGTGTAAATGATAACAAGTGGCAAATAATTCAATGGGAAAATAAGTCAATGTTTAATATATAATTTGTAAAAAAAATATATAGGTGGATAAATGTAGTAGATCTCACATATTTTTAAAAATATTTTAAAACTATATTTCTTATTATTTTGGAAGTTTGACACATTAATAATCAAATCATGTTTTATACACCTTTGTATTCTTAAAATTAGTTTTCTAACTATTTATGTAAATTGTAAAATTAAACATGCCCTTTCAAAGAGGAAAATTCCATCAAAAGTTTACTTATTTTTTATAATTTTTGCAACTCTAAAAACATTAGAAATTTTTTTAGTATAATTTAAAAAAAAATTAAAATTGTATGTGAGTAAATATAAGATTCATTAATAAATCCATTGACCTTAACTCTAAAGAAGAAAAATAGAAATGGGTTTTACCCCTTGCAAATTACAGCTACAAGATTAATCTTGTAGTAAGAAAAATGAAATTATGTAAATTAAGCCATTAGATAGTACCCTTATCACTTTATGTTTTTCTTCTATAAAGCTATGTTTGGCTAGCTCTTTCTCTACAATTTGCAATGGTCGACTATTTGGGCATTTTGGAATACATGTCACAAGACAGGACTAAGAAATATGTTGATAAGGTGGAAAGAGTTCTAAGCCGGATCATGTCTAGGCTATCTATCTTACCATTAGAACGAACACCATTGATATTTATGAGCCTTGGACGAGCACGCTCCTGTATGTCTTAATTGGGGGTCATTAATTCATAAATTTCCCTTTTAAATGTGAGTGTATTTAATGCTCAATGATTAACAATTGGGGATTTGAAAATAAATACAAAGGTTGGTGCCCTCAACATTGTGTTGCTATGATATTTGTGAATAGGATATTGAAGATATCTATGAAACCAACAATTTCTATTGTGATGGATGTTTCCAATTATTATTTGTGAATCCGATATTGAAGATATCTCTGAAACCAACAATTATTATCTATGAAATATGTGTGAGATAGTTATGAGTAACCCAGGGAAATTTTCTTAGCAATTAGCCTTATCACTTTCATTTTATAGCATTAAGCTACATTTGAAGGTCACATGTTTTTCCCATCCTGATTTCAAAAAATGAATTTATGATTAAAACTATAAGCTTATGGTTATCTCTTATCTAAATCCTAGTAACAAATTTTTTATTCCAAGTAAACTTTTCAAGGTACAAAGTCAAGGAATATATTTATAATATAGGCACCATTTATGCAGTTGTCATCCCTTGAGATAGAAAAATAATACAATAGTGTTCGACAAGGACTCATTGATCCATTGCTTGGTTATTCATCCTTCTACGCAATTTATTCAAGTATTAAATAAAGCCTCTATTTCTTTCGTAAGCTTCCTAAATACCAAGTTTTTTAAAAAAGACCTTAGTGGGTATGTCCCAATTTTGACTTATGCATCCGAGAGTGAATTCAGGACTTAAGGTTTATTGAATATCATCCACCATCAAGAGATTGTTAAGCTTTAAAACTCTCAATTCTAGGGATTCAACATAGCAAGTAGATTAAATTCATTAAAAGGCATATTCAAATTACTATGTATTCACTTTATGCGACGAATGAACAACATGATCAAGATGTTTATCAGAGTGTTAGAATAATGTTATAATCAATCCTATGGCATGATTCACTATTCAATCCAACCACATAACAACTTGAACATATGTTGTCTATTGTAACTATTAAAGATTAAGAAGGGTTGAAGACTTTGTAGTCACATTAGATAGATTTTATACCATCATAATAAAAAATGAAGTGTGCTAATATGAAACCATACCTCTTTCAAGCCACTTCTTAACTTTAACAAAGGTTACACTGATAATAGACCAAGTGAACCACATCTATGATTATTTTGATTCTTTGTACTTGTTTGGACATTAGAGGTCAAGATTGGGACTTAAGGACATTGTAGGTCACACATTCTTGTTAGGATATTTTGACTATATTAACGCACATTTTTTTATCCCAAGAGTCCACGTTATTTATGTCACTACACAAGAGCTAGACAAACTTCATTGGATACTAATTTAGACAATCATGGAAAACTGCTCTCTTCTCTATCTTATTTGATGGGGGGTTGCAAGTTGAATAGCCTCACAACAACGGAATTTTTTAACGATTTATATTTTTCTTAGTATAGAAACCTTAGCAAATCTTAGCAATTCTTAAATTTGAAACCATAAAATGTTGAGTGATATTTTTCTAAGAACATTCAAATTTATAATCCTTTTATATATTTTTTGCATAATTTTAGTAATTTTTAGAGTAATTGTTTTTTATCCCATGCAATTTGGCCAAATCAACTTAAAAAATTGGAAATGGGTGTGTGCAAGAAGATGAGGGTCACTTTAGATGCAATGCTACTTTTTCAAAACTCGTTCCTGATACGTAAAACATAACGCGTTTATGATGTTTAGCACCTGCCATGGTAAGACCCGAGCCTAACATGTCATTGGACATGTAGGCTAGGTAACAATAACGCGTACGCGTTATATAACTATAAAACGCGTACGCGTTATATAACTACAAAACGCGTACGCGTTATGTAGTTACAAAACGCGTACGCGTTATTTAAATCTAAAAAACAATTTAAATACACAGTCCCGACGATTGCCGACCACCCGCGGCACCCACGCATCAGAAACGCGAAATTGACCCTAGACGAGGACGGTTTGTGGCCCACTCAAGTATTGGTGTTGCTCGATTTAGCTGGAGGGGACAAATTCACCGGTAGATTGTCATCCAATCAGGTAATTCATTCACCCATACTCTTTTTTTATCATTTTTAACCTAAATTATTATTTTTTTTTTGTTTAAAAAAACCTAGTTTTTTAATATTGATAAAATTGGGAATAACCCAATCTTTCATTAAATTCACATCTCCCTCAATCTCCCTCAACCAAGATGAATGAATAATTAAAATGAATCATTTTTAAAAAACTCAAAAATTCGTAATCCAACCTAAAATTGAAAAAAATAGAAATCGGACCCCCTTTCTACAATGTATCCATCTAAGTCACCCAACACGAGAACACGGGACACGAGTGTCCCCGCCGCCAGCCACAACTCACTAAATATAATGAAAATCAGTGCACTCATGTCTTTTCATTAGCTGGCAAGGTTTCGTATCATGTGAAAATGTTTTGTATCATGTGAAAAGATAATGATACTCTGAACTTATGAGGCACCAATTGGAGAGACTGCGACTACTACTGTGGAATCAGGTGTGGCGACTGCTGGCAGTTTGGCCCCCACTTGCAGTCATTCTCAAGAGATAGGTACATCTGCACCATGCCTGTTTACATCAAATCCAAATACATACAATTATCATATAATGCTGAAATGATTGAAAGGAAATTTATAACAACTGATACAGATAACGCAGTACACCCCATCCCGTAGCTGGTTTTCATAATACCATCTATCCTGGAAGCCCTTTTTGCTGTGGAATAAAACAATCCGAACGAGAATCGAACCCCTGACGAACAGTGGAAAATTTAAAAAGCAAAAGAAGAGAAATTGCTAGAAATGGAGACGAAAGAAAGGTTAGAAAAGAAACAACAACAAATTACTTCACTTCTGATTTCTCAGATGCCTCTGCTTCTCATTTAACACTCTCCTACCGATAGATATCAGGAGGCCAATGCCATCAAAATGTGTCGATGAGTTTGCCAGGATGGGAATTATGGAATATCGGAGAGGGGAATCATGCCGCAGACCCTTCCTCGAAAGGGATTATGTCAGGCAGCATCTTTGAACTCAATAAAGTCGAGCAAGCACGTACACAAGTCTGAGTTGGAGATCTATTGGGTGGATGCAGGTGTTGAGTTACCAGTGGTTTTGTGCAGCCGGATAGGGTTCGCACATGGAGGTAAAAATCGGGCCTGAAGCGCGCTCTGAGCCCGCTTCCTTGTAACCAGGCTTCAAATTTGAAGCCTTTAGGGCCCTTCAGAGGTCATTTTACACATCATAGAAGGCCACTTCAAATTTTACCATGCAAAAAAAATTTAATTTCATGGTAAGCCCTTCAATATTTAAATTAACCACTACTGTTTAAAATTGCAACAGAAGGGTAGCTTCAAATTTCACCCATCAACAGTTTTTAGTGGGAAATTGGGAATGCGGCTACTAGCTAGGTGACTTGGGAGTGGGACTCGGTTACTCTCCAATATCCACGTGTTCGATCATCCATGGATCATGGACCATTGGGCCTCTAATAATATCATTGTGCAACTTACGTGGACGGGCTTACACTGAGCAACCCATGGCTTGAACGCTTCGAAGTTCTCGTGTTTGTAGCGAGCGCTTACGTTTTTAACACATTTCATGGCATCAACAAAATTATTAAACCTGGTAGGTGGCTCATACGTGTTGTTGCTAGCGGGCTTACCAAGTTACAAGTTATCACATACCAATTCGTGAATGCTGACTCCGTGAGTTAATTGAGTATTCAATGTATAATATATTATGTTAATGTGCCCCCGCGAATTTGGCATTTCAGACAAAATCCACAATCCATAAAATTCTTGTAATGTTGCAGGTTGTTGCTCCTGCCCGTGGCCCCTACCTATAGCCCTGTGTTTTCTTTGTTGTATCAAGTTAATCCTACCGTCTACGGCTCCCAACCTCACACCCTGTGTTTTCTTTGTTGTATCAAGTCAATCCTGCAGCTCCCGAGTTCCACCTTTTGTTTTCTTTGTTGTATCAAGTCAATGCTTGAATTCCATGCTTCCATGGCTCCGACCATCAATATATAATATTGCATGAATAGAAACAAGCTTTTTCTTATACCCCTATTCCACTGTGGTTGAGCTACTTCCAAGTTCCACCTACCCTATCTCCTCCAGTCCTCTAGGATAGTTTGCGAAGCGAAGCTGGCAATGCGAGCCTACCATAAACATATTTAAAGAAATTCGTTTTCTTTGAGGAGCTCAACTTCAAGGCTGACTAGATTTTTGACATCCTATGAATTTACAGGTCTGCTATATATCCACTGAAAAATAAAGCCTCTCAACTTTACTACGTCAGTAAACATTGAAATTTTGATGTACCATTACATTTTCAAATGAAAAGAATAACTTATTATTAATAAAAAAATCAAATCACATTAATATATTAATGAATTTGAATTTAGCTTCCCAATATTAAAATAAATTATACATTTTAAATGATCCACAACCAAATATTATCCTGAGAAGGAAATGGAAAAAAAGGAATTTCCTCAACACAACATGCTATTTCCTTATGATGATGCTTTTACGTTTATGATTACCAACCTTGGAATCAGGTTTGGTTATCCGAAGGTGTAATATCTTCTAAGCTAAGTCAATAGGTAGGGATGTTGGTATTGATATAATTATGACAAAGTTTTATAAAGGATTAGGAACAATTCCGTTGGCTTGTAGATGACATATTTATGGATAAAAAGCTTGTTGTTATGAGATAATGACATCATGCCTCAAAAACATGTCCCATACAATCTAATGTTAATGGGCGCTCTACATAGAAATTGGAATGTCAACATTTGTGAGTACAATAAATATGTGGATGATTTTGGCCTACTACAACTTTAATATATTGAGTGGATTGATAACCTTCACAATTATATAAGAGATTGTAGCTATGACTAGGAGGAGACTTAACAATGCAACAAAATCAAGTAATCGAATTTTGTGCATAAAATGAACATGAGACTCCCACCAAATTTCACTGAATCTACGTCTTAACAAAAGAACTCATCGTTTCACGGGATTCCACCCCATCAATCCTTTTAACAGTAATGGCCATAACAGTTGATACAACCCTAGCGCGAGAAAAATCAATCGAGCTACGCATGACAATACTTGAAACCAGACTTTTTGAACTCCCTATTACGTCATAGGAATCAATACTACTTTCTCTACAACATGTGGCACCCTCAATATCTTCCATCACCGCAATTTACATTTGATAAAAAACTTGTTTCCAAATAGTAATTACCCCATTCTTTGCTCTAAAAAGGCCTCGGTTAACCTAGAATCCAATCCATGCAACATGAACACATCCATATATACACATAGAATAAACATTAATAAATTTCTCATAGCCCTTCAATAGTGTTCAATATCTCATAGCCCTTCATAGTGAAATGGGACCCCACCCTTCAAATTTGATCCCTGGTCCCCACTAGACACGGTGACCCCCGTAATTATGACACGTAGGACACGGTGACCCCCAGAATTAATATATTTTTAAAATATATTAAAATTTAAAAATATAGACATATAGATCATCCAATAAAATTTAACATTTACAATTACAAATATTCAATAGAAATTACATTTACAATTACAAATATGAAATATTCAATAGAAATTAGATCATTCACAAATCACAACACATTTGTCATTCACAATCACAAAACACAATGAGACATTGAGACACATAGATGCAAACTCATCACTGCCCTGATCCTCCTCCTCCATAACTGAATCAACAAACTCATCACTGCCTTGATCCTCCTCCTCCTCCTCTCTGCCAATCTGACTAACTTACTTTTTAATTGTCAAATGTTTAATTTTAAGTTTTAAATGTATGTAAGTGAATGCCATTAAATTGCTTATGTGAGTTTGATTTAATACAAGTTCAATTTTGAAGAGACGTCATTATATACCATGTATATGTTTCTAATGATTTTCGTATTAATTTCTTTATTGCAGTTGCGGCTATGGATACCAATGCCGAAATATTGATTGAGCTTGCCCAATTGAGGGGCATAAGTGCAGCTTTTAGTGGTGGCGACAGGATTCGGCGTTCACTTGCATCAACCTTGGATGCAATTGTGGACACCATTTCACAATCTACAAATTTCCTATATGATATTGCATCTTACAGAGAAAGAAAAAGACAACAATATGCTGATGGACTAGATTACAATGCAGTAAAAAAGTTGAAAATATCCAAAGAGCTTATATTTGCATTGTTTAGGGACCCTCGGACGGGGGAAATCCCAAATGCAAGCAGGCCGCATATCTCCATTGAGTGGTGCACGTTTCAACCATTTGTTGATAACTTGATGGACAGATGGTACATGGTTTTTGATATGCCACCACACAACAACAGGGAAATTCCCTTATATTTCCTTCGAAAGATGTACGCAGAGTTCGTGTTGCATAAACACGTTAACTATTTTGACATCTTACAGTTTCAGGGGATCGGTGGGGGGATGCCCCAAAATCGACCCAATGCCAGGCTTCGAGACCAGGATCGCCCTATCCCTGCACCTCGCAGGCAGTTGCCTGGGCCAGATGTCCCACCAGCACATCGCATTATTCCGCAGACACGGGATGCATTTTTGAGTTTGGCATGGGCGGTTGTTCGCCATGGAAGGATGGTTCAACATATGGATGAGGAAGGGACATCTGTCCCTGGTGTGGTACATACACCAGCTTGTCACCATGCAGGACCAACAACTAGTGCAGGACCATCAGGACCATCCACTAGTGCAGGACCATCAAGACCATCCACTAGTGCAGGACCATCGACTATTCCCCATCCTAGTGCTGATCCTCACGAGTGCACATCATGTGGTCGTCCCTGCTATGGTATTGCCTCAGATGTTGCCTTCAGTGGGTTTTTGAGAGAGGTATGTTGATGGTTAATTGTAATAAATTCTTCATTTATTTTCGTTGTTGTACACATATATATAGTTTGAGCTAATATATTATGTTTGTGAACTTGCAGTTGATGCTTTATGCCGGCAGTGACACCCCAGAGCCGGATGTTCCAGACTCTACAGGGGGGCATGATGCTACCCATTCGGTAGGCCCATCTTATATACCACCTATTGCTGTATCTCACACCGAGGTAAACATTTTAAAATTTCAGTTTTTTAATACTTGTTAATTTGTTAATTTCCACATACTTTACATTTTAGTTCATTAATGCTATCTACGGTCTAATATTTACAATTATTAAACTTGCAGATGGCAGATCCTTCACAGGGGCAAGGTAATGTGGAGGTAGTACCCATGGTCATACCGTCCCCTGAAATGTCTAGTCTCCAGGTAAACAATTAAAAATGACATTTTTTAAATACATGTTTGTTTGTTGAATCATGCATGTCTAACTACATGAACACTTGCTGACTGTAGGCACCATCCGACACATCTGGCCCATTTCCTGGATTTGCATCTCCCTCCAGGCCATTCGTGAACAAGGGTCGTGTGTATGTGAGGCGTTCTACTCCTAGAAAGACTCCAGCTGCCCACAACCATGGGCTTACTCACACCACGGTAATGTATATCCTTCGATGATATTTGTTGTTTAACTTGAAATCCAGTGCATAAATCATTTTTGTTAATGTTTGAATTGCATGTTTACTGCATCAGGAACCCGAGTTTTCTACTGAGAACCTTGCATCGATGGTTGATGCAGCAGTTAGTGCCGCATCTGTAGTGGCGACTGATCACACACAGGTATGTAACTATTTCAACATTATCTTTACATAGTTTATTATTGTTGGACCTATTGTTTATTCATGCATTTCTAACTATTTCAACATTTTTTCATTGTAGCCACCACCAGCAGGAGCAGTGCCTGGCCCCCCTGGTTCAACCATCCTGGATGTTCAACCGACGGCTCCATCTGCTACACAAGCAACGCAATCTCCTTTGTCAGTTGAGGTGAGATGTCCTTCAGTGACCAAGTGTTTCATGCACTTTCCATGCACCAGTTGATAATTGTTGAGATAATGTATTAGTGTACATAGTTAGTTGAATTTAACAATTGATATTTAATTTGCAGGATCCAGGGATGCACATTGATCCTAGGGATGTGCCTAGAGGATCAACGTCGGGAAAGAACAAGAGAAAGCTTGAGTTTTGATAGTTTTGGATAGTTTTGGACACATGTGCTTTTGGATACTTTTGTGTATATATGTACTTTTCGATACATTCAGTTTTGGAGACATGTACATTGACTTTATTGTGCATGTACTTTTGGAGACATGTACATTGACTTCATTGGATACATGTACTTTTCGATACTTTTGGATATACATGTACTTTTGGAGACATGCACTTTTGGAGACTTTTGGATATACATGTACTTTTGGAGACATGCACTTTTGGATATATATGTACTTTTGGATACATGTACTTGTGTCAATCTAATGTGTTGATTTGTGTGGATTATCTATTACTCATGAATGCACTATGTTAAAAGAACAAACTATTATATTCAAAGGTTTCAACGAATTCACTACATGCATGCACTAATTGGTATCTAATTAAAATTTGTGATTTTGGATGATCATTACAAGTTATGTCAAAGTTCTTGCTCGTGTAATTTAATCAAACTAAATGCAATACAATGTTTTCAAGGTTTCAACGAACTCACTCATGCACACCCATTGCCATCAACTACCAATGAAAGTCTAACATTATGAGGTTCTTCTTTAAAAATGGGTAATATTTCCTTGATGATCGTAAATTGAGAACCATTTGTAGCCACTCATATAATACCATCTTCACTTATCTTTGTACATGATAATCCATATAATGTGCTATGTTTTTTAACCTAAACAATCATCAAAAACCTAGAATTATAGGGATATGACAAAGAACCTTATGGGGCACCTTATATATTAACCTTGTGTATACATTAGGATCTTTGTCATACCATTGTTTGAAATGTCATTCAATACCTTCAATTTTATCAACATCAAATTAGTAGACAAAGTGACTCATCTTTGATCTCTTGTATAGGCCTTTGTGTGCCTTATCAATAAGATGTACATCATGAATATTATCATAGGTCTCATACATAGGTGCATCCTCATCCATGCAAACAAAGGTGTCATGGATCAACCTATTATCCCTTTATTCTCAATAATATTAGTATCATTATCTTCCATAGGATCAAATTCAACTCCATCACCCCCATTATTACTACTCTAAATTACAGGCTTAGGAGTTTTGATCATGTGTTTTTGTCTCTTTAGGAGTTTTGAAATATTATACTCTTTCCAAAATAATATGGAAGTTCAAATATTTAAAAGTGGCTTAAATTATAAAATGGGCGGAAATTCACCAAGTGTCCCTGAACGGCATTTTCATGCGACTTGCAACTCGACATAACTCGGAAACCGGACATCGGACCGACGAACCGTCGACTCCGTTGGTCTCCTGGCGTGCGATTACCTCTAGGGGCCCTCTCCCTCGTCTCCCCATGGCCTAGCGGCTTCATTGTGCATTCATTTCGTAAACTAGGGTTTTGCTCAGTGTAATTGCATGCAATCTCGCATTGGTGGGTCAACTCTGCAAAAACCTCCCCCGAGCCAATGTTGGTAAGGTTCCCACGTCGGCATTGCCCACACACACTTGCGGGAGTCAATGGCATGCAATCTTCCTGCTCCGTTTGCTTTTTGGCTCCCGGACGGAAATTCACCAAGTGTCCCTGAACGGCATTTTCATGCGACTTGCAACTCGACACAACTCGGAAACCGGACGTCGGACCGACGAACCGTCGACTCCGTTGGTCTCCTGGCGTGCGATTACCTCTAGGGGGCCCTCTCCCTCGTCTCCCCATTGCCCAGTGGCTTCATTGTGCATTCATTTCGTAAACTAGGGTTTTGCTCAGTGTAATTGCATGCAATCTCGCATTGGTGGGTCAACTCTGCAAAAACCTCCCCCGAGCCAGTGTTGGTAGTGTTCCCACGTCGGCATTGCCCACACACACTTGCGGGAGTCAACGGCACGCAATCTTCCTGCTCCGTTTTCTTTTTGGCTCCCGGACGGAAATTCACCAAGTGTCCCTGAACGGCATTTTCATGCGACTTGCAACTCGACATAACTCGGAAACCGGACGTCGGATCGACGAACCGTCGACTCCGTTGGTCTCCTGGCGTGCGATTACCTCTAGGGGGACCTCTCCCTCGTCTCCCCATGGCTCAGTGGCTTCATTGTGCATTCATTTCGTAAACTAGGGTTTTGCTCAGTGTAATTGAATGCAATCTCGCATTGGTGGGTCAGCTCTGCAAAAACCTCCCCCGAGCCAGTGTTGGAAGTGTTCCCACGTCGGCATTTCCCACACACACTTGCAGGAGCCAATGGCACGCAATATTCCTGCTCCGTTTGCTTTTTGGCTCCCGGACGGAAATTCACCAAGTGTCCCTGAATGACATTTTCATGCGACTTGCAATTCGACATAACTCGGAAACCGAACGTCGAACCGACGAACCGTCAACTCCGTTGGTCTCCTGGCGTGCGATTACCTCTAGGGGGCCCTCTCCCTCATCTCCCCATGGCCCAGTGGCTTCATTGTGCATTCATTTCGTAAACTAGGGTTTTGCTCAGTGTAATTGCATGCAATCTCGCATTGGTGGGTTAAACTTGCTCACCTTGCAAACATCATCCATCAAACAAAAATGTGATGGAGTTGAAATCAATGGATTGCTTGTCACAATATGCATTCATAAGTTTGCGTAATTGCATACTCCTCTTAATCCCTAAAAAATACTTCATTCCCATCCTGCAGATCCCAAACAATGTCAAAGGTAAGAAGGATTTCCATATAATCCAAATATATGTTTTTTTTCAAATATATTTTACATGGAAACATAGCAAAATGGAATCTAATATTTCGTTTGCATTGGGAAGAAAAGATTGGCAAGGCCAACATTGGCTTCCTTTTGGATAAATATCTCCATTTATAATTCCATAGATTTATACAGTTGTCTTAATCCTAACTGTATACATTGCATGAGAATAAACACCATCAATCTCATTTTTGAGACTTGGTTGTCATGTTAATGCAAATGTAAATGTAAAGGTTTCCTTTACAGGACTTTTGAAACTGAGTGTGGGAAAGGGGATCATGATCGAGATGTTGTGTGCATAAAAATTACATTCTGCAGGTAAAAATGGAAGTTTACGAGAAATTCTCTCATTAGTTACACAAAATCTATTGTTGAATGGTGTTCTTCAATAATTGTAGATGGAACAAGAAGACGAGAAGAGGACTCAATAAGGAAAGGACATGTGCAAAGATATTTTTGGGAGGTGGTTGATGTAGATCAATCACATAGAATAATGCATGGAATTTGTGGATTTCATTTAGTTTGAAACTCAAACAATGTTATAGTAGAAATATGGACAAGAAAATTCTATCACTCCCCATTATTCTAGGTATAAATATTGAATTATCCTAGTTGGATGAGGACTAATCAACCATTTCACCACATTATGATCATGTCTCAAATCTTGTACAACCAAGTTTAGGGAATATGAGATTAAATCTTATCAACTAGCTTGAATACATTACATTTTGTCTATTTAGTGGACTCACACGTTGGAACTGATGTTTTTTAAAATGAACATATATGCAATGGTTTCCCTGAAAGATAATGAATGGGGCACTCACTATTTGTTGGCATGTTCCTTAAAGGCGAACCAAACCCTCATGTCTCACTAATAGATGACAATGGTGATCAACTTGTAATCAGTTTGATGGTTATTAAAGGATAATATCTAACACTGGATGACCAAACATGGAAGAAGGTTGGTTATGTATTTCAAGATTAGACTAGGTGAATCTATATACCACTTTACAAACTTAGTTTTCGATACAAACCTCAAACTACAAACAATGCCAAGGAAGCACCCATCAAAGGTATGATACTTCAAGACTCATTGTGAACATGAAAAGTTAATGGAGATCATTAGTAATAGACATGATCCAAATGGTCTACTTAAATGACCATAGGTAAGTAGATAAGTAAGATTGCCTAACATGGTCACTCTTGTGTTATATTCCAAGGTATATGGGTTGTTTGTTATTTTTGTTAATTTTTCAATTCATTTATGTAGATTACTCATATTAAATTGTTCATAATGAATTAGTCTAATAATGGTGTCCTTGTATGTGTCCAGATTATCCAAAGAATCATAAGCACATGAAATCCCATCAATAAGAACAATGGTCTTTTTCAACACCACCAAAGAAAAAATCAGAAAAATGAAATGACCTACTTCAAAAATTATTTTATTACTTATTGTGCATGGTCCATCAAACAAAAGGTAAACAAACACAATTATATGGCCTACAATGTAGGTATTTTGATGCTCTATTTCACAAGGTTTTAACAAACACACTTGTTGTGATCATCATTAAAGTCTACAATTTCTTTCAATGAATGTGCCAAATTGACCTAACAACATAGGAAATTGAAAACCACATCCATTGAAAGGAATAATTTAGTTTTTTTTGTCATGAATTAATTTACTATCATGGATTTATGGCTCCCGGCAGTGTTCCCACGTCGGCATTGCCCACACACACTTGCAGGAGCCAACGGCACGCAATCTTCCTACTTCGTTTGCTTTTTGGCTCCCGGACGGAAATTCACCAAGTGTCTCTGAACGACATTTTAATGCGACTTGCAACTCAACATAACTCGGAAACCGGACGTTGGACCGATGAACCGTCGACTCCGTTGGTCTCCTGGCATGCGATTACGTCTAGGGGGCCCTCTCCCTCGTCTCCCCATGGCCCAGTGGCTTCATTGTGCATTCATTTCGTAAACTAGGGTTTTGCTCAGTGTGGGAGTGTGCAATTTTTGCACACAGGGGTCAACTTTGGAAAATCATCCACCGGGCAAGTATGGCTAGTGTTCCTAGCCCGAATCTGTCTAGACACACCTGCAGGACTCCCCGGAACCCGGTTTTGTTGCATGGTTGGAGTTCTATGCCCCTGGTAGGTATCCAGCAGGTGTCCCTGAAGGCCTTATGGTAGTGAGACGGGACGAGCCATAGAATGAAGACCGTGGCTCGGATCGACAAACCGTCGAATCCGTTGGATTCAGCACACCGGGATAGTGCCAGGGGTGCCCCTCCCCTCCTACCCGGTGGCCCACGTGTCACCTTGCAGGTCCATCTTGGAAACTAGGGTTTTGCTCAGTGTGGGAGTGTGCAATTCTTGCACACGGGGGTCAACTTTGGAAAATCATCCACTGGGAAAGTATGGCTAGTGTTCCTAGCCCGAACCTGTCTAGACACACTTGCAGGTCTCCCCGGAACCCGGTTTTGTTGCATGGTTGGAGTTCTATGCCCCCGGTAGGTATCCAGCAGGTGTCCCTGAAGGCCTTCTGGTAGTGAGACGGGACGAGCCATAGAATGAAGACCGTGGCTCGGATCGACAAACCGTCGACTCCGTTGGATTCAGCACACCGGGATAGTGCCAGGGGTTCCCCTCCTCTCCTACCCGGTGGCCCATGTGTCACCTTGCAGGTCCATCTTGGAAACTAGGGTTTTGCTCAGTGTGGGAGTGTGCAATTTTTGCACACGGGGGTCAACTTTGGAAAATCATCCACTGGGCAAGTATGGCTAGTGTTCCTAGCCCGAACCTGTCTAGACACACCTGCAGGTCTCCCCGGAACCCGTTTTTGTTGCATGGTTGGAGTTCTATGCCCCCGGTAGGTATCCAGCAGGTGTCCCTGAAGGCCTTCTGGTAGTGAGACGGGACGAGCCATAGAATGAAGACCGTGGCTCGGATCGACAAACCGTCGACTTCGTTGGATTCAGCACACCGGGATAGTGCCAAGGGTGCCCCTCCCCTCCTACCTGGTGGCCCATGTGTCACCTTGCAAGTCCATCTTGGAAACTAGGGTTTTGCTCAGTGTGGGAGTGTGCAATTTTTGCACATGGGGGTCAACTTTGGAAAATCATCCACCGGGCAAGTATGGCTAGTGTTCCTAGCCCGAACCTGTCTAGACACACCTGTAGGTCTCCCCGGAACCCGGTTTTGTTGCATGGTTGGAGTTCTATGCCCCCGGTAGGTATCCAGCAGGTGTCCCTGAAGGCCTTCTGGTAGTGAGACGGGACGAGCCATAGAATGAAGACCGTGGCTTGGATCATATTCATAAACTTGACATACAAGAGAACTTTTGGCATATTTATAAACAACGTAAACGTAAATTTGGCATATCAAGAACGCAAAATTGACATATTCATATGAAACATACATGTGAAAATTGAGCATATATCAATATTCAATTACAAATAGTATAAATAGTATAGTATTAAAAGTATGTAACGTACCTCATCATGCTAGATCCCACCTATTATCATACAACCAAGCCCTCCGGATCATCTCTTATACTGATGGTCTCCATTAGTCTCTCGTGCTCTGTATCCGGTAAGAAGTAGCGTACCTTCGATGTATTTCGACTAGGCATTGTTTGTACCTGAAGGTTTGTGCCAATGATTAAGTTGGTAAAGTGATACACACTTGCACCTGGTTTGTAATACCTGTAAACATATCCACCCTTCTTTCTTCCATTGCTGTCCCGTGTCAAGTATTCACCTTTAACAACCATAGACCCAGTTGGAAAGTGGTTGTTTTCATCGTCAGTCATGGACACGATGAGGGTTTGCTTTCCATCTATACAGCGTGCCAACCAGTATTCATCACCCCATTCAGTATCTTTTGAGGCAACCACTGCGTATATGTGCCCTGCATTATATGATTGTAGGTATATGATCAAAATATTTTTTGTGCGATACAAGGCCATTAATGTGCATTTGAAGACTACGTAAACAAACAAAAAATGTTAAGGAAATGCATCATACCGGGTTGTACAAGGTCTGAGACATGATCAAAATCTGCAGAAATAGATGATTGGTCTTCTTCCAACGGAGTTAACTCAACAATTACACGCTGATCAAGTGGAAGTGATATGCGATCCCATCCATCAACCCAATCCAATGATTCACACCCATCCCAGTCACCATCACAACAAGGCGGGCAAAAACAAGCGAGTTTTTTGGTCCAAATTTCAAATACTGGGTTATCAGAGCTTCAAACCGAATGAAAACCACGAGTCCCAGGCACAGTCTTGCATTCCCATGCATGTGAACGATCTATGTCTACCACCTCCCAGAAAAATCTCTCCACATGTCTCTTTCTTGTGGATTCTACTCGCATAGTTGATTCCTCTCCCATTACTGACGTGCACCACCTGACTATAGATTGAGCATTTAGAATAGTAGATTCTGTAGATACTTTCAATTCCTCTCTTCGTAGGGCTGTTTTGACACATGCTCCGGCTCCATCATGCTCTCCTTTACCATGCCCAGTCTCAAAATAGTTCCACATATGTGGCACTTTGTAGTTTTTATGCAATGAACACAACCACTGAAATATGCGTGCATTTTTTAACTGACCAGCACACCCATCAGACCAAATCCAGTGTCGGTCCATCTGTATGTTCCTTCCCTTCAAGTGATCATAGAACATGATGAAGCAATGACGTACATAGTGGAAGTCGTGGCACCTATCATCACTTATGTAGAAGTGATATTCCTTCAGAATTTCTCTTTGCTCTTCAGTGCTATTTGGGCCATGCCTATATGTGATATGGACCATCAAGGAAACCTGCTCAGAGTGATAATACTAACTTTGGATCTCATTTTGAGGTTGCAGAGTGTAGTTCTCGGCAAAATCAACAACTGAAAGTATAGTACCAAGGGGAAATGTATCTCTGCATATTCTAAACTTCTCATCCTGCCATCGTGCCACGTGGACATGCTGAACATATTGATGTGTCTTTTCAATAAATTCCTTGATGAAGTCACTAACTTGTACCTGGTGACACAAAATGATCTCAATGTCAGTTTTTTGTTGTAAGTAAGGATTGAAATGTAACTGTTACAACATAATTTTATAGATATAAATGCATACCTGAGATGTCACCAATTGTATTTTTTTGCTTTCTTTCCCTGGGACTATTTCATAGTTGATATATTTGAAACTTTTCATGTCTGTAACCATTTTCCCAAATTCACTGTCTCCATTCTCGTGCATACATTGGCTCAATAATGCCATTCAAGCACAGTTGGAGCATGTTCCATCCAAACAAGATTTTGCATAGTATGTTTGCCCCTCGGGCCTATTGCACATGATGCTATGAATGAATTCTCTTGATGAAGTCGGTGGTATTGTCATGGAGCAATCCTGCACAATGTTAGTATGCAACACACGACGAATGTACAAAAATGTTTCATAGTAATATTCATATTCTACATGGTATCTACAACAACAAGTGTTACGAAGAGTATTTATTCTAACATACCATGGCTTACATTTCTCAAAAGATCTTTGCCCCAAGTTCAATTGTCTATGCTCAATCTTAAATTTCTCGTAAAGCTCTGTCTGTGTTATATCAAGAAGATGCTTAGTATGTGGTTCACGATCCTTTGAACCCCTGCTTAGTTTTAGTACATCCTTTCGGTTTGAAGAAGGCCTTGTGTGATCATGCCAAAAACTGTGCACTAGTCCCTTTACTGCATCAACTAGCTTCATGTCACGACGTGGCAACCGACCAACAAAGGCCCAAAAATCTGTCTGATCGGTTGTGTCAAGATGTTCTCTTCTAATAGAATACCGACGGAGGATTTTTACATTCAAATTAACTAGTTCGGATGTAGGCCTGAGAATACGAAGGGCCCTAGTGTTCTTATCTGCAATTGATTGTGACAACACACGACGAGCAGCATTGCGGTCCTTTGAACGTGTGTTCTTACCAATTTTACCAAATGCATCTACTAGGCTTTTAACTATATGAGAACTTGGTTCAGAATTCTTTATCATCTTTATCCCTAACTTTTTCCTAACAACATTCATGCTCCTAGATTTTAACAATGATAAAAATAATCTACATTTATCTCCATCACATTTAGAAACAAAATATTTATCAAGTATCTGTTGAGTTTGATAAGCAATACTACGTTTAGATAGCGTACCTTCAATGGAATTCATAAGTCTTTCATCAACTTGTATACGCTTCGGAGTTCTTCGACGTGTGCTTGCTAATGGAGGTAAGGGGGTTGGAATTGTACCATGTAGCGCATCACCAAGACGCTCTGGCGTTTCAGTAGTAGCTTGGTGTCCTTCATTCTCTTCCTGGTAGTTGGATGGTGGAAGTCCAACATCCTCATCCATGGTCTGTGGAAGTCCAACATCCCCTTGTGGAAGTCCAACATCCTCATCGATGGTGTGGATAACATTCTCTTCTTCAACAGTAGGCAAAATGTCCAATGCCTCTCTGACTTCATCGCTTGTATAACCACATCCGGATAGCAAATTGGGTGTTTCTTCGTGAGCTTCATCTTGAGATGGTAACTTATCACTTTGACTTGAAGTGGGAATTGAAACATCCCCTAATGAGCACCTACGTTTTGCTTCTTGATTACTTCCATGGGGTTCTTTTTCAACAACTATTGTGGAAATTGAAGGTCCCCCTTGTCGTGGATTAATAGGATGAACCATGGTATCCTCTACAATTGGATTTGGATTAGTTTCCAAAGAAAGCCTCCGATTCATCATGTATATTATTTTCTTTTCTTTCTCTTCTTCAATGACTTCTTGAGATCTCTTCTTCCTTGTTGATTTGTTTACTCGGTTACGTGCATTCCCCATCACCACAATGATCAATTCAATATAGTTTGTTTTTGTTGCTCCTCAATTACAAGCTCTTCAATAATAAGCAAATGGAAGTTCTTCCTTGTTGGTCTTGAAGCTTGATATCTTATCTTGTGTGCTCCTCAAATATAAGCAAAATGAATCTTTCAAAGGCCTTATCTTTGGTGTTCTTCAATTGGAGATTCTTCAAGCTTGCTAATTATTTTCTTCAAATATGGCCATATAACCCAACACCACAGTGAGCAGCCATGAAAGATGTCCTCAATGTTGCACCTGCATAAAAAAAATGATGGAGTTGGTGTAGAATGTGAAAATTTTCAGACGCGGGCTCGTGCTGTTCGAAAAATCGCGGAATTATTGCTTTCATTCGGACAGAGTGAAGTTGCTCTCAGACAACAACAGGCCATTATTTCTGGAGTTACAAAACGCGTACGCGTTATATAAATACAAAACGCTGTGCGCGATATGTAGTGAAAAAACGCGAACGTGATATAGTCAAGCACAATTAATAGGTTAGGTGCACGGCTAGGGCAATGAACAAAATCAAAGAAAACTAATAATTTATATGATTGCATACAAAACAAATGTTTTGTATGGTTTAATACCTCCTATCTCTCTCCCAATAATCCCTAGATACCCCCTATCTCTTTCTAAATATCTGTCCCTCATTCTCCCTACATGTTTCTTTCATGTTTCTTTCTCTCCCTTCAGCCATGTCTCTACCACCCCACTCTCCATCTCTCCACCTTCTCTTTATCTTCGTCATTATCCCTCCCTATAGAACTCTCTCCCTTCTTATCCCTTAATCACTAACCCTCTACGCCTTTATCCCTCCCCCCTTCCCTCTCTGTCTTACCTTGTTCCTAGAGCCCCTCCCCCATAAAGGCCTTTAGACCCTCTTCTAAACATTAATCCCTAAGTGCATAAGTGCACAAGATGATGAGGAGGAGGAGGGTGATGACAATGAAGATGATCATGATGTAGATGAAGATGATAAAGATGATGAGGAGGAGGAGGGTGATGACAATGAAGATGATCAGGATGCAGATGAAGATGATAAAGATGATAATGTTGATGAAGATGATGGTAATGATGATGAAGATGTTGATGATGATGGTGATGAAGATGTTGATGATGATGGTGATGATGATGATGATGAAGATGATGGTGACATGATGGAGATGTTGATCTGATGAGGAAGATGATGATGATGATGGTGATGATGGTGATGATGATGAAGATGTTGATGAGGACGATGATGGAGATGAAGATGATGATGATGAAGAAGATGATGATGATGGAGATGTTGTGTTGATGGGGAACCTAGAGATGACAATGATGATGAAGATGGTGATGGTGATGGTGATGACAATGAAGATTTTGATGATGATGCTGATGGCAATGATGATGAAGATGTTGACGATGATGGTGATGGTGATGTTTAGATGATGATCATGATGATGTTCAGAAGATCATGATGGTGATGATGATGGAGAAAATGACAATGATGGATATGTTGATGAGGAACCTGCAAATGCCAATGATGATGATGATGGAGATGTTGATGAGGAACCTACAGATGCCAATGATGATGGTGATGACGATGAATATGTTGATGATGATGGTGCTGGTAATGATGATGATGATGATGATGATGAATATGATGGTGACATGATGGAGATGTTGATATGATGAGGAAGATGATGATGATGATGATGATGGTGATGATGATGAAGATGTTGATGATGATGATGACGGTGATGAAGATGATGATGATGAAGAAGATGATGATGATGGAGATGTGTTGATGGGGAACCTAGAGATGACAATGATGATGAAGATGGTGACGGTGATGACGATGAAGATTTTGATGATGATGCTGATGGCGATGATGATGAAGATGTTGACGATGATGGTGATGGTGATGTTTAGATGATGATCATGATGATGTTCAGAAGATCATGATGGTGATGATGGTGATGATGATGGAGAAAATGACGATGATGGATATGTTGATGAGGAACCTGTAGATGCCAATGATGACGATGATGGAGATGTTGATGAGGAACCTACAGATGCCAATGATGATGGTGATGACGATGAAGATGTTGATGATGATGGTGTTGGTAATGATGATGATGATGATGATGATGATGATGAAGATGAAGATGATGGTGACATGATGGAGATGTTGATCTGATGAGGAAGATGATGATGATGATGATGGTGATGATGATGAAGATGTTGATGATGATGATGATGGTGATAAAGATGATGATGATGAAGAAGATGACGATGATGATGGTGATGAAGATGATGATGATGAAGAAGATGACGATGATGGAGATGTGTTGATGGGGAACCTAGAGATGACAATGATGATGAAGATGGTGATGGTGATGACGATGAAGATTTTGATGATGATGCTGATGCTGCTGCTAATGATGATGATGATGATGATGATGATGATGAAGATGTTGACGATGATGGTGATGGTGATGTTCAGATGGTGATGATGATGATGATGATGATGATGATGGAGATGTTGATGAGGAAGGGGGAGATGACAATGATGATGAAGATGTTTATGGTCATGAAGATGATGATGATGGTGATGGTGATGATGATGGAGATGATGGAGATGATGGAGATGGCGATTAAGATGATGATGATGATGATGGTGAAGATGATGAAGAAGATGATGATGATGAAGATGTTGACCTGATGACGATGAAGATGATGATTATGGTGATGATGATGAAGATGTTGATGCTGATGATGATGGTGATGAAGATGATGATGATGGAGAAGATGATAATGATGGAGATGTTGATGAGGAACCTACAAATGCCAATGATGATGATGATGATGGTGATGACAATGAAGATGTTGATGATGATGGTGATGGTAATGATGATGAAGATGATGATGATGATGGTGATGGTGATGGTGATGTTTAGATGATGATGAAGAAGATGATGATGACATGATGGATATGTTGATCTGATTCAAGGAAGATGATGATGATGATGATGATGGTGATGATGATGAAGATGTTGATGATGATGATGATGGTGATGAAGATGATGATGATGAAGAAGATGATGATGATGGAGATGTTGATGTTGATGGGGAACCTAGAGATGACAATGATGATGAATATGGTGATGGTGATGGTGATGGTGATGACGATGAAGATTTTGATGATGATGGTGATGGTGATGATGATGAAGATGTTGATGATGATGGTGATGGTGATGTTTAGATGATGATCATGATGATGATAATGATGATGGAGATGTTGATTTGATGAGGAATATGATGATGATGATGATGATGATGGTGATGATGATGAAGATGTTGATGATGACGATGATGGTCATGAAGATGATGATGATCAAGAATATGATGCCGATGGAGAATATGATGCTCACAACTCCCTCTAGTCTCTCTCTCCCCAACCATCAATCTCTCTCTCTCTCTCTCTCAAACACACACACATACACACACATTATGTCACTTTCCATTCTCAAACCCATCCCCCCTCCATCCATATCTATCTCCAAATTTCTCCCTCCATCCCTCACCCTACCTTCTCTCCCTCCCTCTCTCATCGCCTGTCTCTCACCTTCTATCCCTCCCTCATCTTTCCCTCAACCTATCCCAATCTCTCCATCACTCCCTCTCTCTCCATCGCCACCACTCTCTGCATGTCTTTCACCAACACTTTCTGTCCCTCCCTTCCTATCTCTTATTTCGTTCTATCCCCATCTATCTCTCACTCCGTCCAAATCCATTCCTCCCCATTGTCCCTCTCCCTCCCTCGCTCTATGTCTCTCCCCCCCTTGTATTCTTTATTTCTCTCTCACATCCCCCTTGCCTCCATCCATTCCCCCTTGTCACTCAAGTCTCACTTTAAACTTCTAACCCTATACCTCTTCAGAACCTATTCTACTCCTAATAGTGCTCTCAAGCTCCACTTCCCTTCACCCCCCGTAGCCCATCATGTTCTCATTCCCTTCATCTCTCCCCACTCAAGCTTCCAACATCCTTCTAAGCCCTTGACCCTTTCCCACCCCTATTAAATATTAACCATAGATTCCCTTGACCCTTCCCCACCCCTTCTCAAATATTAAACAAAAATTCCCTTGACTTCCACACCCCCTCTTTCTCAAGTATTAAACATGTATTTTATGATTTGAATAACGCGAGCGCGTTTTGTAACTATATAACGCGTACGTGTTATGTAGTTATATAACGCGTACGCGTTAAGTATTGATATAACGCGCACGCGTTATTTAGTTATATAACGCGTACGCGTTATTTAAATCTAAAAGCGCGGCAATATTTTTGAATTTAAACAGGCCGAGTCACATGCTCACATGTCAACAATAATCCTATGTGTATGCTTTGGAGTTTGCTTCAGTAATTCCAAACCTGTGCTATGTTAATGAAAAACCATAGCTAATTGGGTATTTCTTCCAGTTTCTGAAGAAGCCTGTGCTTAGCCACTCGTTACAATATGCTACACACAGTCATTTTTGACGAAATCTTAGACACAAATAGCATTTTTTCTACAGATTCCAAATATGTAACTTTTATTTTGAAATATTAATTTTTCCTATTTTCTTTCAATTTCTTTTCTGTCCTACCTCCTTAACTCGTGAAACACATTGTTAGTGTTTCTTCCATAACTTTTTAAATTCTCAATCATTTCAAAAAAAAATTGTATGGTGCACAAGAGGACACTAACCTCCACGTTCTATGAAAAACCCATTTCAAGATTTTTGCATTAAGACCTTCAAAGGCTCTACCCACAAAAGAGGTACTATTTTTGAGGTTTGATCACTTAGACAATTATAAAAAAATTATAAAATTACTAATTTAATTTTCGAAAAATAATGACGCACAAGTGCTATGTGTTCTCTACATGCATGCCGATTTTTGTAGCTTGATTCCATCATTTAGGCCCTCAAAGGCTCTACCCACAAAAACATATACCTTATCCTTTGCCTGAAAAATAAAAAGTGTCTGTTAGGAAAAATGAAACTTGACATAGCTATGCAAATTTTCAATACATAAAAGTTATATATTCAGAAACGTGATTCAATTTCCTACATTTCATCTTTTTTACTCAATGCAAGATATTTTCCGTAAGTAAATCAAAAAATCCAAGTAAGTTGAGGGATGCCTGCTTTTTCAGTTTTCTATTGCATCTAACGTGCCAAAAGTGACCCTCATTAGCTTGCACTGACCCAAATGTGTGAATATATTTTTGAATAAAGGTAAAACATTACCCACTTGGTTAAATGATTCCCCTAAAATTTTCCTTTCTAACAACCTTACCATCAAGGTTAAGGAGTACCAACACCAATCTACTAGTCAATTCATTTATTCATGATGATATATTATGTGATATGAGAGTGGGAAATTCCCCTCATACTTCTTTGTTAGATTCTCATTTTGGAAGATAAGCATATTTACTATCACGAAGCCAATACACAACAAAATGCACCATAAAGAAAAATGGAGATAGGAAGAAAGCACAATTTCTCATTACGATATGTACACATATATACATGAGGGAATGAAAATTGGTTTCAACTCCCAAGTGGTCTCTTGGAGACCTTCCCGACTCTACCTATTCACCTATCAACTCTTCACTTTCTTTTCTCAATAATATTGTGAATAGTGAGTAATGACACACTAATAAGTCTAAACCTAATGATTAGATTCCAAACAATTTCCCCCTTATGAAGGGGTGTATATGAATCTAAGAAAAGAGAATGGTATAACTAGAGAAAGATGATTGCAAATGGTTGAATATCTCCAACTTGACAATCCGACTATGCCAAGTGATTTAGTAGAAGCTAACTTCTCCTACTAAGTACACGTTCTCTTTGAAGTGGTGGTTTTGGTTGAAGACAAACCAAAGGGGGATAGAAAAAGTTGATGTTTTCTACTAAGTGGATGGTTTAAGTTGAACACAAACACTCAATATCAGCATCTATAAAATCATGAACCATGGAGGTGGTTTAATGTTGACCATGCAACCTAGAACATGGATTGAAAGCTTAGAGGTTACTGGAATATTCAAAAAATCTAGAAGAATTTGTTTGTTTTCTATTGAATGAGTGCTTTTAAGTTGACCACAAACTCTAGAACATGGATTGAACGATAAGAGGTTCTTGGAACATTCAGAAAGGTTAGCAGAATTTGGTGCAATATTCTACTAATTGGATAGTCATGGTTCTAGATCTAGCTATGGTTACATCTCTGAGTTTGGAAGGATCAAGGATATGGATCTTATGTAGGATATCTTGTTATCACTTGCTTGTTTCTGCCTTTTCATCAGCCCCCTATAAGGAATAATGTGAGGATAAGAGAATGTATTAACTACAAGATGTGTTAATACATCTTGTGAATGAACTCTCTCGTAGGACATATATATCTTCTTGAATGTTAACAAAAATTTACAAGAAGCAATCCACCCATTGTGAATCTTGTCTCTTACATGTTTCTTAAGAATGAAACATCTTTTTGAAGAATTTGTGTGCTTTCCACAAAGCTTGCAAGGATGAAGATAAAAAAACTGATCGTTTATATGGCTAACTTGGTCATAGTGTTGGCATGTCGAACTCTAAACGATGTGGATGAAGATGAACTCTAATTGAGGAATCTAACACTCTGAAACTGGATAGCCTTGGGGAAATCAGGAATGTGAACTGTCACTTCCTTGTTGTATCCAATACTGGTTATGTGCTTGTTGTGCATGATCTCTTCTCATGGTCTAATGATGGGATTGGGAAGATCAAGTGGAACCTTTGTATGCATATGGGCTGGTGCAAGGTAATGATACCCAATTATGACATGTTAGTTGCAATGACTTTATGGAAAAACAGAAATATTATTATTAAAATGAATTATTAGGGGTACCTACAAAACTTTTTCAGATTAGGTGTAAAAAGATGAAATGTAGAAAAACAGATGACCTTCCGTAATATATAACTTTTATTTATGGAAACATTGTATAACCACCCCAAAATTTAATTATTCGAATATTGGTATGTTATTTTTTTTCTAAAACATAATGCACATGTTTTTGTTGAGCCACCTATTTGCTATATAAATTTTCAATTTACAAGAAAAAAAATATGTACAAACATAGGAAACAGAAAAATATTGTGTGGGGCAATTTTTCCAAAATTTTAAAAGTCAATTTTATATTTTTTTTTAAATTACCGAAGTCACTGAAGCCCTAAAATGACATGGTCAAGTGTTGAGCCACCATATCATGGTCTAAAAATAATCAAAATGCATTTTTTTTTTAAGGTTGTAGGTATTTTCGTGCTCTTGTGTGGGTTCTTATCCGTTTTCGAAATAGGTAAGCCAATCAAACGTTATAGGCCAAATAAACAACCTATGTTTTTTACGAATTTGACATAAGTGTAGTTTAAAATGAATTAAAAATAGAGAACAACAACAGAGCTATTAAAAAATTATATATTTAGAATCTTCACACAGAGCTCGACAAGTGTGTGCAATTTCATCTGCAGTACACTAATGGAGCTCATGTAGAACTAGCTATGAAAAACAGGAAGTTGCAACGTTTGATGTGTTCTGCCATAGATCACAGATAAATCAGACCGAGCCTAAAGGTGCAATCCGAAGCTAATTCCAAGCCTGCAAGGGCGCCAAAAACAATTTGAATTCATACACACGTGCACGCAAAGAGGTGCGCACGCGTGCACACAAAGAGGCACGCACGCGTCCATGGAAGCGCGCAGGCGTGGTTAACAGCGCGCACGCGTAGATGCGCGTATGTGTAGGTGCGCGTACACGTTATTGTATCCTATATCGTTCATTTAATTTCCTTTTTCAAGGGGATACATAAATTCGATGAAGATGTGATGATGAAGAAGATGACGATGATGGAGATGTTGATGAGGAAGGGGGAGATGACAATGATGATTAAGATGTTGATGAGGAAGGGAGAGATGACAATGATGATGAAGATGTTGCTAATGATGATGAAGATGTTGCTAATGATGATGATGATGAAGATGTTGATGATGATGTTGATGATGATGAGATTATGGTGACAATGGTGATGAAGATGATGAAGATGATGGTGATGGTGATGATGATGGTGGTGATGATGGTGATGAGGATGATGATCCTGATGGTGATGAAGATGATGATGATGATGATGATGAAGATGATGATGACCATCATCATCATCATTTTCATCTCCCCCTTCTTCATCAACATCTCCATCATCGTCATCTTCTTCATCATCACCATCGTCATCATCATCAACATCTTCATCTCCATCATCATCATCTTCTTCATCCTCATCACCATCACCATCATCATCATCTTCATCATCATCATCATCATCATCATCATCGTCGTCATCATCATCAACACCATCATCATCATCGTCACCACCCTCTTCTTCCACATCATCATCAACATCTAGGTCATCATCTTGATCATCAACGTCAGATCAACATCATCATTATCATCCACATCATCACCATTGATGGTGATGATGATGTTGATGATGAGTACGATGACCATCAACATCATCATCATCTTCATCATCGTACTCATATTCATCATCATCCACCACCACCACCATCATCATCATCATCATCTTTGTCATCACCCTCTTCCTCATCAACAACATCTTCGTCGTCATCATCATCATCATCATCATCCTCAATGATGATGATGACGAAGATGTCAATGATGAAGATGATGATGAAGGTGGTGATGATGAGTATGATGAGGATGATGGAGATGATGATTATGATGACAAGGACAATGATGATCGTGACCATGATCATATGATGATGATGATGGTGGTGAGGATGACGAAGATGGTGATGATGATGACTAATGAAGATGATGATGACGAATATGATGATTTTGATTGTCATGATGATGATGATGATCATATTCGTCGTATTCATATTCATCATCATCCACCACCATCATCATCATCATCTTCTTCATCATCATCATCCACGTCTTGACAATGATGATGATGATGAGGAGGAGGAAGTTGATGATGATGAAGATGATGATGATGTGCTGTATATTCCTCATCATCTTCATCATCATCATCATCATCTCCAAATTAGTCATCATCATCCACCACCATCATCATCATCATCATCATCGTCATGTTCATCGATGATGATGATACGAAGATGTCAATGATGATGATGATTATGATACGAAGATGTCAATGATGATGATGATGGTGATATGAAGATGTCAATGATGATGATGATGATACGAAGATGATGACAAAGATGTCAATGATGATGATGATTATGAGGAAGATGGCGATGACGAGTATGATGACGAAGATGAAGATGACTAAATATAGTGATGACGAAGACAGTGATGATCCTAACCATGATCATATGATGACGATGGTGATGATGAGGACGATGATTATGATGATGATGGTGATAATGATGATGACGAATATGATGATTTTGATGATGATCATATTCTTCATCATCATCATCATCTTCATCATCGTACTCATATTCATCTTCATCCACCATCGTCATCATCATCACCATCACCATCATCATCATCATCATCATCATCACCATCATCATTATCATCATCCTCATCCTCACAATGATGATGATGATGATGATGATGAAGTTGATTATCATGATCATGGTGTTGATGATGACGAAGCTGATGATGAAGATGATCATGACGATGAGGATGATGTGATGCATATTCGTCATCATCTTCATCATCAACATCATCATCATCTCCATTAGTCATCATCACCATCTTCATCGTCATCGTCATCATCATCATCATCATCATCATCCTCGTCCCCACAATGATGATGATGATGACTAATGAAGATGAGTATGACGACGAATATGATGTTTTTGTTGATGATGATGATGATCATATTCGTTATCAATATCATCATCTTCATCATCGTACTTGTATTGATCATCATCCATCGTCATCATCATCACCATTATCATCATCTTCTTCATCATCCTCATCATCATCTGCGTCCTCACAATAATGATGATGATGATGATGACAAGGAAGTTGATGATGACGATAAGGGTTTTGATGATGAGGAAGATGATGATGATGTGACGCGTATTCCTCATCATCTTCACCATCATCATCATCGTCAACATCATCATCATCATCATACTCATATTCATCATCATCATCATCATCTTCGTCGATGATGATGATACGAAGATGTCAATGATGATGATGATGATATGAAGATGATGACGAATATGTCAATGATGATGATGATCAAGAGGAAGATGGTGATGACGAGTATGATGACAAAGTTGAAGATGACTAAAGACAGTGATGATCGTGACCATGATCATATGATGACGATGGTGATGATGGTGATGATGATGACTAGTGAAGATGATGATCATGAGTATGATGATTTTGATGATGATCATATTGTTGATGATGATCATGATCATGTTTTTGATGATGATGAAGATGATGATGATGTGCTGCATATTCCTCATCATCATCATCATCATCATCATCTCGAAATTAGTCACCATCATCATCTTACTCATATGCATCATCATCCACCATCATCATCATCATCATCTTCGTCAACAATGATGATACGAAGATTTCAATGATGATGATGATGATATGAAGATGTCAATGATGATGATGATGATACGAAGATGATGACGAAGATGTAAATGATGATGATGATTGGGAGGAATATGGTGATGACAAGTATGATGACGAAGATGAAGATGACTAAAGACAGTGATGACGAAGACAGTGATGATTGTGACCATGATCATATGATGACGATGGTGATGATGATGACTAGTGAAGATGATGATGATGAATATGACGATTTTGATGATGATCATATTCATCATCATCATCATCTTCTTCTTCATCATCATACTCATATTCATCATCATCCACCATCGTCGTCATCATCACCATCATCATCATCATCATCACCATCATCCTCATCATCATCCGCGTCCTCACAATGATGATGATGATGACGATGATGATGATGAAGTTGATGATCATGATCATGGTGTTGATGATGATGAAGATGATCATGATGATTAGGATGATGTGTTGCATATTCATCATCATCTTCATCATCAACATCATCATCATCTCCATTAGTCATCATCACCATCTTCATTGTCATCATCATCATCATCATCATCATCATCATAATCATCATCCCCGTCCCCACAATGATGATGATGATGAAGATGGTGATGATGATGACTAATGAAGATGAGTATGAAGACAAATATGATGTTTTTGCTGATGATGATCATCATCATATTCATCATCAACATCATCATATTCATCATCGTACTCATATTCATCATCATCATCATCATCTTTATCATCCTCATCATTATCCGCATCCTCACAATGATGATGATGATGATGACATTGAGGAAGTTGATGATGACGATCATGGTGTTGATGATGAGGAAGATGATGATGATGTTATACATATTCCTTATCATCTTCACCATCATCATCATCGTCATCACCATTATCATCATCTCCAAATTATTCATCATCATCATCATACTCATATTCATCATCATCATCATCATCTTCGTCGATGATGATGATACGAATATGTCAATGATGATGATGATTGTGATATGAAGATGTCAATGATGATGATGATGATACGAAGATGATGACAAAGATGTCAATGATGATGATGATTAGGAGGAAGATGGCGATGACGAGTATGATGACGAAGATGAAGATGACTAAAGACAGTGATGATGAAGGCAATGATGATCGTGACCATGATCATATGATGACGATGGTGATGATGGTGATGATGGTGATGACGATGACTAGTGAATATGATGATGACGAGTATGATGATTTTGATGATGATCATATTGTTGATGATGATGATGATCATGTTGTTCATGATTTATCATCGTACTCGTATTCATCATCATCCATCGTCATCATCATCATCATCATCATCATATCATCATGCATCAAAATATTCTCATAATGATGATGACAAGTATGATGATTTTGATGATGATGATGATCATGTTGTTGATGATGATGATGTGCTGCATATTCCTCATCATCTTCATCATCATCATCATCATCATCTCAAAATTAGTCATCATCATCATCATACTCATATTCATCATCATCCATCATCATCATCATCATCATCATCATCATCATCTTCGTCGACGATGATGATATGAAGATGTTAATGATGATGATGATTATGATACGAAGATGTCAATGATGATGATGATGATATGAAGATGTCAATGATGATGATGATGATGCGAAGATGTCAATGATGATGATTATTAGGAGGAAGATGGTGATGACGAAGATGAAGATGACTAAAGACAGTGATGACGAAGATAGTGATGATCGTGACCATGATCATATGACAACGATGGTGATGATGGTGATGATGATGACTAGTGAAGATGATGATGATGAATATGATGATTTTGATGATGAAGAAGAATATCATGACTTTGATGATGATCATATTCGTCATCATCATCATCATCTTCTTCATCATCGTACTCATATTCATCATCATCCACCATCGTCGTCATCATCATCATCATCACCATCATCATCATTATCATCCTCATCCTCACAATGATGATGATGATGATGACTATGAAGATGGTGATGATGATCATGTTGTGGATGATGATGATGAAGATGAGGATGAAGATGAGGATGAGGATGAGGATGATGTGCTGCATATTCATCATGATCATGATCATCAACATCATCATCATCATCTCCATTAGTCATCATCATCATCATCCACCTAGAAGCATTATTCTTGATGTAATACATATGTTTATAATTCAAAATTAAATTAATGTTTTGAAATTAAAATACATATTTGTAAATATACCCCTAAACCCCTAAACACCTAGAAGCACTTAAATGCACATAGGGATTATGGGTTAGAAGAGGTTATAAAGGCCTTTATGTGGGAGGGGCTCTTTATGGGGAGGGGCTCTAGGAATAACCCAGCACATTTAAATATCTTGGGTAATAATTGCACTGAACATTACCCACCAAACAATACAACATTTAGAAGGGACGCACACATGCTAATAACGTGTGCACGCTAGATGCGCGTGCACACTAGACGTGCGTGCGCGTCCTTGTTGAAGATAAAATTTAGAAAATCACCCGCATTCTTTCTCCCACAATTTTTTCCTCATTTTCGCTTTCTCTTTGTTGGTTTCACGCACAGTCCGACAAGCATTTACATGGTAGATTGAATTCATACACAATTTGGTGCTTCCTTGACCATTTGGATAGAATACACAACATTTTGGGCTCTATTTGGCTCCTTGGATTGAATACACACCTCTTGGGCTCTATTTGGATCAATCGAGTGAATACACAACAGTTGGACTCTATTTGGAACCTTGGATTGAATTCTCATGCTACTTGGACACACATGAAGTCTTCTTACATATAGTGGACTCATCAAAAGAGCATTTGACATTTGAGGCAAAGAGAAATCATAATCCTTGTGGTATGGTGATAATTTTATCTTGTTAAATGTAGTTTAGTCTTCATTCACTTGTTTGAATGGCATCTATTTTGGTTTTTCCTCATGAATTGTATGATAGATCTATTTTAGTTTTATTAATCTTCAACATAGACAATAAAAGCATCTTACCAAAAAAAAACTACGAAATGCACCAAGCAATGCTTTCAACCTTTCATGAAGATAATAAAAAAAATTACTTGCATCACCACCAATAACATTTCATAATCACATTCTTCCATCTAGTAGACAAACATTTGTTGAATTCCTCATAGTTTCACTACAACAACTCACACAAACACCTAGAGAATTGAAAACTCTTAGTCTTTTGGGGCTATTTTCCCTCATAGGGAAGTTGCTCCTACTAACATCCCATACCACCATTCAATACCATCCTACCGAGTTCCTAGAGGTGTCATTGCAGTTATATGTAGGAATTCCCAATAGCTTTTAAGATTATATGAAAACATTCTCACTAGATGTTGTTGTACATAATCAATTGCTACATCGAGGTTTAATAATCATGTGCACATCGAGTTTTAATATCTTATTTGTTGTTCATTCTTGCAGGGGTGATATTTATGTTTTTTTCTAAAACGCATTGAATATGGGCAATATACGTAATAATAAAAGAAAGTCTAGAAGGACGGGGCTCCCCCTTGAAAAGGCCCATGAGATAAGAGAAAATGCCAGGTTATACATGAAAAACCATAGAAATCAAAATGTTCGTGCGTTAGATCCATCAACAAGCAATGACGAAGTGGTTGAAGCCAATCAAATCTTGCCTGATGTCAAGTATGAAGGGATGGACATTGAACAAGTTCTTAATTGGAAACCTCCCCAAGGAGAGCACACACATGCAGAACACACTACCTTGCAGGATCAAGTTCTGAACGAAGGGCCACAACAAGTCGTTGACGAGACTCATACTTCCTTGCTGACTCCCTTGCCTCGACTATCAAGTGGATGACGAAGAACTCCCAGACATATTCATGTGGATGAAAGTTCATTTTCAAGACTTGAAGGTCAGATGTCCAAATGCACTATTGATTTCCATTGTAGCCAGATAACGAAAGAATTTTTTGAATCCAAAACTGATGCAGCAAAATGTCAATTGTTTCTTGCTTTGTTAAAATCACATTGTTTAGAGGATGTTAGGAGAATTTTGGGCATAAAGGTAGTTAGAAGTTCAGATGTCAACAATCATGTTGTTAGAAATCTACAATTTGCATTTAATTTGATTGGAAAAACTTCTCGTACAAAAGATTTTAATGCGGCTCGTCATGTACTATCAGAATCGATTGTAGACAAATCCACAAGGAAACGTCGACTACTATCACACACATGTAAAATCTTTAAAGTAGACAGAAAGACTCTTCAAAAGTATTCTGCCATTAGAGAAAAACTTGAGACCCCAGGCCAAAAAGATTGTTGGGCCTTTGTTGGTAGGTTACCTTGTTCAGACATGAAGCTCATTGATGCTGTTAAAGAACTAGTGCAAAAGTTTTGGCATGATAACACTAGACCGTCATCGAATCAAAGAGATGTTTTAAAGTTGAGAAAAGGTGTTAGGGGGGGTGAACCCCATGGCAAGCACTTCCTTGACACGACACAAACAGAACTCTACGAGAGGTTCAAGAATGAGCACACACAATTGAACTTGGGCCAAAGGTCCTTTGAAAAATGCAAACCCTGGTATTTTAAAATTTGCAATGATCGCAATACATGTTGTTGTAGATACCATGTAGAATTTGAGTACTTTTATGATACATATAGACATATATTTTGTGATTTGCATACTAACATTGTGTAGGATTGCCCATCGTTACAACCACCAAATGCATCCAGAGAATTTACACATATGTGCCCAAGACCTGAAGGACAAAAATATTATAAAAGATCATGTTTATATGGGACGTGTTCTAGTTGTAGTGGATTTGCATTATTGATCCCCTGCATCCACGCAACCACGGAGCATGCATTTGGGAGGATGTAAGTAGAAATGCAAAACTTCCAGTACATAACATATCAAGTAGATAGTTCGAAGGAAAGCAAAAAAATTGCATTGGTGAAGTCATAGGTAATATAAGTTTCCATACTTTCATAATGTACATGTTGAATTTGTACATATATTCAAATTGAAAATGCCACGTTGTTTTAATGCCCTTGGTTTTGTTGCACCAGGTACAAATTTGAAAATTCATGAAGGAAATTCTACCAAAAGACCGAGCAGTATGTACAGCATGTCCATGTAGCACGATGGCAGGATGAACAGTACAAGCAATGCAAGGACACCTTCCCCAACGGAACAATATTGTCGGTTGTGGAATTTGCTGAAAACTACACCCTGCAGCCACATAATGAGATTCAAAGTCAATACTACCATTCATACCAAGTTAGCATAATGGTCCATATCACGTATAGGCACGCGCCAAAGAGCAGCAATGATAGGAGGATAATATTGAAAGAGACCAACTTCTACATCAGTGACGGCAGGTGCCATGACCTACATTACGTGCAACATTACTTCAAAATTTTCTATGGTCAGCTGAAGGAGAGAGGTATATAGATGGATCAGCATTGGATATGGTTTGATGGTTGTGCAGGCCAGTCCAAAAATGCATGTGTATTCCAGTGGTTGAGTATTTTGCATAAGAATTGTGATGTGCTGCATGTGTGGAACTATTTTGAGAACGAGCATGGAAAGAAAGAGCATGAATGGTGCTGGGGCATGTCTCAAAACTGCCCTACAAGGGGAAGAGATGAGGTGCACGAGAAACCCTCATATTCGGGATGCAAAAACCATAGTTCAATGGTGCTCTACAAAAATGTCAGATCGAACAACGGAGCAACACATACCAACATGTAGAGGACATGTTGTCATAAATTTCTGGCATGTAGTTGATATAGATCAATCACAATCTTATAGTTGCAGTACTGTGCAAGGAACTCATGGATTTCATTTGGTTCGAAGCTCAAACAACCCCTTATTTGAAATATGGACGCGAAAACTTGCTTGCTTTTGTGGGCCTTGCAACAGTTGTGAATGGGATGAATGCGAATCAATGGATTGGGTTGATGAATGGGATCACGTATCACTTGCAGTGGACCCACGTGCAGTTGCTGAAACAATCCAGTTAGAGGAAGGCCAATCCTCTATTTCTAATGAATATGATCATATATCGGATCTAGTACAGCCAGGTAAACATTTTTGCATGCATATCCCAGTTCCCTCCTTTTTTATATGTAATTATCCAAGTTATCAAACCACTACTTGTTGGAATATGACCATAAAATGCATCTTTGCAGGACACATCTATGCAGTTGTTGCCCCAAGGGAAGCAAACCCTCCTAGCATCATTAACGAATAGTGAAGGAATTACCTTTCCCACTGGCTCGATGGCTGTTCAGGGGGAATATCTTACAGTGGATGAAAAGGGACCAAAGAGCAATGGATACACATACACGGATTATAGACCAGGGTCACAGGTGTATCACTTTACACACTTGATTGTTGGTACAAACATCCAACTACAGACAATGTCAATGAAGTCATCAAACAAGGTATGCTACTTACTACCTCATGCAAAGCACGAGAGGTTGTTTGAGACAATAAAAAATCGAGAGAATCCAGAAGGCCTAATTGATTGAGGTACATAGTATAGTAATGATGTGATTGTTTATTCATGCATGTCCAAAGTTATTCATGTTAGATAGTTTATTTGATATCGTTATCTTATATCATTTATTTGATGTTTGAGTTATTATTAAGTTATGATTTATAGCCATGTGATTGTTTATTCATGCATGATCAATGTTATTCATGTTAGATAGGAATTTTATATCGTTATCTTATATCATTTATTTGATGTACATGAGTTATGATTTATGTGAATATGTATGTGGTTAATGTGATGCGACAACTTCCATACTGTATTCAGCTACTTCATCATCTCCTTGAGCAAATTTGATGGTCAAATGCATAGAGATCTTCTCTAGACTCTTAGATATGTCTCCTAACAATTTATTTTAAAACATGCTCATTTATGGTTGAAGATTGATGCTTGATTCCTACATAAAACCACTTAGATACATCATCTCCATCATCATCATCATCTTCCTCATCATCATCATCTTCTTCTTCATCATCATCATCATCTTCATCACCATCACCATCATCATCAACGTCTTCATCTTCACCATCATCACCATCTTCATCATCATTTCCATCTCTAGGTCCCTCACCAACATCGCCATCATCATCACCATATCCATCATCTTCATCATCTTCATCATCATCAACATCATCATCATCATCACCATCATCATCATCATCATCATAATCATCTTCATCACCATCGCCATCATCATCAACGCCTTCACCATCATCACCATCTTCATCATCATCACCATCTTCATCATCATTGTCATCTCTAGGTCCCTAGTCACCATCTTCATCATCATGACAATCTTCTTCATTGTGGTCATCTCTAGGTCCCTCATCACCGTCTCCATCATCATCACAATCTTCATCATCATCATCATCATCTTCATCACCATCGCCATCACCATCAACGCCTTCATCAGTTAGCCTCTAGCCACAAGTGCCTGGGGGAGGATATTGCAAAGTTGACCACCGTGTGCAAAAATTGCACACTCCCTCACTGACAAAAATCCTAGTTTCCAAGATGGACCTACAATGTGACACCCGGGCAACGAGACCAGAGGGGAGGGGTACCCCTAGCACTCTCCCAATGCCCTGAATCCAATAGAGTGGACGGTTTGTCGATCGGAGTCACGGTCTTCATTCTATGGCTCGTTCCGTCTCGCATCCAAAAGGCCTTCAGGGACACCTGCTGGATACCTGCCGGGGGCATAGAACTCCAACCGTGCAGCAAAACCTGGTTCCGGGGAGTCCTAGAAGTGTGTCTAGAGAGGTTCCGACTGGGAATGCTAACCACAAGTTCCCGGTGGATGATTTTGCAAATTTGACCCCCTTGTGCAAACATTGCGCACTCCCTCACTGAGCAAAACCCTATTTTCCAAGATGGACCTACAAGGTGACACCCGGGCCATGGGACCGAAGGGGAGGGACACCCTTAGAACACTCCCAACGCCCTGAATCCAATGGAGCTGACAGTTTGTCGATCAGAGCCACGGTATTCATTCTATGTCTCATTCCGTCTCGCATCCAAAAGGCCTTCAGGGACACCCACTGGATACCTACTGGGGCATAGAACTCCAACCGTGCAGCAAAACCTGGTTCTGGGGAGTCCTGCAAGTGTGTCTAGGGAGGTTCTGGTTGGAACATATAGATCTTAATAGGATTTATACAATCTCTATTTTACGAGAAACTAACCTTAGAACTTCTCTTAGCAATGACAATGAATCCTTCATTTTGCATTTCTTAGCAGAAGAAGATCAATTTTCATCAAAACAATGTAGTTATTACATGTGGAGGCAGCGGTTTCCTATGGAAAACGAGTGTTAACACCTAAAAAGTGCTCACTAGCTCATTCCCTTACTCACATGACCCATTTGTCCACTTTTCCACCATCTGAGCCTCTGAAACCAACAAAAGGTCACCAAAAGACCTTAGTACACCCCTTTTTCCATTAAAAAAGATTATTTTTCCAAGAAAATCATAAAAAACCCTCAAAAAGGGTCCAAATTCCCAAAAATATTAAAAAGGGAATTAAAATATTATTTTTATTCAAAAAAGGAAAAAGGAGGGAAAATTACCTAAACCATGTTGGTCAATACCATTGGTTTCCACAAAACCACAAATGGTATTCCTCACCACCAAAACCTATAAAAAGGTGGTAGGGGCTCCTCATTTCACATCCTTCCATTATCTCATCCTTATGCTGCTGAAATCTCCCTTGAGCACTTTTAGCCATTGAAGCAACCTTGGAGAAAGAGACCTATTGGAGTTTGGAGCTACTCATCTTGGGAGTTGCTCAACATCAACCTTCACCATTGAAGGTAATATCGCAAGCACTTGCTTGCCCCCCACTTTTCAATACAAAAAATTATTTATTATGTTTCTTGTTCTTTATTTTGAAATATTTACATTATTTGCTTAGATTCTTGTTTAGATCCATGAAAAGTATTGTTTATTTAGTTTATTGTTTTTATTTCTATTGAAACTGCTACTACTAGTTAGTAGGTGCCCATAGCACTAAGCTTGGTTGCAAAACCGAGCCAACAGTTTTTGGCGACTCCGCTTTGGTTTGAACTTTAGATCTCTAGCTTTGCCATTAAATCTTAGTTTTTATGAGTTTTTAACCTTTAGATCCATAGATCTGCCATCTTAGACAGCAGATCCATTGCTGATCTGAGATTTGGCCCCAAAAAACAGCCCTAAAAATTCATTTTTCGGGTTCGTTTCTCGGTTTCCGTGCACGGCTTCCGCCTCGCGGCTTTTGTCCAGACAGTCGCGCGGTCCATCGCGGCTTTTCTGCATTTTTCCGCGCGGTCCATCGCGGCCTTTTTCCAGACAGTCGCGCGGTCCATCGCGACTTTTCTGCATTTTTCCGCGCTGCTCATCGCGGCTGTGCGGCCAAAACCTGCGCGGCTCATCGCGGCTGTGCGGGCCAAAACCTGCGCGGCTCATCGCGACTGTGCGTCCAAAACCCGCGCGGTCCATCGCGACTGTGAGGCCAAAACCCGCGCGGTCCATCGCGACTGTGCGGCCAAAACCCGCGTGGCCCATCGCGGCTGTTCGTCACCAAAACCCGCGCAGCTGAATTTTTTTTCATTCGGCCATCCCGATTTTGAAAAATATTTTTTACTGTACTTTCTGCCCATAGCACATTTTTTACAGTATCAAATTCTGCACATTTTCCAGATTTAGAAAAAAAATTTACTATTTAAAAGTGCATACATAGAAAGCTTTTTAAAAATTTTCAAGAAAGTGAAAGAAAGGTTCATTTTGCATTCTTTATCTAGATTCAAATTTTTTCTTGTTTACTTCTTTAGAATCTTGCCCTTAGCAAATTTTATTGAAACAAAGAAATCCATTTATTTCTTTTAAAAAGCTTTTATTAGTTGCTTTCATAAAATCCAAGAAATCCTTTATTTTTTGAAAAAGCATATTAATTTCTTTTAATGAAAAAAGTCTTAAATATTTGCTAGTTATTTTTCGAAAAGTCCTTTATTTTTTGAAGAATTTCCCTTGAAGCATTTAATTTTTTCAAAGTTCAGTTTACAACACCTCACGTGCACTCACACGATCACTTAATTGAACTAAGACTTAAAACTTACCCTAATTTAAACACACTCTTAACCCCACTTGGGGAACACAAAAGAATTCTTGTAGCTAGGTAGTATTGGGGGGATAGGTGTTCCAATAACACCCCTCAGTTCATACATCTGAGACATAGAAGTTGTCCAATTAGGGAGCTAAAATCTCTTAGTACTTTTTGGCGCGGTCACAACCGGTTTGTGGGAAGGCCTCTCCCCTAGGAGGGTTGAAGTCGCGAGGATGGTTCCGGAAGCCTGAGTGGGATACCGAAACCCATTCAGTAACCGAAGGGCTACCATTCGCAGTTCTCGGGATATCCCTGTATTGGGATATTGCGATCAAAGGACCAAACAGCAGATTTACCTTTTCTCGACGCGTCATGAACGGAGTATCCTAGTAGCCTGTCTTTTTAGGATTGATTACCCGGTGTCCCTCCCGGTAGGGGGATATCTAGCCGTTGTCTCTACATTCATATTGTCTGACTTGGATTTCATCACCTTGCAGGGGATATCGTCTGTTTGAGTCACAATACTTTTAGATTAGGTGTTTGCATGATCTTTACCACCTTTTGAGTCTAGTTACACCTATTTTTTCTAGGAGCCGCTTGCATGTTGGTATTCTGACCGGTTGTTGCATTCCTCCACTTATTGTAGCACAACTGCTAGAATAAGTGCATTTTTTGAGGATTGATTTTTTGGCCTGTGAGCCTTCTTTTTTCACTCCCCTTTTTTGCACCCTTGGTTGCATTAGGGTTTTGAGTCTTTTACATATATATATCACCACCTGATACTTCAAACAAATTTTTACATAAACACATATTCTCACCATTGAGAATTCTAGACGTTCTCGTCGTCTACAGGGCGAACTCCCAGAGTTTAGTCCACTTGGCTCTCCACGTCACGGACGCAGAGCATTATCCCTTGATTCGACACATCGTCGATCATCTAGACGGTCATCCGATTTTGACATACCCCACTTCACCTTTGATTTGGAGGTAGAATCCGAAAACCCCACAGAGTTACCACCAACCACAATTATGTCTGGAACACCAGATGATCCACAATTTACATTAACCATAGGTCAGACATCAGTAGACCTTTCTGCGGGAATACCATCCATGACAACATCCACCCCCTTGGGTATGCCCAATATGGGTACCACTCCACATTCAGGAATGCCTAACACAGGACCACCACCTGTCATGGGCATGCCCAACATGGGGGTCATACCCCCTTCGGTTTCCACAAACCCTATCCCAGGAATCCCTAGTACGATTCCTAACCCAAGTGTAACTCCTGTTGCGCTTGGGAATGCTATCCCAGGAATCCCTAGCGCGATTCCTAACCCAAGTGTAACCCATGTTGCACTCGGTAGTGCTATACCAGGAATCCCTAGTACGATTCCTAACCCAAGTGTAACCCAAGTTGCACTTGGGAGTGCTAACCCATATCAGGCCACACCTTTTGGAGGGCACATACCCTCCATACCTAGCATACCTATAGGCGCTACTGGACCCCTACACCATACCACAATGGCTAGGCAGGTCCCGGTTCCGGTCACCACATCCGCTAGTCTACCATACATGGCAAGTCTCAACCTGCCAGATTTAGCTAGGCTCACAAATGACCCCCATCAGGCATGATCCTGCTTGGCCCCATATGCCCACTAAGCTTCCCTCTGACATCCCTAAGTTTGAGGGAAAGGCCGGAGAAGACCCCCAGAACCACATCATGTCTTTCCATTTATGGTGTTCCTCCAACTCCATAGTGGACGACTCTGTCCGCCTCCGTTTATTACAGCGCACTTTCACTGGCTCTGCAGCCAAATGGTATATCGAGCAACCACATGGGACGCATCCCACATTTACCTCCCTTGCCTCAACCTTCCTGCAGTTCTTTCAGCTACCGGTCCGCTATGATGCGGGCGTCGAAATCCTACTGTCTTGCAGACAGAACACGGCCACGCATATCACTGACCATATCCATGATTGGCGTCGGCGCCGAAGCCTATGCAAGATCAAATTAGACGACCGAATCTTTTTAGACTGGTTCCTTAAATCCCTCCTTCCTCTCATTGCGAAGGATGTAGCATCTGAAAGACCCCAGTCTGAAGAGGAGGCCATCCTTAAAGCCCAACAGTTTGACCTTATCTATGCCCAGTCAGGTTACCTATACACCATCATACCTGACGCCCCACGAGGTGACTCTGCACGCGGTGACACACCGGGGGCATCCCATGCCGCTGATGGCATTATTGGCCAAATTACACCGCAAGCAAAACATTTCAGTATGGTAAGCACCATGCCCGCCCCAGACCTTTCTAGGGCTACATCCAGTTCCGGAGCGACTACTTCTTATGCTCCAACAAACCAGACACATCATGTTCATGGACCCTCTTGTCCACAACATTGTTATGGCCAAGCGCCATCAGCATATGTACCTCCTACATACTATGCTCAACCTACGGTACAAAACCCCATGCAGTTTCCACAACAGCCCATGCATTACCCACAACCGGTTGCACCGGCTAACCTCACACCTCCACCAGCTCAGGGGTACCAACAACCCCAACAGGCAAATGGACCACCTCAAGCTCCACCTGCATACTATCCACCGCAACCTGCTCCCGCACCTGCGGCTCCTCAAAATCCCCCCAATGCTCAAGGGCATGTGTACGCACAACAACAGCAGCCCCAATATCAAAATAACCAACGCAACCAGGGTGGACAACCCAACCGCGGAAGAGGACGTAACCGTGGAAACAATCAAAACCGTAACCAAGCTCCACAGCCTACCCAGCCCCCGCAAAACAATAACGCGGCGCCCGCTCATCAGAATCCTGATCGGCCACCTAAGCAACCTAAAAATGCTAATTTACGGACAAACCATCCTTGTTCCATTTGCGGTGTCTATGGCCACTATACCCACGCTTGCCCACATCTCGAGCAAGCTCGACAACTATGGACAAATGACGCCCATCGTCAAGGGCAGGCGGCTCCTCAGCCACCACCCAACCCCCCACCACCTCCACAACAACCTCTGGTTCTCCAAAACCCCTTTCCAACACAGGGCGTGGTAAACACCCAGCCGTTAGCCCCTCAACAGGGCAACGTGCAACCACAACAAATAACTTACACAGCTCCTGATCAACCCATGTTTGATTCAGGCACCCACCACTTATTGATGATGTCCACCGCTGACGTCAATATCCAAACCCGTCGGAATCAATACGGACCGACTTCTGAAGCCCCCCCCGCCGAAAAGGATACCACTGCTAATCCCACTGATCAAACATTGCGTATACCTCAGGTTCCACTTGATGGCGCTTCTAAAGCACCTCGCTTCCCCCTTCGCCGAATCAACAACAACCCCAATGCACGAGCTGCGTCCAATTACAACATCGTAGATGACTTAGCTCAATCTCCCGCAGCCATGTCTGCGTTAGAAGTCTTAAAAACCTGTCCTACTCAGCGCAAGACTTTACTTTCCGCCATTGGGGCGATTGACCCAAATGATTCGAACTTGATGACCTTTGATTTAGACCAATCTGAACCACGGCTGCCTTCTACCATAGCAGTCCAAGTTTCCGTTTCTATTCGGAATCTTGTCATCCATCGATGTATCATCGACGAGGGTGCCTCCACATGCGTCATGTCCACTTTTGTTTGGCAAAAGTTGGGCTCCCCTGCTCTCCAGCAATCCACCACTGCATTGCGGGCCTACGACGGCTGGTCAGCTCAACCTCAAGGTTTATTACCCAAGGTACCCGTCCAATTAGGTGGGAAGACTGTGCTCATCGACATAGAGGTCATCAACGCCCAGCTGGACTATAACCTTTTACTTGGCCGCAGTTACATGTATGCCATGAAAGCGGTCGCCTCCTCCGTCTTCCGCACCATGATGTTCCCCCATGAGGGCCGCGTGGTCAAAATTGACCAACTCACCTACTATGACCCCAACGCCCCCGCAGCACCGGAGAATGTTCTCCCCATGATTGAACAACCCGCTCCTAGTGCAGTTACCTCCTTTGTGTCTTCTGTGGCACCCGGACTGTATTCGGATACACCAATGACCTCTACATTCCAGGCCATCCCACCACCGACACCGGAGACACAGGTCGCAAATCTCTGTACTGTTTCGCAGAATATGCAAACATCCGGCGGTCAACCACCATTGATCCCCAGTCACATTGGTGTTACACCCATCCACACCATCCCCTTCCTATTTCCTCCTTCGGGTGTAGTAAGCGCCCCGGTTATGGCTACCCTTAGCCTACCCGGGCTAACATTGGGATTACCCGTGTGGTATATTCCGCCTCCCGTTCGATTACCGACACCAGACGTCATCCTCCAACCGGTACAACCTATTGTTACCACAAATCAACCTCCCCCTGGCGTCGCGATCCCTTCGTCGGCAACGACACCTCCTCCTAACCTCAATATTCCTTCGTCGTCAATGAAACCTCCTCCGGGTCTCACGATTGCGTCGACGTCAAAGGATCCCCCTCTCCTTGCTAAGCCCACTGGGGGCAGAGGTCCACAACCCTACACTGCCATACCACCTCCTAAGGCAGCCAAACCCCCACCGGTGTTTCGAGCTCCCCCCAAATGTTCATTATGCGATGAAATTGGCCATCCAACTCACCAATGCCCACATTTACCGGCACTCCAAGAACATATGAATATGTTGGACGATGACATAGGAATCCCAGTAGTCAGATTAGAGCCACCTCTACAGCCTCGCGACAAATCACTGCGCACTAACCATCCTTGTGCTATATGCAGTGTCTACGGCCACTACTCACACCATTGCCCTGATCTACCAGACTATAGAGCAGCGCTGTACGAGTTAAACAATGCCGATTTAGAGATATCTCCTCCCCTCATCGAGGAGATTCACCCTCCACCATCATCCTCGTCAGAAGAAGTCAATACGATATATATGATTTCGACAACCTTCAAACCAGAACCCCTTGATTTATGGTCTGACTACTTCAATACTGACGAGCAGATTTTGGAAACACTCACTGCACCCGACTACCCTTGGGATGATATGCATCATCGCTCGTACTTCCTCCCGGAAGCATCTACCTCCACCGTATCCAACCAGCTATCAGTCGAGTCGAAAGACTTCATACCCGCTAAGGTCGATTGGTTAAAGGACCCCATCCCAGCACCGGATGCCTTTGAAGAAGGGAACATGTCCAACATTTCCCCCACTATACAGATAGACATTTCCACAACACCAGGGAAACCTGAGCTCATCTCGCTGGGCGCATCTTGCACTCAAGCAGAAACTCAGGCGTATAAAAAGCTCTTTCAAGAGTTTCGCGATGTCTTCGCCTGGTCCTATACCGAGATGCCTGGTCTCGACCCCGCCATTATTGAACACCACATCGATACATGGCCGGAAGTACCCCCTGTTCGTCAGAAACAGCGACCTATTCACCCTGCCAAGCTCCCCGCTGTCAAAGCTGAAGTCGAGAAACTTCGAAAAGCAGGTTTCATCTACCCTATTCCGTACACCACATGGGTGTCGAACCCCGTTCCTGTCAACAAAAAGCAAGGCACCCTTCGAGTATGCACTGATTTCCGTGATCTAAACCACGCATGTCCAAAAGACAATTTCCCCACGCCATTCATTGACCAACTCATTGATGAGTGTGCGGGCCATGAGGTCCTATCCTTCATGGACGGGTTTTCCGGATACAACCAGATTCACATCCGCAAGGAGGATCAGTACAAGACTGCCTTTACCACCCCATGGGGCACCTTTGCCTATCGAGTCATGCCCTTTGGCCTTAAAAATGCTGGTGCCACTTTCCAGCGAGCCATGACCTATTGCTTTCACGACTTGGTCCATATCCTGCGGGTCTATCTTGACGACCTCACAGCGCGTTCCCGGAAACGATCAGACCACCTTAACGACCTCCGGCATGTTTTCCTGCGTTGTCGTAAATATAAAATCCGCTTGAACCCACACAAGTGTGTCTTTTGCGTCCCGGCAGGCCGGTTGTTGGGTTTCATTGTTTCCCAAGACGGGATCACTGTTGATCCCCTGAAAGTCAAAGCCATCTTAGAACTTCCCCCTCCTCGCACGCTTCGGCAGCTTCAGAGCTTGCAAGGTCGGTCCAATTTTCTTAGGCGCTTTGTTCCTGATTACGCCACCAAAGTCCATGGATTCTTACGCTTACTTCGTACCCACATACCCTTTGTTTGGGGACGAACAAGCAGACACGGCATTCGAAGCCCTTAAGAAGGCTCTCACACAAGCCCCCTTGATATCCCCACCGGATTTCTCCCAAGACTTCACCCTTTACGTCTCGGCATCCGAACATGCCGTATCCGGAGTTTTGGTCCAAGAAGATGCTTCCCACAAAGAGCATGTAATTTATTACGTCAGCCAGACCTTGTCTGGCCCACCTCTACGTTACCCATACGAGGAAAGATTAGCCCTAGCTGTAGTCTTTTCCGTACAAAAACTACGACACTACATTTTGCTTAGTCATACCACGGTCGTGGCCGACTCCAACCCCATGGTCTACCTCCTCACCAGGCGGCTCCTTCAGGGTCGTGTCGCTAAATGGGTCATTATCCTCCAGGAATATGACCTTACTTTCAAGACTCCCAAAAGCACCAAAGCCCTCGCGCTTGCTCACCTAATTACAGATCTCCCGTCCTCTTCGACATCACCCGTTATCCATACGGACCTGATTGACGAGCAGATCTTCGTCATTTCGTCGGACGACCCTTGGTACGGAGACATTTTGACTTACCTTTGTACGCAAAAATTCCGACCACACATCGATCGTGATGGACGCCGTCGCATACGACACCACGCACCCCGATACCTACTTATTGGAGATGTACTTTACCGACGCGGCGTTGATACTATCTTACGCCGCTGCCTATCCCATAGTGAGGCAGAACAAGTCCTCAATGATTGTCATAGCGGTGCCTGTGGAGGCCATTTCTCCGGCATGGCTACCGCCCAGAAAATCATTCGGGCAGGTTATTTTTGGCCATCATTGTTTACTGATTGCATCACCGCAGTCAAGCATTGCCAGAACTGCCAGCTTTTTGCCCCCAAAGCAAGAACCCCCCCCTGCCCCCCTTCATCCAGTCATCACTGTTGGACCATTCTGCAAATGGGCCATAGATTTCCTCGACTGCAACCCCCCGTCAGCCGGCGGTCACAAACACATAATCGTGGCCGTAGATTATTTCACCAAGTGGGCAGAAGCCATGCCGACCTATAACTGCAAAGCCGACACTGCAGCGCGGTTTTTCTTCAACCACGTCATTGCTCGTTTCGGAGTACCACAACAGCTAGTCTCTGACCACGGCTCTCACTTCGAAGATGCCGTCTGGAAGGAATTATCAACCATGTTGAAATTCGAACACCATTTCTCTTCCGCTTACTACCCCCAAGGAAACGGCCAAGTCGAAGCGATCAATAAAATCTTGAAGACCATTCTCCAACGCACTGTAGACAAGCACAAATCCAATTGGCATCACATGCTTTTCCCAGCACTCTGGGCTTACCGCACCTCGACCAAAACCGCCACCGGTTTTACCCCTTTTCATTTAGTTCACGGCGTCGAATCTGTCCTCCCTATTGAGTGCCAGATCCCAGCCTTACATATCGCCGTTGAACTCCTACCAGACACTTCCCCGATCGAGCAACGTTTGCTGCTCCTAGAGCAGGCCGATGAAGATCGGCGCACAGCCATTCAAAACATGGAAGCTGCTAAACAACGATCGAAACTAAGTTACGACAAATGCGTCCACCCAAGAACCTTTTCGGAGGGAGACCTTGTCCTCGCTTACGATCAAGCTCATGATAAAACCGGAAAGGGAAAGTTCGTGTCTATGTGGCAAGGCCCCTACATCATACACACCTGCCTCGGGCAGGGGGCATACATTCTGACCGATTCAGAAGGCAACACCTTACGCAACCCACGCAACGGGTTGTACCTTAAAAGATTTTACCCATAGAAAATCTTATGGACACCATCGTCCATTTTTTAGTATAGGCATACGTTTTTCGTTCACAAAAGATTTTCAAAAAACCTAAATATTTGTTTTCCCTGCATGACCACAGATGGAGCCTCTTCCACTCTGCCATATCGGTTTCGCTGATGGTGCAAGCCGTTGGTCTCCCAATCTCGCCTCCGCAGCTTGGGTAATATACTCCCCTTCACACGAGTTAATTCACATTGATGGAGTATGTTTAGGTGCCGCCACCAATAATCAAGCTGAGTACGATGCCGTGACCGGTCTCCTGGCCGCTGCTCTCCAGATGAGCATACGTCACCTCAACGTTTTCTTGGACTCACAGCTCCTAGTTTCCCAGCTCAACAATGATTACAAGGTACGCGATCCCTGTCTGTTCAGAAAATTCCTGCGCACTAAACAAATGGTTAGACAGTTTGAATCCATTACATTCACACATGTCCCAAGACACCTCAATAGTGTAGCAGATAATATGGCCAACAGTGTCCTCGACTGGCACACCAATCACATCATGTCATATCCATAAACAAACATGCATCCAGGTGCAAAACATGTGCCTCCACGGGCATATACAAAAAACCAATATTGCATCCACGTGCATAACATGTGCCTCCACGGGCATAAAAACAAACAAACCAAAATATTGCATCCATGTGCATAGCATGTGCCTCCACGGGCATATATAAATCTACAAACACACTGCATCCACGTGCATAACATGTGCCTCCATGGGCATATACAAAAGACAAAGTGCATCCACGTGCATACACATCAAAATATCCAAAATATATATCCACATATATATACGAACCAAATAGTCTACATGTCATAAGTGCCCTCAGCACTCGATATACACAAAATACATCTGTCATACAAAAAATGCTTCCCCATATGCTCATGAGCATTTGGGGGCAAGTACAATGACGTCTAATCATCAGGATCCTCCGGATCCTCAGGCTCCTCCTCCGGCTCCTCCTCCGACTCCACCTCCGCTGGCCCAGCCGGGTCACGACGACCCCGAACTCGCCGCTCGGCTGGCCCTGCTGGGTCGTCCCTCAGACGTATCCTCCCCGGTGCCGGCTCTGCCGGAGCATCTCCTCCACCACCCCCGTGTCTCGCAGCAAGCACCGCTGCCCTCAACAACAGTGACTGCCACTCAGGCGGTGCACCGAGACATCCCTGCAAAATGTCCCGATCAAGGTCCCTCCAGCCATCCTCCGGAAGTCTAGCTACGATCCGGGCTAAAGTCCGACGAACACCATCTATAGCATCGTCCTGAGGGCCAACCCCTCGCCCACGGGCTCCATATCCTCCACCACGAGGAGGACGTACAGGTACTGGGGGACGAGCAACCACCATCGCCCGCCCCTGCCGAGCCACATAGTCAGGTGGTGGTACCGGACCAATATCTGCACAAAGCAAGTAGAACCATCAGATACTATACAACAGATATCATCATGATCAATCATAATACATATGGTATAAACATCACATAAGACACAAAAACATACCGTCTAAGCTCCAGGCCTGTCCTGGGGCACGTGGCATCTCTGGGTCTCCCCGGTAGTCCATACCGGCGTATGGATAGTCCTCGATCACCAGTGGCATCTGCTCCCACTCCTGGAAAAAATCCTCTGTGAAGAAGCCACGGATACCCCCGCCAGCACGGGGCATCATCTGCCCCCACCTCATCATACGAGGCTCACTAGGAAGACCAACGCGAACGGGTACGTGTGGCCGTAAGGTCGGCACCCGCTCAAAGAAAAAACAACATAAAAAAGAGGCGTAACAGAACTCACCTCCCTCTCTCACGGCCTTGTCCAGATCTCTCCGGACACCGGCCAAGAACATCTGAGCCCAAGCATAGTAAGTACCCCGTAGAACGGAGTCCACCATCACCGTCTGCCCCCCAGACATACGATGTGGTGCAGCAGCACCCAAAACCCTCAGAACACAGGCACCAACGGCCCGCATATCCCACTCACGTAGGAACTTCAGACTGATAGAGCTGTTTACCAAAACAGCGTCATCCCCACAAAAGGTCTGTAAGAGGTCCTCCATATCCACGCCTGGAGGCAACCTCAGAGAGATATCACCCACCTCACCCAAGCGAGGAAAACCGGTCAAAAAATATACATCAGTGAGAGTAATCTCCAACCTCTCACCACCAATAATAAAGGCACCCTCTGCCGGCACCCACCACTGCACGAGCTTGTTCAGGAGTCTCCTCACTGAACGGATATAAGGTATCTGAGCGAACTTCAAGAGTCCGCTCATGGCCAGGGTCTGTCTCACCCCCCCATCATTCTCGATCCTCGCCACAATCTCGGCATCAATGTCTCTCTCCCGCCATACGGACTGAGCCCTCCGCAACATCCTGCCAAGAAAACACAGAAAATTTTAGCCCCAGCATAAAAATTTTAGAAAAAAATCCCATCGCGGCTTTTTCACAAAAAGCCGCGATGACCATCGCGGATTTTCCACAAAAGCCGCGATGACCATCGCGGGTTCCATGAAAAAACTCGCGATGAACATCGCGAGTTTCGTCCAAACAGTCGCGATGAACATCGCGACTGTCACCCATGAACACGCGATGAACATCGCGGGTTCCGACCTCACAGTCGCGATGAACATCGCGACTGTGAGTCTAAAACCCGCGCGGTTCATCGCGGGTTCCGCCCCGAAACCCGCGCGGTTCCACGTTGGAGAGTCAACGTGGAGTTTCGCGGCCTTCGGGGGCCCACCGCCAAATAAAAAAGACATAATTGACTAGGTTAAGGCGAATAGAGTTACCTGCAACTCGCTAAATCGAAAACCAACGGTGAAATCTCCCAGAAATCGAGAAATAGCTCTGACTGCTCTATCAAACTCGCACGTGACAATGACAAGTCATATTGGGCCCCACGTCCTATTTATAGAAATTCCACAAATTTCAAACAACCATTGCGGTGTCATACGAAGTCCATTTTTCAAACCGTTGGTACCGTTGGGATCAGCACAGCGAGAACTTCATAGAGGTTCCTCCCGTTTCCCGTTTTTCCCGGGGTCCATTTTTGACCATTTCTTAGCCCCTCTCGTGGCCTCGGTTTGCGTGCCACATCGGCCGTTCTCCGTTTTCGATGTGCCTTATATGGCCGGATTCAGTTTTCCGCGCTCGTGATGATGCTTGAGACCATTTCTCGCTCTCACCTTTAGATTTTCCGGGCATTTTTTCCACGCCCCCTCGTCGCCTCGGTTTGCGTGCCACATCGGCCGGTCTCCGTTTTCGACTTGCCTTATATTGCCGGATTCAGTTTTCCGCGCTCGTGATGATGCTAGAGATCATTTCTCGCTCTCACCTTTATATTTTTCGGGCATCTTTTCCACGCCCCCCTCGTAACCTCGGTTTGCGTGCCACATCGGTCGTTCTCCGTTTTCGACAATCCTTATGTCACCGGATCCAGTTTTCCGCGCTGATGACGATGCTTGAGACCTTTCCTCGCCCTCATCAATCCATGTTTGTTCGGTATAATTTTATCCCTTTTTCGGGCCGAGCAATCCCTCTTTACGAAAACGGCACTTAGGGAGTTTCTGTTAAGCTCTTTTCTGACTCCTAAAAACAATGAAAAGATCGCCGAGCAATCTTGCTTCCTTTCATGCTCGATAAACGTATCTGAAAGGGCGTCTACCTGGTATAAGTTTACCCCTTTTCCGGACCTTGTAGACTAATTACGAAAAAGGTATACTCTAGTCACATCGGCTAGAAGAGTTCTCCATCCGCATCATTTTATGCTTTTTCGGGCCTTGGAGACTAAACTTACGAAAAAGAAACACCAATAGAGTCCACTTACCGTTTTCAGACTCTCTAAACATGAAAGCAACCATGAGCATGCGCCGTCCTGGGCTCACAAAATCCACAGGAACGTACCATTTTCAGAGCACACTTTTATCCCTTCTTGGAGCTCATTACAACCACGAAGAAGGAATCAATGGTGCCTCTTGGCGCTACAACACATCATGTCTACTCACATAGCAGCTTCCCCATTTTGGTCGCCTTTGTTCAGAGTATTCTGCAGTATGTCATCCTGAAACAGCTACCATCAGCTTCACCCCCCCAGAGTCAGTACATACCCTTCAGTCCCTAAAAGACGATCCCCACACCTACAAGTCAGTTCCCTACGCTGCCAGGTCAACCACGTCATCTTGCTCTGAACAAAGGAAGTTTGAGTCTACCCATTGTTGACCCAGTTATTTCCCATCCCCACAAGTATGTCAGTCCTACCAGCAGTACTACATCACTTCAGTTTACACCTCGCGCTCCTAGCAAGGAAACATCATTGCCTTGTTAGTTGCTGGTCTCCCTCTGTCGACGACAACCACATTGATTCCAGAGGATAGACCTAGAGGCCCCTGTGTCTTGGACTCATTACCATTTATGATGAGTGCCTACGAATCATTTCGAGAGGAATCCTCAGTGCCTCTCCCAATGGTTGTTTCTCACATGCTCAACTTCAACACCTTGATCGCATCGTTGAGACTCGCACAGGGTATTGGTCCGTTCGTTATTAGTCGAAGACCCCGGATACCTCCTGACTCCTCCACATTTGAGAGTCTTCCTATGGATAATACCAGTTACACTTTTTCTACTGATATCCGGGCTGCGCATCGCGACAGTATTCAGATTCACACCTGTTTCATACTCCCTTGAGTATACAGTTACATTTATTCCCAAAGATGACTCATAGTCTTTGAGTCCCTACAGATGTTGGACACCTTCAGTTTCAGCAGTTCCACAGTTGATCCAGTGTATCAGTTATTGAGATCATTCATGATCATGAGTATATCCCACAATCATGTCCCCTCTGGACCATTATGATGTACCAGTATATTTCTTCACGTATTAGATCCCCCTTCTTGGGACTAATTGTTTTGCCTATGTCTTGATACGAGCATGGGAATGCCCGCCTCGTCCTTTATCAGAGATTATACCTCATTCATATTGAGGCCATGTAATATTTTTTGTTTTTGCAGCTTCCAAGGGCCGTGGCTCCAGTCTCCAAACGGTCTCTTCTCTCCCCTAAAAACCAGAAAAAGGACAAAAGAACTATGATGTCTATCGGCCATACGATGAGCTCCTGCCCTCACACATCAGGGGGCAATCTGTTAACACCTAAAAAGTGCTCACTAGCTCATTCCCTTACTCACATGACCCATTTGTCCACTTTTCCACCATCTGAGCCTCTGAAACCAACAAAAGGTCACCAAAAGACCTTAGTACACCCCTTTTTCCATTAAAAAAGATTATTTTTCCAAGAAAATCATAAAAAACCCTCAAAAAGGGTCCAAATTCCCAAAAATATTAAAAAGGGAATTAAAATATTATTTTTATTCAAAAAAGGAAAAAGGAGGGAAAATTACCTAAACCATGTTGGTCAATACCATTGGTTTCCACAAAACCACAAATGGTATTCCTCACCACCAAAACCTATAAAAAGGTGGTAGGGGCTCCTCATTTCACATCCTTCCATTATCTCATCCTTATGCTGCTGAAATCTCCCTTGAGCACTTTTAGCCATTGAAGCAACCTTGGAGAAAGAGACCTATTGGAGTTTGGAGCTACTCATCTTGGGAGTTGCTCAACATCAACCTTCACCATTGAAGGTAATATCGCAAGCACTTGCTTGCCCCCCACTTTTCAATACAAAAAATTATTTATTATGTTTCTTGTTCTTGATTTTGAAATATTTACATTATTTGCTTAGATTCTTGTTTAGATCCATGAAAAGTATTGTTTATTTAGTTTATTGTTTTTATTTCTATTGAAACTGCTACTACTAGTTAGTAGGTGCCCACAGCACTAAGCTTGGTTGCAAAACCGAGCCAACAATGAGTGTAGGGTTGAGAAGAGGAAAGATGTTGGGAAATGCGCTATTACATTAGCTTTTCCGATGGGCAAGTGGTTTACAGAAGGAAATATGGCGATTGTAGTATCTATGCTTTTCTTCGGACGGAAATTGTAACAGGATTTCCATTTATAATACAGGCAGATTTTTTACTGGTTTCGTCAAGCAAAAGTATCATTTTCAATAACAAGTAGAACCAGGGAATCCGTCGTTGTGTTCCATTAGCCTTTTGTTCAGCATTCTGTGCTCTAATAAGTGGTAATTCACCTCTATCATCAAAAACTTGGGTCTATAGGTACCTTCCCTTTCATATTCCTCGTTATCCACAGCTAACACAAGTTAGAGATGCCATTCAAACCCAATTGAAAGTTGACGAAGTGGTTTTATGTGACATCGGCTTTGGAATAAACGTTTATGTAAACCAACAGAAGCTCGGACAATACTCCCTGCTTTTAAACGCATTCTCTAGAGAGCAAGAGGACAAGTTCATCAAAGCGACTTCATTCATCTATATTCTTGTAATGTACACATAGTCCATCCTTATCTTGATAAACAAGAGTTTTATAATAGCTTGAATTTTTTGGGTGTGGTTATCTCCCTGTATTTAGTTGTCTAATTGGTTGACAAGCTTGCCTGAAAATATGTACGTTGAAATTCTTTGTTTTACTGCTGAAAATTGGAAGGGATTTTCAAGTCACCTGCGAAACGCTCCTTTGCTGAAATATGTAAGTTCTTCCAAGAACATAGATTTGTCTATTGTATCAAATGCTGCCGTCCACACCAGAATTTATGTTTCGTCAAAGGCGTCACACATATTGTGTCTGACCAAATGGTCTAGGGAGCTTGGAAGTGCCGGAAAATATTATTCCATGCCTGAATCTACCCATAAGGCAATTATAAATATAGATCCTTGAGAATGCCTGAATCTACCCAGAAGGATATTATAAATTTAGATCCTCGAGAAGGTGAAAAATTGTATCTGTGGTTGAATCAGTGTCCTAAAATTACAGACCTTTCTATCTCAAAGTTTGTTGTGTGGCTCCTGGATGTAGTATCAGACTCAACAAACAGTAAACTTGTTATCACCACTAGAATGGCCCCGGGGTGCCCGACTAGAATGCCCGTAGCACTCGAACCGTGGCTCCGTTCATGAATCCATTGACTCTGGTGGGTTCAGGACACCGGGTTTCAGCTAAGGGACCCCCTAGAGCATGCCTTGAAGGCCTGGAAGCGGTACCAATGGGCCACCGCCGGAGCTAGGGTTTTGCTCAGTGAGGGCCATTCCAAATTCGCTCATGGGGGCCATTTCTCGTCCAGAGGCCCTTGGGCATGTGTGGCCACCGTGGACAGGTCCACTATAGCCACATGGACCTGTGGGAGCTGACGGAATCCAAGTCTGCTCGCCAGTTTGGGTTCTGTGGTCGTGGAGCAAATGCCCAAAGTGTCCTTGAATGGACCCAGGGTGCCCGACTAGGATGCCCTTAGCACCCGAACCATGGCTCCGTTCGCGAATCCGTTTACTCCAGTGGGTTTGGGACGCTGGGTTTCAGCTAGGGGACTCCCCAGAGCGTGCCTTGAAGGCCCGAAAGTGGTGCCAATGGGCCATCGTCGGGGCTAGGGTTTTGCTTAGTGAGGGCCATTCCAAATTCGCTCAAGGGGGCCATTTCTCTTCCGGAGGCCCCCGAGTGTTCATGGCCACTGTGGATAGGTCCACTATGGCCATGTGGACCTATGGGAGCTGAAGAAATCCAAGTTCGCTCGCCGGTTTGGGTTCCGTGGCCATGGAGCAAATGCCCAAAGTGTCCCTGAATGGCCCCGAGGTGCCCGACTAGAATGACCGTAGCACTCGAACCATGGGTCTGTTCGTGAACTCGTCAAGTCCGGTGAGTCCGGGATGCCACGTTTCATCTAGGGGACCCCCTAGAGCATTCATTGAAGACCCAAAAGTGGTGCCAATGGGCCATCTCCGGAGCTAGGGTTTTGCTCAGTGATGGCCATTTAGGGACACTTTGGGGCTTTGCTTCGGGGCCACGGAACCCAAAACTGACTAGTGGAATTGGATTTTGTCGGCTCCCAGAGGTCCACGTGGCCGTTGTAGACCTATCCACGGTGGCCACGCATGCCTAGGGGCCTCCGGATGAGAAATGCACCCCTTTAGGGAATTTGGAATGGCCATCACAGAGCAAAACCCTAGCTCCGGAGATGGCCCATTGGCATTGCTTCCGGGCCTTCAAGGCACTCTTTGGGGTATCCCCTTGCTGAAACCCAACATCCTGGACCCACTGGATTCGCTAACGGAGCCACGGTTCGAGTTCTACGCGCATTCTAGTCAGGCACCCCAGGGCCATTTAGGGACACTTTGGGCATTTGCTCCGCGACCACGAAACCCAAACTGTTGAGCGGACTTGGATTTCATCGCCTCCCACAGTTCCACGTGGCCATAGTGGACCTATCCACGGTGGTCACATGCACCCGGGTGCCTTTGGACGAGAAATGGCCCCCTTGAGTGAATTTGGAATGGCCCTCACTAAGCAAAACCCTAGCTCCGACGATGGCCCATTGACACCGCTTTCGGTCCTTCAAGGCATGCTCTTGGGTGTCCCCTAGCTGAAACCCAACGTCCTAGACCCACCAAATTAGACGGATTTGCAAACGGAGCCACGGTTCAGGTGCTACAGGCATCCTAGTGGGGCACCCTGGGGCCATTCAGGGACACTTTGGGCATTTGCTCCGTGGCCACAGAACCCAAATTGGCGAGAGGAATCGGATTTCGTTGGCTACCATAGGTCCATGTGGCCATAGTGTACCTTTCCACGCATGCCCGGGGGCCTCCGGATGAGAAATGCACCCCTTTAGGGAATTCAGAATGGCCATTACGGAGCAAAACCCTAGCTCCAGAGATGGCCCATTTGCACCACTTCTGGGCCTTCAAGGCACACTTTGGGGGGACCCCTAGCTGAAACCCGGTGTCCCAGACCCACTGGAGTCGACAGATTTGTTAACGGAGCCATGGTTCAGGTAGTACGGGCATTCTAGTCGGGCACCCCGGGGCCATTCAGGGACACTTTGGGCATTTTCTCCACTGCCACGGAACCCAAACTGGCGAGCGGACTTGGATTCCGTCGGCTCCCACAGGTCCACCTGGCCATAGTGGAGCTGTCCATGGTGGCCACGCATGCCCTTGGGCCTCCAGACGAGAAATGGCCCCCTTGAGCCAATTTGGAATGGCCTTCACTCAACAAAACCCTAGCTCCGGGGATGGCCCATTGGAACTGCTTCCGAGTCTTCAAGGCATGCTGTTGGGGGGCCCCTAGCTAAAACCCGGCATCTCATACCCACCAGAATCAACCGATTCATGAACCGAGCAATGGTTTGGGTGCTACAGGCATCCTAGTCAGGCACCCCGGGGCCATTCAGGGACACTTTGGGCATTTGCTCCGTGGCCACGGAACCCAAACCGGCGAGTGGAATCAGATTCTATCAGCTCCCATAGGTCCACATGGCCATAGTGGACCTATCCACAGTGGCCACGTATGCTCAGGGGCCTCCGGACGAGAAATGCACCCGTTTAGGGGATTTGGAATGGCCATCACTAAGCAAAACCCGAGCTCAAGAGATGGCCCATTGGCACCGCTTCCGGGCCTGCAAGGAATGCTTTTGGGGGTCCCCTAGCTGAAGCCCAGTGTCCTGTCCCAACCAGAGTCAACAGATTCACGAATGGAGCCATGGTTCGGGTGCTACGAGCATTCTAGTCGGGAACCCCATGGCCATTCAGGGACACTTTGGGCATTTGCTCCACGGCCACGAAACCCAAACCGGTGAGCGGACTTGGATTCTATCAGCTCCCACAGGTCCACATGGCCATAGTGGACCTATCCACGGTGGCCACGCATGCTCGGGGGCCTCCAGAAGAGAAATGCACCCCTTTAGGGGATTTGGAATGGCCATCACTAAGAAAAACCCGAGCTCTGGAGATGGCCCATTGGAACCGCTTTCGGGCCTTCAAGGAATGCTTTTGGGGGTGCCCTAGCTGAATCCCAGCGTCCTGGACCAACCAGAGTCGACGAATTCACGAACGGAGCCACGGTTCGGGTGCTACAAGCATTCTAGTCAGGAACCCCGTGGCCATTCAGGGACACTTTGGGCATTTGCTCCGCGACCACAGAACCCAAACCGGCAAGCAGACTTGGATTTTGTCAGCTCCCATAGGTCCACATGGCCATAGTGGACCTTTCTATGGTGTCCACGCATTCTCGGGGGCCTCTGGACGATAAATGCACCCATTTGGGGAATTTGGAATGTCCTTCATTGAGCAAAACCCTAGCTCCAAGGATGGCCCATTGGCACCACTTCCGGGCCTTCAAGGCATGCTTTGGGGGGTCCCCTAGCTAAAAACCGACATCCCAGACCCATTAGAGTCGACAGATTCACGAACAGAGCCATGGTTCGGGTGCTACAGGCATTCTAGTCGGGCACCCCAGGGCCATTCAGGGACACTTTGGGCATTTGCTCCATGGCCACAGAACCCAAACCGGAGAGCGGACTTGGATTCCGTCCACTCCCACAGGTCCATGTGACCATAGTGGACCTATCCACGGTGGCCACGCATGCCCAAGGTCCTCCGGATGAGAAATGTCCCCCTTGAGTAAATTTGGAATGGCCCTCACTGAGCAAAACCCTAGCTCCGACAATGGCCCATTGGCATCGCTTCTAGGTCTTCGAGGCATGCTCTTGGGGGTCCCCTAGCTGAAACCTGGTGTCTCGGACCCACCGGAATCGACGGATTCACCAACCGAGCCACGGTTCGGGTGCTACGGGCATCCTAGTCCGGCATCCCGGGGCCATTCAGCAACACTTTGGGCATTTGCTTTGCAGCCACGGAACCCAAACCGGCGAGCGGATTTGGATTTCGTCGGCTCCCACAAGTACACATGGCCATAGTGGACCTGTCCACAGTGGCCACGCATGCTTGGTGGCCTCCGGACGAGAAATGGCCCCCTTGAGCGAATTTGGAATGGCCTTCACTAAGCAAAACCCTAGCTTCGGGGATGGCCCATTGGCACTGCTTTCGGGTCTTCGAGGCACGCTGTGGGGGGTCCCCTAGCTGAAACCCGGCGTCCCGAACCCATCGGAATCGACAGATTTGTGAACCGAACCATGGTTCGGGTGCTATGGGCATCCTAGTCAGGCACCCCAAGGCCATTCAGGGACACTTTGGGCATTTGCTCTACGGCCACGGAACCCAAACCGACGAGTGGATTCGGATTCCATCGGTTAGAGTTAGAGTTAATGATGATGACGAAGATGGTGATGCTGACGAAGACGTTGATGATGATGGTGATGGCGATGGTGATGGTTATGGTGATGGTGGTGGTGAAGAAGATGGTTTAGTGCTAAGGTTTGGGTGAGGGTTAGGTATGGAGTTATAGAAGGAAATTGAGTTAGGGTTAGAGTTAGAGTTAATGATGGCGATGAAGATGGTGTTGATGATGATGATGGTGATGGCGATGGTGATGGTGATGGTGGTGATGAAGGAGATGGTTTATTGCTAGGGTTTGGGTGAGGGTTAGGGCTAGAGTTATAGAAGGAAATTGAATTAGGGTTAGAGTTAGAGTTAATGATAATGACGAAGATGGTGATGCTGATGAAGACTTTGATGATGGCAATGGCGATGGTGAAGAAGATGGTTTAGTGCTAGGGTTTGGGTGAGGGTTAGGGCTGGAGTTATAGAAGGAAATTGAGTTAGGGTTAGAGTTAGAGTTAATGATGATGATGAAGATGGTGATGATGATGATGGTGATGGTGATGGTGATGGTGATGGTGGTGATGAAGGAGATGGTTTAGTGCTAGGGTTTGGGTGAGGGTTAGGGCTAGATTTCTATAAGGAAATTGAATTAGGGTTCACATTAGAGTTAATGATGATGACGAAGATGGTGATGATGACGAAGACGTTGATGATGATGGTGTTGGTGATGGTGATGAGGGACCTAGAGATGACAATGATGATGGAACCTAGAGATGACAATGATGATGAAGATGGTGACGATGATGAAGGTGTTGATGATGATGGTGATGGTGATGGAGATGGTGATGAAGATGATGGATATGGTGATGGTGGTGGCGATAGTGATGAGGGACCTAGAGATGACAATGATGACGAAGATGGTGATGGTGATGAAGGCGTTGATGATGATGAAGGCGTTGATGATGATGGCGATGGTGATGAAGATGATGAGGATGATGATGAGGATGATGATGATGATGATGGAGATGTTGGTGATGATGAAGATGATGATGATGTTGATGATGATGAAGATGATGAAGATGATGGAGATGGTGATGATGGTGGCGACAGTGATGAGGAACCTAGAGATGACAATGATGATGAAGATGGTGATGATGATGAAGCCGTTGATGATGATGGTGATGGTGATGGTGATGGAGATGGTGATGAAGATGATGGAGGTGGTGATGATGGTGATGGTGATGGAGATGGTGATGAAGATGATGGAGATGGTGATGAATATGATGGAGATGGTGATGATGGTGGTGATGGTGATGAGGGACCTAGAGATGAAAATGATGATGAAGATGGTGATGATGGTGAAGGCGTTGATGATGATGGCGATGGTGATGAAGGTTATGATCATTATGATGATGAAGATGGTGATGATGATGGAGACGGTGATGAGGGACCTAGAGATGACCACGATGATGAAGATGGTGATGATGATATTAGATGTAATGATCATAATCATCATGGGGAGAATTTTTTTATCAAATGCCACACAATCATAGTTGTAATAACCATAGTCACAGTCCCGAAGGTGCATAATTGAACCGCGAGCAACATCAACTAATTGTGGCATCACATGAACATGGTAAGAATAAACATTGATGTGGGTGAGGGTGGGTATAAACATTGTGTAGATGATATAGAGAAAAAATTTGGTGCTCTATAGAGGTTAAATGAGATGACCATATCCAAATGATGTATGATGATGAATTTGGGAAAAAAACATTTTTCTCACTAAATACACAAAACACCTTACCATCCTTGAAAAACTAAAAAAATGGTTAGTTGTTTTCAAAGGCAGTATATAACTATTGATGGCAATTTCTTTATTGAACCATGTTTGGAAAACTACTATAATGGTTTGTGTTGTATGAAGTGAGAGTCCATGGGATCCATTTGTTGGAAATAAAACTTCCATATTAGATTCTGAATGTCTACAATGACTTGGAAAAAAATTTCAATCCTTTAATCAACTTTACTTGCAAAAATTCATCTTAACCCCCAATCTCTTCCATTCTAAGATCTATCGAGAAAGTGTAGAGTGTGTATCTCAAAATTCTTAGACTTAACTCCTCGATTGTTTGGATAGGGTTAAGATCAATTTGTGTATCCCAAGGGGATAACTTAATGATTTGTAGCCATTTTGTATGGCCATTTCACTAATTATGTTCCAACACATGCTCAATTCAAATCCCCCCAGGTGATGCACACAAATTTATGTTTATATTTTACTAAAAATGCAATCCTTGAATATGGGGAAGTGTCCCTTGAATTTCCTCACAAGGTTTCCTTTAGAAAGGAAAAGATCAACTTGTGATATCAAAGCAGCCAAATAATGTATTTTGAAGGTTAGAAACAAGTATGCTCTAAACTACAAAATATTGTCCATCAACAACCATGTAGATATTCTATAAGTAATCCCAAGATACTCTACAAGTTGTCAACAATGGCCTTCATTGTGCATAAAATCACATAAATCAACCAGTAATCAAGCATGGAGTATACACTACACATCCATCACCATTGCACTTGAATAACGGTAAGTTTATGTAGACTATTCAGGTGTGGATAAGTTATAAAAGTGGTTCCACAACCAATTTTAGCATGCTTTTGATTGGTTAAAACAATCACAAACATATTCTCAAGTAGTTAAATTTATCAAAAACAAGTCGAATGATCATGTACTAACAATCCACCAACAACCCTACAGTGAATCATATACTATGCATATCTTTTTGAATGTATTGTGGAAAAACATTTCAATCATTCCTAGCAATTATTGAACATTTGCAAGTTGAAAAGAAAAAAGGGTTGAGTGTTTCTTAATTATAAAGCTACACATCCAACATTATTGCACCTCAATGAGGATAGTTTATAGAGACAATTCAGGCATGGATAAGTAATACTATAAAAATTGGTCTTCCACAACTGAGTTTAGCATGCTTTTGATGGATTCAAAGAATCATAGACATATTACTAGATGAATAATGTATCAAAAACAAGTTAAATAATCATGTACAATCTAAGCAAGTTCTCTAATAAAATAGTTGAACATAGTCAAATGTCATTCATTGAAATTTTAAGCCTAAAACAAGGATTTTTAAAACAAATGTCAAATATACATGATATAGGGGTACCTAAAAAATGTCATGTCATTTAATGCACTGCAACACTTACGCTTTGGATGCAAAGGAGTATTCAAAGACATGATCATGATTTCATAACACAATTATAATTGTAATGTATTAAATTAGCAAACAATGTACTATTTTTACAGACGCATGTATGCCAAAAATATTAATATTTTCCACCCTCCTATACGACAATCATTTATTTGATATTGACTGCTTGACATCAAAAACAAAAACCAAAAATATATATATTCGACTAAACATACGATAAGTTTGTCAATAACAACACTCTTGTATATCTATTGACATTGATTCCTTATATGGACTAAAAAATATTGTATTTGTCATGTTTTCACACACATGCCTATGCACTAGGTTTCGTTTATGTGTATTTTGCAATAGTGTATGATTTATTTTTGTTTATAAGTATTGGATTCAATCCTATCTAAAAAGATGCCTATTTTGTCCCATTTTCTCATTAGTGAGGAATTTTGGACATGCACGTCCATTTTCTATTATCTTCAATTGCATAGATATCCAATACACAAACACACACACACACACTATGATATCCAACTTCTCTTCTAAGATCTAGGTAGAACCAAAATTTAGACAACATCATATCCTGATACACACAACATGAGACAACGAGATTAGACAATGAGATACATAAATCACATAACTGAAAGTCCATGTACATCAAGGCTGCAAAACTCATCCAAACATATACAATTTCTAGAAAATAGTGGAACATGGTTCCCAATGTATGTACAGTGGCAACTCGTGCCCTAAACAAAATGTGACAACTCATGCCGTAGATCCAAAATACATGGAAACTCGTGCCGTAGATACAAAGTACATCAAAACTGGTGCAAAAAAGTGCCACATCGTGGCTAATGTACATAACACATGGTGTGTCAAGCATTGTGACCACCCCCGTCACTCCCAGGCGCATCGCCAAAGTCGATCTTCCTACTCTTCGGGCTACTGGTACCTCAGGTCTTGCTCCGTCTAGGAGTAGACCGTCTCTCCGGGCTCTGGAACAAATGATATAAGATACCGTCATTTTCAAGCATTTGCAACATTTACCACATTTATAAAACAAATGTAGAATTCGAATCTTAAATAAATCACCTCTGATGTCAGTGGGAAACGTTGGACAATTGTCCTAGATCTGCGGAGCCTCTCCGCAATTCCAACCTACAAAATTTATAATAATCATTTCATTGAAAAGTAATAATTGGTTAAATTAATTTGTGTTAATGCATCAAAATATTTCATAAATTAGTTTGATTCTCACCGTGTACACCTCCGACGATGGACATGGCTGGGCGACGATGGACATGGCTGGGCGACGATGGACATGGTTGGGCTTTTGGGCTAGCAGGTGGCGCAGATGGCCGGACAACCACCTCCGATGCAGTGATGGGGGGGGGCATATGTAGTGGCAGCCACTACAGGTGCAACCACTGGAGATACAGATGAGGATACTGGAAGGGTAGATGCCATAATAGTGGAAGGAAGTGGAGATGATATGGTGGGAGAAGAAATGGTGGTATGGGGTGGAGGAGGACATCATGGACGATGAACCCCTGCCGGTTGTACGATAGAGGGTATCGAACCAAAAGGGCTAGGGGGGATGTTGAGGGATGGTGCATGGGAGGGAAGTCCTGCATAGAGGGAGGAGGATGGACGGAAGGGAGGTTGTGGATGAAGAGGGGAAGCTAGAAGGAAGGGAGGGGCATGGATGAAAGGGGGAGGATGGATAAACAGGGGGGCATGGATAAATTGGGGAAGATGTATGGACGAGGTGACATGGTTGAGTTGGGGGGGGGGGATGGATGGAAGGGGGAGTATGGATGGAGAGGGGAGGCTGGATGGAAGGGAGGGGGTGGGCGTAGGGAGGAGTCTAGATGGAAGCGAGGGGGGGGACTCATGGGAGAGGGTGGCTACATAGGACTAAAATGGGGAGCTGCAGCTGTTGGTGGCACCTACATATACATTTGTAATATCACAATTTAGTAAACAAACAATAAATTAAACCATATTAAGTCACAACAATTCAAATTAAAAGTGTGCTTATAACTTCACATTGTACCTGTGTATGTGGTGATCTGCCAATCCCTAGTGGGGGTGGTTGATCACCATAGTTAGGGAACACCTGTGGACACCAAAATGCATGCATGTTATGGACATGTTAAACAAGTCATTATTTAGGCAATCAAGATATTCAAAAACATTGTACAAACTATCAACGTGTATGCCATAAATATAAATACTTGAGTAATATAAATGACATTAGTAATAACAGTATTGTGCCAGCTACTGAAAATACCTCTGTGTGGGGTGCCGCAATTTCAGTTGCAGCTGCCATTGCTACATCTAGGTTGGGAGATCCTACGTTCTCCCATGTAGGTGTCTCAACTATGAATAAATGTACATTGAAATAATAGTTTAAGTCAAACAAAAATACTTTACAAGTTATAAAGTGATGATTGAAAACACATTAAAAAAATTGTTGACCTAATCCATATAACAACCTTCGATCAGGCTCGGGCAAGTGTGCCCGCAATGGGGACAAATATGTGGCATTGTCCCCATTGAACTGGAATTCCCAGCATGGCTACCATTGGTCATGGGTCTATCCTGGCCCTGCCGTGAAGGCCCTGCACCTGGAGCTCTATCAAGGTCACCCAACCTCTCCACTGTAGTCGCTGCTACAAAGGAGGTGTGTCTGAGGAGACCACGTGCAACATTCCTCATTGCCACCTTGATCTGATCAAGCTTATGGAGCAACTGAGGTGGCTGGGGAGAGGGGTTGGGGTCGCGCCTTGGAGATGGTGGCCCTCTCAGTGGGTTCCTCCTAGCAGCAGGTCGATCTTGGGTAGAGCCACGCCCAACACCAAGAACTCGGTTATGTCAAAATAGTTGACATGTAAACCGAGGCAAAAATCAGCCCACAGTTGGTGAAGGAAGTACTGTGGAACCTCCCTATTATTATAGGGAGGTTTATCATACACCATGAACCACCTCGGAATCCAATTGTCCCTCCACGGTTGGTAATGACACCAATCCATTCAGACACGTGGCTTTGTAATGTTCGGTGGTTGGCCTGTTTTCGGCTCGGTGAACATACTATATAATTGGGCTTTTGTAATGTTCAAATCTTTTATTGCTTCCTTGGAGATGCCCGTGGAGTAGTACTCCCGCATCCTAGCTCTAAATTGAGTCATGTCTGTCAATTGTTGGTGTGCATGTATGAGGGAGTCGATTGAGTTTTCAATTGACGTGGTAAGAGACAATTGAGATGGTTCACCTGAGTTTCTAACTTTGTGAGTGTGCACTCGCATTTCATTTACATAGTGGTTAAGGTCATCTTGTTCAATATTTGGTTGTGGGTTTTGGTTTTGTTCGGCATTGGGTCTAAGGTTCGGGTTTTCTTGTGTTCCACCGGACTCGGGGTTAACATCTTTTTCACTCATTGTCTCAGTTGCAAACTGCAGTTGAAAATTGGTTCATTGTTTTCAAAATTTAGGAATTATTTACAATTACATAAACAAAAAAAATACAAAAATTGACACAAATAATGAATAAAATTGAAAAAAAATGTGATATTTACCTATTAATCGAAGTGGTGACGAGTTTGTGGGTGTTGTTGGGTGGTTTTGGAGTGGATTTGGCCTCCGTTGGTAGTTGAATGGATGCGTATGCGGAGGAGGAGGACACGCTCGGCCAGGCAAATGAAAAATGGGGAAATTGTGCACTGTTTTTTTTTAATTTTTTTAACAGGGCCGCGTGTGCGTACGCGTTAGCACCGTGCACACGCCATCAACGCGCACACACCTCGGTTCGGTACCGAACCTAAAGGCACGTGCGTGTCTCCTTAGGTGTGGTCGCGTTATTTGTTTTCTCCGTTAGCGCGGTCCTATTGCAACGAATTTGGAAAGCATCTTCGTGCACCCGCCCATATCCTAATCTTAATTTTTTGTTTCCTGTCGAGTGGGCCCACTAATTTTCTTATGTGCTTCTGAAGTGGCATCATTATGTGAAGCTTGCTGAATGGAATCATAAAGATGATTGTTCTTAACATGAACAAGTTTAGAATAATTTCCTTCTTGTATGATTTGTGGATCAAGTTGGACAAACTCAAGTGTTTCTAGTGAATCTTGTACACAATCTTGAAAGTGAGTGATTATGCTCTTATCAATCACGACAATGTTGTCAACAATGGAGAGAAGTAGAGTATTCAGTAACTCTAATAAATTATTCATTCTAGCCATGTGATTAAGGACATAATCAAATGGAAAAGGGATTCTTGCAACTCCTCCCTTTTTACAAAAAAGACTCAAAAGTATCAAACTCAAAAGAATTATGGGTGTGGGTCTCATCTAAGAATGCGCCGTAGTACAATGCACCTCAACTCAAAAAAAGAATTTCCAATTACACATGAATTTACAAGAAAAATTGTTTGCAAGTAACAGAGAATGTTGCATTGATGAATGATTTACCTCTAGAGAAATTTGAAGTAGGGTCCTCGCTTGCCTCATTCATAGTATGGACAACCTCTGTGTCAATCAATATACAATAGTTTGAAGGGCTCTTTCTTTGTTTCTTGTTTGAATGTTGGCTGTGAATATCGAATTTATTATATAGCACTTCCCAAAAGATGTTGTAGTTTCTTTATTCATGATTTCTATGTTAACAATCTTTGCAAATTATAAGTAGTCAAAAACACTATAGCCCCATTACCCTAACAATAGCACCATGAGCGAAATGATCTTCGTAATTTTTAATTATGACTAATGAAGAATATCATTATGGAGCACAATAACTATTTAATTAAATCAAACCAAAGAAAAGGTGCATACATTATTATATGATCCATTCCATGAAATATTCTATTGGGAAAAACACAGCTAAAGTAGAGCCTACAATTTCATGGATCATTAATGTTGCACTAGCTCCAACTGCTACACCCATGACAATGAATATTTGTTGTCTTCCTCTTGCACCAAGAAGTTTTTTTCTCATTCACATCCTTGTTGGTGATCATATGACACATTGAGCCATCATTCTGCTCAATTTCTTTAATGCTGAGATGCTTCAAATCAGAAAGAAGCAATAATATAATCAACGCAATAGCTAGGGTTTAATTGGTAGCTCGGAAAGCTCCACACACCAGCTCCAATGCAACAATAATCCAGCAATGGAATTCAATTCTCGTCTTAAAAATGATTGAAATGCAGCTTTTAGAAATTGACAACACCACTTTTAATGCAAAAGCTTTGATATCTTCAATGATATATGCAGATTTCAAAAATTGACAACTCCACTTTCAACGCAAAAGTTCTGATATCTTCAATGATATCAACGAGCAGCTTCAGTTGGCTGAAGACATCTCAAATTCTGTTGTCCTTTGCAAGTTTGTCCTTGGAGAATCCCGCCATCTCTTTGATGTACTCTCCTCCCCACGCACCAATAGTTGCTTCCTTGACTATTCTTAGGCATAAAATCTGATGTCAAACTGACTACACCATATCTCCTATCCGTGATTGTTGATGCACGGTGCATTTTCTGATTTCTGATCCACTTATCACAACATTCAGATTAGATTTGTGAGTAATTTTAATATTCAATAGTAGAAAGTACACGTGGATATCAATAAAATTCTTGCTTTCACACAAATGTTCGAGAAACGCAACAATAGAAGATGGTTCACTAAGCTATTGCGTAGCCTTAGCAAGTCCTCACTCCTTATGTAAAATTTATGTAGTTTCAGTTGTTCTAATAACGCATCATGAAGCATTCAATAATAGTCACACTATCACCGTCGTGGGCATGCAAATCACAGAGGGGCTATGCCACTAGTCTTGAACAATACGCAGTAGCATAGAGATGGACGCCAACCTCGATACACATCAATGCCGATTATCTCCTTCAGTTCATTTTTCCACAAGGCAATGCCGGATTTGATATTGACTTCTTAGCAATAAACACTTCAACCATAAGAGAATATGCCAACTTTATACCATTAATAAAAGAACTCTCTATTTGTGAGAAGTGGTAGCTAGTGATGTTACAACAGTGACAATATTGTCGCGAACCAGTCATGATGGAGGTCTCCCTCTACAAGTGTTGGCTTCACATTCCCAACTGTTGGATATAGGTTAGGGGGGATTTTGGATAGAGGATATTCTTTTAAGTTCAATCAAAAAAGATATGGCCTAGTAAATTCCCTTTGGTAGCACTAGAAATAGACTTTTGGGGGTTAAGGGAAATGCCAAATTTTATATATATATATAAGGAAAACTTAAAAAATATGGTCGAAATGGTTGGATTTCTTCTTGGAGTGATCAATCAAGTGATTTAATAAAATATGGATAATAACCTTAATCAAGTCATACAAACCTATATGCATCATCCTTTAGAAAGTGATGTTAGTGTTATAATCCCGAAAGGCATACGATGGTAAGCAAATATACCCCATCTAGTGCTAAAAGTGATCTTGTATCGATCCTTGGTGTTAATATTGATTTGGCTCTATGGTGAAGAAAATCCATTTAGGAATCACATCCTCTAGGAATAGACATCCTGCTGCAAGACAATGTCAATGAAAGGTAGGAGAAAACTATCTTTGACACAAACCTTATTCAATTCCCTAGAATATACAAAAAAGTTAATGTAAGGATTTTTTTTCTAGTCTAGAACAAGATTGGTGACCCATTTGGAATAGTGCATGAGAAAGATAATGTTTTTCTCGATCATCTTTTCAAGCCGCCTTTTCTTATGAATACATAAGGATTTGGGTTTATATGTCATTGCATTTTCCACATAGGGGAATGGAGTACTAGATAATTCTAATATCAAATCCTTTAAGGTACTTGTATGACCATGGAAAAATGTATTCGAATTTATGAAAATGGGTGAGCAATTTCTCCTTCTCTTCTTGTTTGCATTGGGATCCTATGTATAATAATGGTGTAATAGTAGGGCCAATATTATGATTGGGGGATTAGGATTCGGATTCGGATTCTCAAGAACATCATCTCGTCAAAACATGCCTTCAAGTGGCACTTAACATTTGGCATAGATTTTATTTTTTAAATTGATAATCCCATAATGTGAAGGCATTTTGTCTCCTTGACCAGTCATAAAGAATAAAATATCATCATTTTCTTCAAAAATTTTCCATGATTCATATTGTAATGCACAAAAAGGGGGTATAGGGAAATAATGTCACAACTAGGGTTTTCATTAGAATGTTGCACTCAAGAAATGATATAAGTGAACAAGGCTATTTTTCCATCCTCCATATTTAGGTCACGATGAATATAAGTAATATTTCGAGAAAAGAATCCCTCCATGAGGTGACTGATGACTTGCACATACATTCAGAAATCTTTTAGATGGTTGATAACTGTTTTTATTCACATTAATGAAAACCTTTTTTTTTTGTTGGCAAAGTGGTGGAACCTCCTTGACTAGCAAGTTTTCCTTTGGCCGAGTTACCACGAACGAGGGGCATCTAAGCCGTCAAAATCACCTCGGGATCGCACCCAGCGTGGACTGCACCAACCCTTAACATGGTTGGATTTTTTGGTATCTACGGGATTAGAACCGGCGACCTTTCTACTTGGGGGGTGTCTTAACCATACCCCGCCACCAACTGTTCTACATCTCACAGATTAGGTTACTGAAAACCTTAAAGTCTCCATAAAAGTGTAAATGGTGATACCCTAAATCTGATGGTTTCTGGAGACCTAAGGCAAGGGCTTCGAATTCCAAGACATTATTTGTGCAATGAAATTTCAGTAAGAAGGAAATATGGTAAGGTTTACGAAATGGTGAGAAGAAAATGAAACCCACAAAATTTCCCTCACTAGAAGAGGCTCCATCAAAACACATGTGCATGACTCAATTATCTTCAATTTTGGGTTGGAAAAATGCTTCTTGTTCTTTCTGTAAATACAGAGTAAGTATCGATACCAACCTTAATATATCAATCTTTGGACTAGGGATGTTTTCAATCTAGGGAACAGTCTAGGGATCTCTCTCAACAATTAGGTTCTTCCCATTGTGGTGCACAATAAGATGTGTTTCATCTAGGATAAGATCGCACCCTTTCAACTAATTCTATTCACATCCTAGGATCATGAAGAAATTGCCAATGTCTATATTGAAAACTACAAAATTGCATGTGGTTTTGATGTTGAGATGAGAACACATAGTTAAGGCCATATATTTAATATGATTGATGGCGGGTTGGGATTTATTATTAAACATGAGCATGCTCCCAAATTTACTTGTGCGGGCTAGGGAAATTTGCTCCATAATCACTTTGGACATGATTTTGTGACAAGAGCCCCTATCTATCTATAAGACATAATCAACAATCCCACCCATGATTTTCATTGATACATAGAAAGGTGTATATATGGACTCATGTATCACCATTTTGTTCACATTGGCTTCTTTTCCAAACTGATCGTCCCAATCAACCATATCTGTATTATATTGCATTGTCATTTCATAAGAATTCATGGATGCAAAAGGGGTAGCAACGGATCTATTCAAGTTCTGATGTTGCTTGGGCACTCTAAGGATGTCGAAGAAAATGATGTTACCTTTCAAAAGGTTCCTAAATCGTTGACCATGTTGTAAGGCACGTAGTGGTTGCAAAAGGTATACATGGATTACCATGCATGCTAGAAAGCTTGACTTAAATGATCTGTAATCGGTGACTTAAATGATCAGTGATCGGTGTTGGCGTTGACTTAGGAATAGACGGAATAATGACATTTTCTTTAGTGTTTTCCTTATTTGCAGAAAAATTATTAAGAACTTGTCACATAAGCATTGACTTATCAATGGGCTGTTCTTTAATAATGACTATTGTGGGCATAACCTTTCTTTTAATTCTCGGATTGTCAACCACGAATTTGGATGAAGGGAGGCCGGTGACTGTCGAAATGAGTAATGCATATTGCGAAAAACTTGACTATGTGAAAATGGTGAAATAGATCCTTAACTCTTTCCAACCCGCGGACGAAATGTAAGAAGTATTTTCAATACTATGCAAACATATCACAATTTAATAGGTTAAGGTCATTCAATAGTGACAAGGCTGGAAATTATGTTGTTCAACTGCACACTGGTTGATTGTATTTCTTTACAACTCTTACGTTGAGACTTTCCTGCAAGCAATTTAAATTGTTCAAAGCCATAAATACTTGGTATTTTTGTTTACATAGTTCCATTTTATATGAGGACTATTCTAGGATCTTCTACTATCGAGCATGAGATGGAAATGATTTTGAGCGATTAGCTATCGTTATAACATACTCTTCATATAAAAATAACTAATTATCGATCCCTCTTGTACTACATAGATGATCATGACGTCTTGCACTGCCAATAAGAATAAAGGGGCCCAATCACGCAGAGTTCTTTCTTGTACAGGTGACTGTAAATGTCAATAAACTTGGCATATTTTAAGAAGGATGCTCATAGGATTTATTTCTAAAATTTCATGAATCTCTATTTTGAAATTTCCCACTGGTTTGGTGCAGCAACGCAAATAGTTCTGATGCATGAAAAGGAATATTTTGTGTGTCGGTAGTATTGTAGCTACAGTGCTTCAGATAATTTTTTATTTTTTACCATCACCCGCATTCTGGTTTGGCTTAGACCTAATCAAGATACTTTTCCTGATGGTGTTAGCAGCCATCACAACAAATCATGCATAAATACAACATTTCTTGGCTTTGACTTACATAATGAGGAATATCATGATTCCTGTCATGGTCACTATTTTTCGCTTTTGATAAGACCGGGAAAATGAGTACAACAAACCCAAGGTGAATATCCTTCTGTTGCGCTAGTTTTTGGAATATAAACCTACTACTTGTTGTGTCGAAGAGGCGAATTCTCCATCCCACTCCATCCCAGTAGAGGAGATGTGTAACTCCTTCCATGCTTAGTTTGGAGTTGGTGTCCTTCTAAAAAAATATTACAAAAAATAACATGTCGGCTATTTAAAACATTTCAAACTATAAACATATAAAAATACAAAAATGAGATAAATTAAAACTTTTCCTCAACATTTGCAATCTAAAAAGAGGTTTTCACTTCGAGAGATTTGATCCCTCTCGGCACTTGGTAGATCCCCTTTAAGATGGATCTATTCTTGTATGTTTCATTATTGATTACATATAAAAGTCATTAAAATATAAAAGTCATTAAAATAGTTGTAATCTAGCATTCATAGGTTACTTATAACTCTTTACATTTATAGTTGTCTCAAAAAATGATAACAAAATGGTGTTGTCTCCCTAGAAGCTGAGCGGATGTCACTACCAAGCTTGTGGTGCTATGTCAATGTATTTTTGAAACACCCACTCATACACTCTGCCATTGTGTTTATAAACCTGATCAACATGCCACATTGAATGTCCATTGAGGGCATTAGAGGTATATCCGAAGCATGTAATAATACACTGAACATACATGCGGTATGCATATCAGTGTTAAGTGTACCCTCATCATTTTCGTAATGGCACAGTTGATCACTTGAGCACTAAAAAGGAAGTGATGTCTCCTTCCACCGGAACTACCTTAGGCCCACTTAATTTTTCATTTCTAGTAGCTCGTGCGGTACTTTTTAACAACCATCCAAGGGTGTGACCAGCTCAGTTGTCCACCAACAAACTACACCTACCTGCAGAAACCTCTATACTTATGTCTTGTTTGTTTCTTATTTAACTAATTTTCTTATGTTATACATCCAATATTTAACATGTCCAACACTTAGCCAATGTTGCAAGAAACACAATAGACACAAGAATATGGGTGACACCCCAAATCCAAGAGTTCAATATATATAAGTGCAATAATTACAATGGTTACAATAGTACAATAGTCATAATTGTGCTCCTAAACCAGCCCAACCAAAGGAGTGCCCAATTGCTAGCTCCAAAAGAAGAAACCCAAACAATTATGTCACTTTATAAAACCCTCACGTCTCTCTTGCTACTGCCATGAACCCTTCCTATCACTTCTCCCACGATCCACCACCTACAGATCCACACCAAAGAACTGCTTGCCTAAACTTTTGTGTTGTACAACGAACTCTAGCAAAGGTGAGCTCGCAACAAGAACCCCCAGGGAATTATCCTTAGGAAAGCTTCCAAAGCGAGCTCCCAAACCGAACTGGAACTTGATATTCCAATGCGGCCAAGCTCCCAAAACGAGTTACAACCAATATTCCAAGACAAGTTCACCAACTAAGATTCCAAACCAAGTTCCTATGTGGAGGTTCCAACACGAGCTCCTCTCTGACACTACCCAAAGAGACCCTCAACTCGAGTTGCCTCTCCACTGCAAGTCGTGCCAAGATTCTCCGATAAGAGCTTCCAACTCTAACTCTATGTGTTGGGAGAGCACTGCCTGCGGCCTGCACTACAACTCCTTTTAACTACCGAACCTCAAATATTCCTTAGATTCGCTCATGGATCCTCTCATATACATGTTGGCATGATTCTCATCTCATATATAGACGAGTTTCCCAGGTGGGTGCACCCCAATCTGTGTGTGCACGCCCCAAGGGTCCATGTGCAACCTCGAAAAATTCCAATGGATAATCCGCAATGGTACATCATCTAACCCCTGCGGTCCACCATTTAACCGACTTAGTACACCATCTAACCAATCCTCCAATTAGTGTGTCCAATCCTTAACCATTTTAGTCATTGATCCACATAACTTGGACGTGCACCTCATACCGACGCGTTCCACCCAATCGGTCTGTCCTCTTTTGCGTGGAGTGTGCCAAACTAACACATATCCTATCCAGGCTCATGGAGCCCACTTCTTATGCAACCCTTAATGTGCACCCATCTTTCCATGCCACGGGAGACTAAGTCTGAGTGCATGCCCCATGTGCCCCAGCTGGCGTGGGCTGTTAGCCCTATGCTTGGGTACAGGCGTTACATCCTCCCCAAATCGACTTGTGTTTTCTCGGCAATGACTCTCTCATGCCATCTTCACTTGAAAACTATCAGCTAAAACCTTCATTGTCCTGACCCACCATGACATCTTTGCGTCTCATTTGATCTTCTACAGTAACCACTATCTTAAATTGAGCCTTCCTAGGAATTATCCTCCAGCAAATGCACCTTCCCAACCTACTACTGCTGCGATACTCAGCTAGATCCGTCAATCCTCCATTCCCTGATATCTCCCATGTGCTAAACTGGTTGGGTAGATAGCCCAACCGTCGTTCTCAACCACCATGAGAAAGAACTTCCTCAAACCAAAACTATCGTTTCCCCTCATGCATTTTGGTTTGCCTTCCGCAACAAAACATGAATTCCTTCTCCATCACTTGGTTGATTTTATCTAAGGAAACCTTTGCAACGTGCTTATGGACTCACTATCGTGCCAAACGTAGTGAGCCTCCGTGCTCATGTTTCATCTTGGCGAAGCGGATATGTGCCACCCATGACCACCACCTCTAGTATCCTCAAAGTTTGGTCCATCCAACTTGTTCCACTTGCGCAAATATGCAACCACTGATCCTTCAAAAGATGTCGGAGCCTTGTGTACGTAGTCTTCATAGTGCTGCAAGCTCTTGGAAACAAGGTGCCTACCCTGCCATTTTTCATGCTACTAAAGGTTTCCTAGCGCGACCTCCACCTCCTTGATGTCCCCTTAGTATTAGTAACCTAAACGAGATGACACCATTCTTCAAATTTGACTCTGCATTGGTATCTAGTTTGCATCTAACTCAATATTCATGATGGAACTTTTAAGATATTTTCTTATCCCTCCTACATCGATTTCTTTTTTGAACATTTTATTTCCTTTTGATCTAAATTGATACTCTATGGAGGTGTAGGGATTGATTATTGTACCTTTTCTTTTTGTTTATTACTTGTATTTTTGTTTTATGACCTATTTTGTTGTACATGGTACTATAGTACTATACGATATGGTTTAGACTGTATGATATTCTAGTTTATGTCTAGCTAACCACGCCGTTGGTCTGATGCATGTTTTTTAAATATAAAATTATTTTGCAACTTCTGGAACAAGCTTATGTTTGCTAATTACTATATTTTTGTTGTATATGTTGTTTGTAGGGCCATGTTGTTGCACTTTGTTTTTCTATCATGGATAGAAATGAAGGGCATTGTACTCTTTTTTTAACATAGTTTGAACATATAGGTTCACACTTTTATGATTGGGTAGAGTTATTATTATTTAATCGTTGTGGGTTAACATACCATAGAATTGTTCTGAAATTGCACTAGAATTCTATAAATAGAGTCTTTTTGCTAATTGGCACCACCAATAAATTAACCGTGTAATGAGATAGTAACATGTTTGATGTTTAAATAAATATTAAATTGATGGACATATATGTAGAGATCTCTTGATTTGGATGCGGTATGGTTGATATGGTACTAGGATTATACATCCAAACCATATAGTGAATTTTCTTATCATTTTGCATTGTTTGACATGGATAGTAATCGAGCCAAGAATGCCTTGATAATTTGGCAATATAGATTTTAGAGAGTGGAATCAAACGGTAAGTTTTTAAGGTGATCAATGACAAATATTCTATTGGAGGTTGGAATGCAATGTAGAGGCATAGAAACAAATGGGATAAAGATACTTCTATCCTCAAATGGGTCGTGGCTATGATAATATTGCACATTCTTTTTTGCAAGTATCCCTTCACCTATAAAAAACGAAGTGGCATGTTTGATCTAGATGAACTAGTTTTCTAAAGTGAGATAATTTTAGAAAGCACAACTAAAAATTTATGTCGTACCTGGCCAATGCATCATAACTCCACCTAATGGGATCAAATAACATCTTTAAGGTATTGGATGTCATCGTTTGACAACCTCTCAAATGAAAATTCCCACTCTTTTGGATTAGTGATTCCCTCCATTGACTTGCCAACTACTTTGATAGAAAGGGGAATCCCTCCACACTTTCCATGCAAAACCCTACCTGTTATCTGCTCAATGCGTTTAATATCCCATTTGCGAATCATTGTTGAAATAGCATTTAATACCCATGCTTGCTTCTTTCAAAAAGAAATTTTTCTATTTAGTACATCATAGTGTCACATTTTTTCTTCTTTGAGAGTTTTTCTTTAAAAAAAAATATAATACTTTTACAACTACTTTAATCTGTCACATTAAACCCCATACCAAGTCCTCTACATATCTCTCCCACTACTCAGTTATGGATCGACGTGAGACATATCAAGGTGTTGGAAGTGGTTCCAACCATAGTAGATGCCATTCTGATGTGTCTACTAGATTCACCATAGGTGCACAAATTCAACATCTATCTCACATGTTCATTTCAGAGCCACATGACCATTCCATAGACTCATGTATATTCAATTGTAATTTTTAAGTTTTAAGTATGTTGTGTTTAATGTTAATGTGAAGAAATATCAACATAAATGTTGTTTGACATGTTTATGATTTGAAAAATTACTATCATGCACTGGTGCATAGGGTTAGGGTTAGGCCAACTTAGTTACTTTCGACCCACATTCCTAGAGGACACATTCAGTTATTTTGGACTATTATATTTTAACACATTCAAGTATAGGCTATATCAAGTGTTTATTGTGAAAAAATATGAACATAAATATTCCTTGAAATATTTAAAATATCATCTTGCACCGGTGTAGAGAGTCGACCTCAAGGCTACCCGGTTGCATTGAACCCATGTAGTGAGAGAACACATATCTCCCCTTCTCTTTCATTGCATATGGAGCAGTGCGAGACATATGGAGACATTCATAGTTGTTTTAACCTCGATAGATTTCATTTTGATGGGTCGAATGGATTCCTTGTAGGTGAGTGGAGTCAATGTCAGGGTGGTCGATTTGCTTTGCAAAAAAATGCCCAAAGGACACATTTAGGAACATTTTACTATTATTTAAAATTTTGAAGTAGGTTATATTTAACCTTTTCTAAAGTTACATGCATAGAAATTGATTACATTTGGTGTGTGGATTCCATGTCTTATTCTATAACTTTCGCTACCACAGCAATCCCACCATCTAATAGACCTAATTTAGGAAAAATGTAACATAAATCTTTCTTTACATGTTTAATGCATGATAGCTTATGAACTTTTTCTTTCTTGATTAATTGACATTTTATTGTTTTGTAACTGCTATTGAAAATATTCTTTATGTAGAATTGGTTGTTTATGGTTCTCCCATGTATAGTGTGCGGAAGTGGTTTGACTATGTACTGTTAATGAACAAATTTTATTTAAAGAGTCATAATTTGCGTCACAAATTATTCTCATTTTAATAATTGCACATTTTATATATTATATAGTTATATGCTTGGCCTCCTAGTGGACATCATAAGGGGGAAGAGGTCATAGGGTGCAAGAGTTTTCACACAATCCAAGTTATTACCCTCGTTACCCTCATCCTAGAGATCTTCTAGAAGAGATTCCTTGGGAAGAAAACATTGTGATGCTCATTGTTGAAGGGATGTAAGAGAATTCCACTAGATTGTAGACTGAGTTGGAGAGAAACAATGTATCTAGGAGTTGTTGAAAAAGGATACATATTGTTTTGCACAATTTGGAAAGTTTTATAGAGACTTATTGTGGGGTTGGACTATCGACCCATTTTTTTTAAATGATGCATAGGAAGAGATCGTTTGTGATTGGTCACCACTCCTACAAAGAAATAAAAAGCATGGTCACAAAATAAATGGCCTTGTCATTATTTGACTTGTGACCTGAAGATAAAAAATTCTAAAGGTTGCAAAATTTAATGAACGCTATATTGCACCTTATATGTATGAGAGGCTTTTGTATGCATACGAGATGTTTTTAAATAATTATGAGGTTCCTCAATATTTTGGTAAGATACTATACACATATTTTTGATTGCACATGGACCTTGACTATATAGGTATGAGATCAAAACTCTATGGTTCAATAAAAGGTCGTACATATGGACGAACTCATGGTTCCATGCTAGATGTTCAATTTAGGGCTACACTACCTCTCTTAGTAGCTCTACCATCTAGAGTGGTTGCAGTGTAAGAGGGTTTGCAATCGACATCTAAAGTAGCAAATGCAACAAGAGAGAAAATAAATAAGCATGTTAAGGATGATTTGCTAGGGGTTGATTTCGGCCTAAGTAATAGGCCTCATCCTCTGACACCATATGATATTCCATTTGTTGATTTATCAGAAGGCATGTTGAGAGTGATGGATTGACTAGATCTTGAGAATTATGTATCAACTTGTAGGAATAGGTGTAAGAAATTTATTGCCCAAGAAAATAAATCCAAGGGTGAGGTATGCAAACATTCTACAATTAATGTGTCAAAAAACACATTTGGAAGATGAGCTAGAATGCATGCTGCATACTATGTTATTGTATATATTATTTTGTATATATAATTGGCTCCTAATCTTATGTCCATATATTTTTTCAAACATATACAGTATACAAAATTCCTAAATGATGACGATTGTCTCACCATCATGAACATTTTGGTGATGGAAAAGTAGCACAAGTATTAAGTGATATATATAGGTTATTGTTTGTCTTTGTGTGTGCCTAGGTCAAATGAATTTATGTTGTTAGTCTCTTACATTTTAATGTATTTGTAGGTTAGTGGTACTAATGTACAGTATGCTAAGGGAATCTTAACTTCCTGATATCCTCAAATTCCTTCTAATAAGGTGACTATAGATGTTAAGTTATAAACATTACATGAACTACGCTACTGATAGTATTCCCTACATATTTGAATGGAGTTAAAATACATTGCTCTCATTTTTTACTTGGAAGTATGAATACCACCTCTAGTATTATCAACATAGCACACTTAGAAAAAACAAATCACAAATAAATTTAGGTAGACTACACAAGATTCCTTGAAAACCATATAGTTGGATGTATGTATATTGTTCCTCATAAAAATAATCCCCCTTTATCTTAATAAGGCTATGATATTCCACTCTCAATGTATCTAAGGCTTACCCAATCAACATTTTCCTAAATATCCCCATAAACAAATATTGAATCTTATCCAAATAAAAAAGTGCCTTATGTTTCCAATGAAAAATTGGATCTAAAATTACTAAAAAATCTACTGTGGATGTTGCGATAAGTGGATCATAAATAAAAAAAATACACCATGCACCAACAATCACAAATAGGAGATCTAGTTTAGTATGTCTGACATTAGATTTTATGCTTAAGAATAGTCAAGGAAGCTATTGTTGATGTGTAGGGAGGAAAATATGTTATGTCCTCAAAGTGATGGTGGGATTCTCCAAGGAGAAACTTCCAAAGGACAACAAAATTCAATATGTCTTCTTCTAATTGAAGCTACTCATCCATATCGTTGAAGCTATCACAACTTTTGCATTGAAATTGGTGTTGTCAATTTTTGAAAGATGCATTTCGATCATTTTTAAGACAATAAATGAACTACATTGTTGGATTATTGTTGCATTGGAGCTTCTCTGCAAAGCCTTCCGAACTACCACTTAAACCCTAGATGTTGTGTTGACTATATTATTGCTTCCTTCTGAGTTGAAGCATCTCAGCATTGAAGAAATTGAATAGAATGATGGATCAGTTTGTAATCTGACGTGAATGTGGATGCCAATGAAAAAGAATTTATATGTTGCAAGAGGAAGACAACACATATTCATTGTTGTGTTTGTACTAGTAGGATCCAATGCAACATTAATGCTCCACAAATTTCTACTTGCAATTTTTTTTTTGAGATGATCTGCATTGTACTTGGGTTCATTCTTGGATGATACCGACACCATTAATTCTTCTGGGTTTGACACTTTTTTGTCTTGTTTGTAAAAATGGAGTAGTTGCAAGAATCCCTTCTCCATTTGAGTTATTACTTAATCATATGGCTAAAATCAGTAATTTAGTACAGTTACTGAACTATCGACTTCTCTCCACTATTAAAAACACTAGAGTTATTCCTTAATCATATGGCTAGAATCAATAATTTAGTAGAGTTACTGAACTATTGACTTCTCTCCACTACTAAAAACACTATCATGGTCAACAAGAACACAATTACTCACATTCAAGATTATATACAAGATTCACTAGAAACACTTCAGTTTGTACAACTTGAGTCACAACTCATACGAGAAGGAAATCATTCTGAACTTGTTCATGTCTAGAACATTCCTCTTTATGATTCCATGTAGAAACCTACACAGAATGACAACACTTTAGAAGCACATAAGCAAATTAGTAGCCCCACTCCAAAAGAAAAATAAAATTAATATGAGTTTATGCATATGCAGGTTCCACTTTTTCTTCCCAATCCCATCATCATACCATGGGAAAATATTAGCCACAACAAGCACAAAACAAATGTTTGATATGACAAGCAAGTGAGAGTTCAAATTCCTGATTTCTCTAAGACTATCCAGTTTCATAGTGTTAGATTCCTCAACAAGAGTTCATATTCAGCCACATTAGTCTAGATTTCAGCATGCCAACAATGTGATCAAGTTATCCATATGAAAGATCAGTGTTTTGATCTTCATCCTTGCAAGCATTGTGGAAATCACACCCATTCTTCAGACATATGTTCCATTCTAAAGAAATATGCAAGGGAGAAGATTCACAATGGGTGGATCGCTTCTTTTCAATGGTCGTCAAAAAACAAGAATATATATATATATATATATATATATATGTCATACTGGAGAGTTCATTCGTAAGTATTAACACATCATGTAGTTGAGATATTCTCTTCTCCTAAAATTTTCCTTGACAGAGGGATGATGAAAAGTAAGAAACAAGCAAGCGAGGACAAGCTAGCCTATATAATATCCATAGCCTTGATGCTTCCAAACTAAGAGATGTGGCCAAATCTAGGGCTAGAGTCATGACAATCCATTTAATAGAATATTCCACCAAATTCTACTAACCTTTTGAAAGTGTCCAAGAACCTTTGATCCTTCAAGCCAAGTTCCATAGTTTGTGGTCATCTTAAAAGCACTATTTCAGTAGAAAACATACAAATTCTATTATATTTTTGGTATATTCCAAGAACCTCTACGCTTTTGAGCCAATTTCCAGGGTTTGTGGTCAGCATTAAACCAACTTCATGGTCCATGATTTTATAGTTGCTAAGATTGAGATTTTTTGGTCAACTTCAAACACCCACTTAGTAGAAGACATCAACTTCTGCTAGATCCATTTAGCTTGTGATTATCCAAAACCACCACTTCATGGAGCACTTGTACTTAGCAGGAGAATTTAACTTCTCCTAACTTGCTTGGCATAGTCAGATTATCAAGATGGCGATGTTAAACCATTTGCAGTCATCCTTCTCCAGTTATCCAACTCTCCTTTCTTGGGATGATATACACCCCTTCATATTAATGGGGCAATTGCTGAGAATCTAATCCTTAGGTTTATACTTATTAGTGAATTATTGCTTACTATTCACAATATTATTTAGAAAATAAAGTGAAGATTCAATAGTTGAATATGAAGAGACGAGAAGGAGTCCAAGATCCGACTTGGAAGTTGAAACCAATGGCCATTCTCTCATGTATATTGTACATATCCTAATGAGATATTTTTCTTTCTCGCTATCTCTATTTGTCTGGATGGTGCATTTTGCTGTGTATTTGGATTTGTGATAGCCAATTTTCCTATATTCCAAATGGGGCATCTAACAAAGAAGTCCACGGGGAATTTTCCACTCTCATATCACATAATACATCATCATCAATAAATGAGTTGACTGGTAGATTGGTGTAGGTACTCCTTAACCTTGATGGTAAGGTTCTTAGCAAGGAAAATTTTAGGGGAAAAATTCATCCCATTGGGTAATTTTTCACCTTTCTCCCAAAACAATATTCACCATTTTCCATTTTTTTACATTGATTCAGCCAAATTCAATGGGACAAAAAATTTAGCCTAAAACACACCAAAATTGTCCAAAAACTATATAAAACACTTATAAATTTCAATGTTTTAGAAAAATATCACCCAACATTTAATGGTTGTAAATTTAACAATTACTAAGATTTTCTAAAGTTTCCATACTAAGAAAATTATAAATCCTTAAAATTTTCCCTAGTTCTTAGACTATTCAACTTGTGCCCCCCCATCAAATTAGACAGAGAAGAGAGTAGTTTTGTGCAAGTGGCTAAATGAGTATCTAATGAGGTTTGTCTAGCTCTTCTGTACTGACATAAATAATGTGGACTCTTGGGATTAAAAATGTGGGTTAATATAGTCAAGATACCCCAACAAGAATGTGTGACCTGCAATGTCCTTAAGTCCCAATATTGAGCTATAATGTCCAAACAAGTACTAGGAATCAAAATAATCGGATTTGTGGTTCACTTGGTCTAATATTAGTGTCAAATTTAAGAAAGTTAAGAAGTGGCTTGAAAGAAGCTTGATTTCATATTAGCACACTTAATTTTTTAATATGATGGTAGAAAATTTATGTAAGTGATTGATGAACTCTTTCTCTTTTACACCAACAAATTAGATTTTATTTTTCATGGAGAGAGGTATAGATGTGATTACTCACAAATTCTGAGCGGCAGAGCAAAAACAGAGTATGCGGTGGCTGAAACAGAATAGGGGATGGAAAAATGTTACGAAGCTCTACAGCTCTTCATATTCATTTAACCAACTGAAATGAACACTAGATATAGATTAACATATCAATGCCTCTTCACCCGAGACGTAATAACTTCTACACCTAATGTATTTACTTCTCGTACAGTGGTAGGTGAAATATTCAAACTGTTGGAGGGAGGAATTATCTCCAACACTCCCCCATAATTCTGACCATAAACCAACTACTAACATCTAAAGCATACATGCAATGCCTTCATGGGCATTCAACAAAAAACATTAATGCCTGCTAGTCTAAGTCTCAGCTAGGCTTACATTCATAGATCCAAAAATTGATTTAATTCACTATAGGGTATGGAGTAAGTTTACCTCTTTCTTCTTTCTCCTCCACACTTTGAACTCAGCATTCTTCTTCACCTTCTTCTTCATCTTTTCTTCAAGCTCCTTGGGCTTGATTCTTCCATTGATATCTATAAATTCTTCAATGGACTGCTTCCATGTATGTTCATCCACAAATTCTGATTTCAGCATGCTTAGTTCGTATGTTGTGGGAATTTCAAGATCCCACATGCTGTTCTCATCCTTCATCTTGTTTTCATCCTCTTCATTGGCATACTACCATGACATCAGCTGATAATAGTGCCTAATCTCTTAAGGACTCCATTTCATGTGAATGTCTTCAACTGGTTCATCTTCATCCTCTACATCTTCAATGCAGATTTCTTCATCGATGGTGCTACTAAGCACTCTTGGCATGTCACAATGCCCATCATCACTGAATTCAAATGCTTCATCTTTTGTAGCTACGTGGCTGACTTCTTTTCCATTCATCTTTGCAGCTTCAATGCTACCTTCTTCTTCATTCTCTGCTTCAAACAAGGACATCACATTGTCCACATTCTTCAAAAACTCTTCAATGATTTCAGCTTCTTCATTTTCATTTTCTTCTGCTACTGCTTGCTGGTAACTTTCTAAATCTGCACATTTACAAATAGAAATATTGTTAAGAAAATATTGTGCCCTCATGGGCATGCTCTTCATGAGATCATCTTGTTCAAATTTTTCTACTGTTTCAGCTTCTTTTTCAATCTCTACTGGCTCTCCTGCAACTGCTTGAGTTGTTGATTCACCATTTTCTGCTACTGCTATGGCAGCTTCATCTTCAAGAATTGCTGGGTTGGCAGCTTCTTCAACTTCAACATCATCCTTGTCATCTTCATCCACTTATGGCTCTGCACAGTGCACTTCACTATTCTCAAACTTATCAGGCTCTGCTTGGCTGACAGAGTCCTCAACCATTTCATGTGAGCATTGAACTGCTTCTATGGATGGAGTTTCTACTGTTGCGATGGCAATTCTATCTTCATATTCATCCACAAATGCCTATACACCGTGTTATTCACTAACAGCTTGGCTATCTTCTTCTTCAATTGTAGGCTTCTCTGCTGCTACTTCTTCGACATGCTGTGACATTGTTGGCTGCTTGCACATGTCACTCCCCTTTACTTCAAATTCAAGTTTTAAAGTTTCCCAAGCTTCCTTGGCTGTTTTAGCTGTTGCTACCTTCAAAAATATATTTTCATCCAAGGCCTATTGAATGAAATACAAAGCTAATTCATGCTTCTGCATTTTTTGGACTTCTATCGGGACCTCAAAAGCCTCTAGATCTAGGGGATGCACACATTCATTTTGAACTAGATACCATAAATCCTCTGCCCTAAGAAAACTTCTCATCTTGATAGCCCAAAACTCATAATTTTTACCTGAAAAATGTGGGGGTACTAGGAGAACTCTGCTGCTCCAATTATCCTCAGCAGCGACCACCTTATCGGCACTTTTTCCTGCACTTTCGTCATCCATCTTTTCTTCACGAATAACCCTCTGTGCTTCTAACCCTGCCTAGGCTTTCACCTCCGGTTGGGGTCGATTCGCCAGAACCACAGGTTGCGAAGGATTCAATCGAACGGCTAACGGCTTGGTGATCCTGCGAGTGGTCCTGATGTTCCTCGTTGGCTGTGCAATTACAATATCATTACTATTCTTCTCGTTGCTATTACTATTGGCCTCCTGCTTCGCTAACGCCGCCTCCCTTTCTACCGCTGCTCTGGTGCGCACACGATCATTATTTTCCTCGATGTTCTTGTCATTCTTGTTCTTGCCTTGTCGGGCGCAGTTATTGGCGGGGTTGAGACGGGGTTTGTCGAGCTTCTGATCTACAGGAGGAGCACGACCCTTGGGAACTCCGCTACGCAGTTCCGGCATCCTTCACCCATACAATTCAAAGATCCCTCTCTAATTTCAACCATTTCAGCCAAATTCTACCACCATTTGTCCCCGGCCACGATTATCTTAAATATGGTGTGATGTCCACGGCCGATGGTCTCTGAAGACCTGAATCTCGCTCTGGTGCAGCAATTGGGATTGAATGAGAAGCCGATGAGGATGAGGCCAGCACCGTTGACAGAATCTTTGACCTTCTCATACACACACTTACAGGAGTGCCTCCCCTATGCACAGGTGGTCTCCTTCCAGAGGTCGCCCACAAGATTGGTGGGAAGTTGGGTTTTGATTACGCCCTCGATCAAGACTGGATTGATTCAGTCGAACGCCGGGCTGAACAGTGCAAAGAGAAGCTCGAAAATGAACTCAATGGCTACAAGACAAATCGAATAAAGGAAAGTATTCGAATGGGATACAATGATTTGGGGAACTTCTACTATGCACATGGGTTGCTTGCAGAAGCCTTCAAGAATTATGTCTGAATGAGGTACTACTGCACCACACCGAAGCACATTATCCAAATATGTTTGAATGTGATTCTGGTCAGCATTGAGATGGGGTTTCTATGGAGCTCTACGGCTCTTCAACAGATCGAGCCTTCTAACACACGATAGCTCCTCATTTAGTGTTTTTTGGGTTGTGCTTAACTCATGCCTCCAATCTCTTGGATTTCATAGTAGCGAGTGATGTCACTCTTCTTGGTGCAATCTCCGAATCTCTCCAGTGCTGATAGCTGCCTCCGAACGAGAACCTCCTCTTTGGCGGCTATAAAGACGTGTCCACCAATGTGCCGTCTGCATTAGAGAACTTTCAGTGCAGGGTCTCCTCTGTTGTGATCTCTCCTTAAAAGCTAGAGCTCTGCAAACACTCCCTCTCAAACTCTTGATGCGGCTATCCCTCTCGGCTCTGCCTTCGGCTGAGGCTAGGCTTCTGAAAAGCTCTTCCAGCGACTGTGGCTAGGGTTTATTGGAGACGGCCGCTCCTACTCCTTTCTCTGCAGCAGGTTGGCTTGGCTGACCAACATTGTGTGTAACCTGACAACACTTGGATCCTTCACATTGCTGGTGAAGGAGGATTCATAACCCTACGGTCTGATACCATGACAAATTCTGGGCGACAGAGCAAAAACAGAGTATGCGGTGGCTAAAACAGAACAGAGGATGGAAAAATGTTACAGAGCTCTGCGGCTCTTCCTATTGCCTCTTCACCCAAGACGTAATAACTTCTACACCTAATGTATTTACTTCTCGTATAGCGGTAAGTGAAATATTCAAACTCTTTGAGGGAGGAATTATCTCCAACAATTACAAAGTCTTCAACCCTTCTTAATGTTTCCTAGTTATAGTAGAGAACCTATGTTCAAGTTGTTATGTGGTTGGATTTAATAGTGAATCATGTAATAGGATTGATTATAACATTTTTCCAACACTTTAATAAACATCTTGAGCATGTCCTTCTATCATGGCATAAAGTGAATACATAGTAATTTGAATATGCCTCTTAATGAATTGAATCCACTTTCTATGTTGAATCTATAGAATTGAGTGTTTTAAAGCTTAACAATATCTTGATGGTGGATGAGATTCAATAAACCTAAAGTCTTGAATTCACTCTCAGATGCATAATTCAAAATTGGGACATACCCATTAAGGCCTTCTTCAAAACACTTCGTATTAAGGAAGATTACGAAAGAATTAGAGCCTTTATTTAATACTTGAATAAATTGCTTAGAAGGATGAATAACCAAGGGATGGATCAATGAGTCTTTTACGAGCACTATTAGGTTATGTTTCTATCTCAAGGGATGACCACTGCATAAAGGGTTCCCATATTATATATATTCCTTGACTTTGTCCCTTGAAAAGTTTACTTGGAATAAAGAATTTGTTACTACGATTTAGATAAGAGATAACCATAATCTTATAGGGATGACCACTGCATAAAGGGTTCCCATATTATATATATTCCTTGACTTTGTCCCTTGAAAAGTTTACTTGGAATAAAGAATTTGTTACTACGATTTAGATAAGAGATAACCATAATCTTATAGCTATAATTATAAATTCGATTGTTTGAAATTGGGATGGGGAAAATGATGTGAGTTTCAAATGTAGCTTAATGCAACAAAATGAAAATGATAAGGCTATTAGATAATGGCTAATAATGTTTCCCTAGACTATCCATAACTATATCACATAGATTTCCCTTAGTACTTGGAACTGAAACATCCATCACAATAATAATTGTTGGTATCATAGACATCTTCAATATGCAATGCAAAAATATTATATCAATACAATGTTGATGCCACCAACCTTTGTATTTATTTTCAAAGCCACAATTGTTAATCATTGAGCATTAAATTTACTCACATTTAAAAGGGAAATTTATCAATTAATTACTCCGAATTAAGACATGAGTGTACTCTTCCTAGGCTCATAAATATCAATGATGTTCCTTGAACTATGGTAAGATGCATAGAATAAATTGAAGTGTCCTTGGAAGTCTGTACATTATCCGGCTTAGCATTCTATCAACCATATGAACATAGTTCCTATTCGTTTCTTCTTATGTGTATTCCAAAATGCTCAAATAGTCGACCATTACAAATACTAGAGAAAGGGCCAACCAACTCTAAGTTAATACAAAAAACATTAACTGATAAGGATACTATCTAATAGCTTAATTTACATAATTTCATCCTTCTTGCTAGAAGATTTCTTGGAGCTACAACTTGTAAAGAGTAAAACCCATTTATATTTTTCTAGTTTAGAGTTAAGGCCAATGGATTTATCAGTGAATCCTATATTGAATGACATACAATTTAAATTTATTTTAAAACTTACACTAAAAAAATTTCTAATGTTTTCAAAGGTCCAAAAATTATAAAAAATAAGTGGAAACTGAATGGAGTTTTCCACTTCAAAATGGTATCTTTAATTTTTCAATTTACATAAATAGTTGGAAAAATATTTTTAGGAACACAAAGGTGTATAAAATGTGATTCAATTATCAATGAGTTAGACTCCCAAATTAATAAAAAATATAGTTTAAAAATATTTACAAAAATATGTGAGATCTAGTACATTCATCCTCTTATAATTTTTTTTTACAAATTATTTATTCAACATTGAATTATTTGACACTTGTTATCTTTTACATCAAAATTCAAAGCTTCACTGAAAAATGTTAGATATTTGTTTCATAGATTCACCCTTCTTAAGAGCATAACGGTATATAAAAATAGTGAATGAGTGGAAATCTGTGGAAGATTTTTAAAATCGATAGTTTCGAACCTCTTAAGTAGGTTCATCCTTAGGAGAAGCAAATCTCACTCTCTTCTTTAGCATGGGGAGGTGAAGAATAAATATTGTTATGTTTATTTAGTTTTTAGGGTTAGGGTTTGGGACATGTCGGTTAATTGTATAAAAATAAAAATATTATTTCTATTTCTTTTTTGCAAGGTTTAAAAATTATATTAAAGTAAAAAAGTAAAGTTGTACAAAGCCATATCACGGTTATGCCATGTTTCAGCATTGCTACTACATGTCCCCAGTATGAAAAAGAGGCAACCTAAGTCCCAAAAAAACCCCAATCTAGTTATCTAAGATAGCCAAAATGCTATTCAAAATAGATTTTGATGTAGTTCCCCCATAAGCATGGGGTTATGTCCATAAAACCATGAAAACAACTGGTATTTCTAATGGTAAAAAAAAGAACCGTAAGCTCATGGCACCTTAAGCAGGGGGTTATGTCCATCAACCCCCAATCTAGTTAGCTAAGATAGCCAAAATGCTATTCAAAATAGATTTTGATGCAGTTCCCCCATAAGCAGGGGGTTATGTCCATAAAACCATGAAAACAACTGGTATTTCTAATGGTAAAAAAAAGAACCCTAAGCTCATGGCACCTAATCATCATCATAAATAAAAGCTAGGAATGGTCCGACACTTGAATCCTCACGCTTCACCTCATGGTTGACTACCACAGGTCATCTCCGGTACATGAGATACGTTCTTGTAGGCTTGTCGGGAAGGGGATTCCTGAAGGTATTCCTAGTGTAAGTGCATTCCAAGGTGTCCAACATTGCGTTGATTTGGGCCACCTCTGCACGTTGAATCCTCATCAGATGCTAAAGATCAGCTTCAAAATTCGCAAGGTGAGCGTCTAGGGGAGGAGTCTTGTTATCATTCAAAGGTTTCCCTTAAAGGAAATCCTTCATTTCCACTATTAAGAGGTCTTTCAATGTCCAATAGACCCCCAACATCTTCATATGGAGGGTTTCTCTAGTGCGGGAGGACACCACATTTTCCACCATCCCACCGAATTCTACATCCAACTACTCAGTAGGAGGTCTATTTTTCTTCTTCCTTAGGTGTTTCTCCAAGCGAGTGGTGTGAGCATGGTAAGACTCGGGAAGATCATTCTCAAAGAATCTCTGCACTCTTCCCATTTCTTTCAAGGCCCATGGCATGTGCATGCATCACGACCCATTGGTTGTCTTCCTCTTGGTGACCTTCATGCTAGCCATGGTGATCATGTTGTGCGACAAAACCCAGAGAGATGAGTTGAGGATTGAAAAATTGTGCCCAACAACAAGCACTTGGTGCATGCAATGAGGTTGACGGACCTGCGGGTGACCACATTTACAAATTTTGAACCAGTTCTCGAGTTGAATTCTCCACTTATAGAGGCATCAAATGTATACATGATGTGGGCTCTCATCTTCCCTGTGGTCGGCCTGGGTAGCCATGAAAGCTCACGCAAGGAAAGTTACAAACTCATGTACTGCACCACCTGGGAATTTACTATAATGATGGCGCATCTATTCAAACTGACCAGGTTGTGTGCTTTGATTCTAAGCTAAAACCTTCACTCGTACTCCATGTGCCCAACTGCATGCATGAGCCGATGTGCCTTTCCAAATGCTATGCATGTGTGGTGATGTGATCACCCTACTAGCAACTGACATGCAAGAATATAACTTTAATTGTAATTATCTAAAATTTTGAAAATAATAAAATATATAATTCTTCAAATATTGAAAAATTAATAATAGGTTAATTTTTATTTTTCCTTAAATTTAAAATAACAATTTAAAACATTTACTGAAATATAAATTTAAGACATTAAATCATAATAACATTTTTTTAAATAAATAAAAACAACATTTATGTACTAATTATTTTTTACTACAAATAAAAGTTCTAAAATTCTTAAGGTGTAAACAAGGTTTGAAAATTACAATATAACAAAATAGTGTCAACATTTCATCACTATATTTTGCCAATAAAAGTTCTAAAATTCTTAAGGTGTAGACAAGGTTTGAAAACTACAATATAACAAAATAGTGTCAACATTTCATCACTATATTTTACCAACTTTCATAAACGGACCAAACAACGAAAATATTTTACCAATTTTCATAAACTCACCATAACAACGAAAAAACGCAGTGCATGCATTTCAAAATAGGAATGCAAATTAAAATAAAATGAATTTGACAATAGATGATTGTCTAGACTTAATTGAGTATTAATAATTTATTAACCATTTAATTAAATAATTGATTTTTAAATATTAAGAAAAAAAATTAATAATTTATTAACCATTTAATTAAATAATTGATTTTTAAGTATAAAAAAAAGATTTTTTAGATTATGAATAGTTTTCTTGACTCTCGAAAATACTTTAATTTCAACTTGATAAATTAATTTTATCAAAAAATATTTTATATTCGTCATAATAAAACTATTCAACATTAATAATAATCATTCATGATTAAATCTAAGAAAATTAGAGTAACAAAGTGTTGACAATCTAATATGGAAACGATGTTCTGATGCGACTTGACTTATTTTAATAATAAAAGATTAAAAAAAGCATGTTTGCTATAAATATTTTACATATATTTTAATGAAATTAAATATATAGATTTTTTAATGAAATTAAATATATATTATATTAACTAAATCATCATAATTATTTTTTGAATTTTTGTTTAATAAATCTGGATTTTCGAACACAACAATTACAATCCCACTTCCACAATGCTAATCGAAAAATCAAAGTGAAATTCTAAGAGACTAGTGTTTTCTAGTCATAATCCAAATTGGATGCAAAATACTATTAATTGATATTTTCGTTATGCTGAAAAGTACCCCAAATAAAAAATAAACCCAGAACTTGTTCACACATTCCTCATAATTACAAATGAGAAACAATTAATAAATGAGAAATTAAAACAAAAAAGAGTTTTCCTATTTTAAGAGGTTTTTTTGGATTATTATATTGCACTTGAATATTCTAATATAAATTTATGATGATTTATAAGATAGCCCATAGGAAGAACTACATACGATTAAGTTGATATTAATGAACAATTTAAAATAATCTGGTTCACAATTTGATTTTGAGATATTTAGTTAGAAAAATTAGAGGGCTTCATCACTCCAATTTTGGGATGATGAATTCCTGTTTAACTGTGGACAAGGTGGAGTGGAAATAACATTTTTGTACATTCCCAAGTTCTCAATGATACGAGAGTAAGAAAGCATGGAAGTGGAGATGGAAAGTGAGTTTCTTGCTCTCCTTAGTGGGAGCCCGAGCACGGTGACTTTGAAAACTCGGCTCTATCTCCACATTCCCTAAATCTGGAATCCAATTCTTTCCAAAACCTAATCTGGAATCCAATTCTTTCCAAAACCTACCCATTCCAATTCAGGTAGTGCATACATTACAATGGCTGCGCTAATGGAACACGCTCCAATGGTCTCCAAAACCATTCAAAATTTTAACAATTCGAAAACTCCGCAAACTCACCGATTTCTATCCATTATATGGAAGAAAGAATCCTTCAAACTCATTGTAGGACATCCACTGTAACAAGAATTTTGTGTCCCAGGGTACGCAGACCTGACAATCCTTGGGCACTCTTAGACATCGTTAGAGTGCCCAAACATTAGTACTTAAATAGATCCCCTGCTACCCCTTTTTCATCCATAACATCTTATAAAACAACAATGCAATAATAATAATACATATATGGCTGATTGTGGCGATCAATTTGGAAAATAAGTCAACATGAATCCATATATCCACCTTTCTATGTATCAATGAAAATCATGGGTGAGATTGTTGATTCATGTCTTACAGAAAGGGGATCTTGTCACAACAACATGTCCAAAGCAATCATGGAGCAACTTTCCCTAACATGCACAAGTGAAGGTGGGAGCATGCTCATGTTTAATAAGAAATCCCAACCCACCATTAGTTATATTAAATACCTCGCCTTAACTACATGTTCTCATCCTGAGGTCAAAACCACATGCAATTTTGTAGTTGTCAATATAAACTTTGGCAATTCATTCATGATCCTTGGATGTGAATAGAAGCAGTTGAAAGGGTGTCTTCTTATCCTAGACGAAACACAGCTTATTTTGCACCACAATCAGAAGAACCTAATTGTTATGAGAGAACCCTAGATTTTTCCCTAGATTGAAAACATCCCTAGTCCACAGATTGATTATATTAAGGTTCATATCGGTACTTACTCTATCTTTACAGAGGAAGAACAAGAAGTATTTTCCCATCCTAGAATTGATGACAATTAAGTCTGGCATATGTGGTTTGATGCATCCTCCTTCAATGATGGAAATGGTGTCCATGTCATTTTATTCTCACCTTCTGGTAAACCTTACCATCTTTCTCTCTTCCCAAACATTCATTGCATAAATAATGTTGTGGAATTCAAATCCCTTGCCTTAGGTCTCTAGAAAGCATCGAATTTAGGGTGTAACCATTTACATTTTTATGGAGAATTTAAGGTTATCATTAACATGATCAAAAATATTTATAAACCATCTAAAATATTTTGTAAAGGTACATCTATGTCACCGATCACCTCATGGAGGGATTCCTTTCTCTAAACATTACTTATATTCATCGTGAGCTAAATTATATGGAGAATGGAAAAAAATCCTTGTTCATTTATATACCTTCCTGACTACAACATTCAAATGAAAAACCTAGTTGTGACATTATTTCCCTATACCACCCCTTTGTGCATTACAATGATGAATCATAGAATATTTTTTAAGACAATGATGATATTTTCTTCTTTATGACCGATTAAGGAGACACACGCCTTCACCTTATGGGATTATCAATCTCAAGAATAAAATCTATCCAAAATGTCTAATGTCACTTGAAGGCATGTTTTCATTGGATGATGTTCCTACGAATCCAAATCCAAATATTGATCTCGCCAAGCATAAGATTGGCCCTACTATTATTGTCAACCTTTTTTGTGAACAAGAGATAGCATTCTTAAAGTCAGATCCCAGTGCATAGGAGGATAAAAAGAAATTACTCTCCCATTTGCATGAATTCAAAGACATTATTGCATGGCCATACAAGGAGATTAAATGATTTGCTCTTAGTATTATCCAACACTCCATTCCCCTAAAAGAATAAGTTACATCCATGTGGAAAACACAACAACATATAAATCCAAATCCAAATGTATTCATAAAAAAAGAGCTTGAAAAGACGTTCAAGGGAGATATTATCTTTCTCATGCACTATTCCAAATGGCTCACCAATCTTGTCCTATCCTAGAAAAAGAATGGTGGCTTTCACCTTTGCATAGATTTTAGGGACCTTAATAAGGTTTGCATCAAAGGAAATATTCCACTACCTTTCATTGACACTATCTTGGAGCAAGTTATCGATTATGAGGTGATGGCATTCCTAGATAGATTTTCACCATAAACACAAATCAATATTAACCCCAAGGTGTTATAGGTCAAATTTGCACTTCTCTGTCCGTGATCACCTTGAGCTGTCGATCACACAAAATGACAACTTGGATTGAAGAGCATGATGACCTTGGATGATACCTTGACCTGACTTACCGTTCTACAAGATAACAAAACCCTGAAAAACCTCATGTTTTGAGCTGTATGCTACTCTACTTCAGCATACTAGCGCTCATGCCCTACTCCACAAGCTCAATAGTAGCGCACATCTCCAGCTGTACGCTACTCCACTTCAGTAAACTAGCGCACACCCTCAAAAAAGTTGCAAATGCTAGTTGTTAAACACTGAAGTTGCATACTGTGCGCTACTCCACTGTGAAAAAATCGCACACACCTTAAAATATGGTCAAAAATATATTAATTTGATGAATTGGTATTAGTTGCAGTTGGTTCTGCAACTTCCCTAACTTCCATTACAACCACCTCTCAATCTAAACTGCCTTGTCCTATAAATACAAGGAGGATTGAGGAGAGGGGTTAGACATTGTGTTGACTCATTCACAAGGAGAGAAATTTGTATGAAGGGTTGTTCTGCTGGAAGATTTCAAGTCAAAGAAGAGCAGGAGCCCCGAATCCAGTTGCACAAGCATGCTGCATTGATCAGGTATAACTTGTAATCATTATATGCTTTTGACAATAAAGGTTGAAACATTCCTTCCTATCCCAAATATAATGCCTAATGGATTGTGTATTTATTTGGTTAAATGCTTGATTTTTCTTGATGTTTGAATTGCATTTCAATTTGATCATCTTTATATCAGTCAAGATACGCTAAGGAAGGTATCTTTATGTTGCAGGTCTATTGAAGTGGAAGATCAGGTTGAAGATTGAGTGCAAGATCGAGCAAAGCTAGGATCAAACGTCAGTAATAAGGTACGTCTCCAAGACCTTTGATCTATTTCCATTTATAGATGTTTCTTTAGCGTAATCATTGTGTTTACCTGTCTCTCCCTAAGTTGATAGTGTCCCTTTCCTCACTATAGGGTGAATTTCCTGAACAACACAAGGATCGATACAATATCACTTTTACCATTAGATGGGGTACATTTTCTTACCATTGTATCCCTTTCAGACTGGTAACACTAACGCCACTTTCCAAAGGATAATGCATATAGCTTTGCATGACTTGATAGGGGTTATAATAGAAATTTTCTTAAATGATCTGATTGATCATTCCAAGAATAAAGCCAACCATTTCGACCATCTTTGTTAAGTTTCCCTCCTAGATATATAAAATTTGGCTTTTCCCTTAACCCCAACAAGTCTATTTCTAGTGCTACCAATGGGAATTTATTAGGCCATATCATTTCTAATAAATGTGTGAGGATTGACCTTGAAAGAAAATCCTCTATCCAAAATCCCCCCTCCCCTATATCAAAGAAACTTTTCCAAGCATTTATTGGAAAAGTGAATTTCATGTGACCATTTGTGCCCAAATTTTTCCAAAACTATCAATCCTATGCTATTTTGAAAAGACATGGCATTAAATGTGAATGAACGAGAAAAATACACATTTTTGGGCATTAACAATTCCATTATATATGCTCCCATCCTAGCCAATCGTAATTTTGATTGGGATTTCTAAATATATACCAATGTGAATGAAAATAATATTTTATCCATCTTGATCCAACTTAACTTTGATGACCATGAGAAACTTGTTGCAAATTTGAGTCAAAGCTTATATCACGATGAAGTCAAGTTTCCTTTGATTGATAAGGTCACTCTCCCTAGGACAATTTCAGTATGATGTTCTCGGAAGGAATATGGTTGTATAGGTCACTCTCCCTACCATGAAGTACGTGTTGTCCCAAAACTACCTATAGGGAAATATATGCAATTGGTTGGTCAAAATCTAGGATTTGAACCTTGATTTTTCCATTTCCAAGACTATTAAAGGTCATGACTTAGCTCTCCTTCTATCTAAACAACCTGAGCTTGACTGTATGGATATCAAGGAGGATTACCAATCCTTTTTTTCTTTGTTTTCCACCGAATATGTTGCACATGGATTATAATGTGGGCACTATTTGCTTGTATGACAATATCATCCATTATCTTGATACACAATCCTTCCCTACCCATGCGAATACCAACGAAAAAAGGAAGTTGAGGCTGGGAAGTAGCAAGTACATCATCCTAAACAATTTCCTTTTTCATCGACATAATAATGTCATGCTACTTCGATTCCTTGGTGAAGAACAATTCCATACCGTTCTTGATGATTTCATGACATAAATTTCGCTCTGGTGGATATTTAACTAATAATGCAGCTACCCAAAAAAACATGCATTATGGCTTCTCTTGGCTGATGATTTTCCCTAGCGCATTCATTTGTGTTAAATTGTGATCGTTTTCAATGCGATTACACATGCCATTAGAAACTCAATTATCTCCATATTCATCCCATGATCGGACTTATTCCTTTCTTAAAGTGGGGGTTATATTTCAATGGTCCTATCTCTTCCACCTTCATTTTCCAAACATATATTTATGCTCACTGTGACTACGTACTTTACCCAGTGGATTGAGGCCAATCCTTTAAATAATGCTAAAGTCGACCAAGTGATAACACTCCTTCAAAAAAATATATTTTCTTGATTCAAGTTTCCACTTGAGATTGTTAGTTATAATGGGGTCCTTTCATGTTAAAATAGGTCCTTGAATTGTGTTAGAATTATAATATCATTTGGTCTCACTCATTGTCTAACTATCCTTAGGGGAATGCCTTGGAAAAGTCAACAAACAAGAACATGATTAATATCATCAAGCGAACGATTGAGGAAAATCCTATGGAGTTGAACTTACATTTGATTCATCCTTTATGAGATGACCGTACAACTTCAAAAACCATCCATTTTGAAATCGCTTTCATACTTGTCTATGGATAAGAAGCTTTCATTTCGTCCAAGCATGAGAATGAGTCTTATCGCCTAGCCTTCCAAGTTGAGTTTGATACTATCCCCATTGTTTAAATATTAAATTGCGTCTTATATCTAGAGGAATAAATGGAATTGTCGTTTGAAAGTTCGAAAAAAGAAACGAGCAATAGTTAAGAAGAGCCATGAAAAGAATTCCAAGGAAGGTCTTTTCATGTCAGACAGAGAGTATTATAATGTCACATAGAGAGTATTATAATGGGACTATGCTCACGTGGACAAAAGTAAGCATATCAAGTTTCAAAAAATTTCGCCTGGCCATTTCAGCATTGCCCAAAGCCTCAAGAATAATGCTTATTTTCTGAAGGACTTACATGATAGATTATTTTCCTATTATGTAAATGGCTTGGTAGCTAACTTTTATAGCAAAAGCAAAAAATTAAATAATCATAAAAATAAAAAATAATGATAAAAGAAAAAAGAAAAAACATTCTTTCTTCTTATTTTTCTTCCAGATATATTTATGTCATTTGATTTGATTTGTTGCTTGCATAGTTTGTTAGGTTCTTTTTCTTTTATAGTTTTTTTTCATCTTCCTATATGGTTTCTTTTCTAGTCTTTTTTGTCATCTCCTTATATGGTTTCTCAACAGTTTTTTGGATTTGGACGTCTTTCATAACCATATGTCATATATGCTTTCTTTTCTAATTGTTTAGTTTTTAATCTATAGAACATAATTATGTTTAGCCATGATATAAACGAGAATATGTGACATGAAGTAAGTATAACTATAAGGAGGTTAATAATGATGATCATTTGTTGATAGTGGGATGTGTATCTACTTATGTACTCATCCGTGAGTTGATATTTATTTTTCTAAAAAAAATAAAATATTTTATATAAAATAATAAAATATTATAAAAAATAACATGTAGAATCAAATTTTATTTAAAACATTTAAAACTAAACAAATTAAATAAATTAAAACATGTTTTCAACATTTGCATTCTAAAAAGGGGTTTTCCTCTACAGAGATTTGATCCCTCTTTACACTTGATAAATCCCCATTTAAAATGGATTTATACTGATAATCAAGAATGTGATAACCTAACAATCAAGTGATAGCAACTAAGGCTACTTGTATGTCCATCTGTTAGGGTGAACATAGAACTTCTTTTTAATACCTATATCCTTGTCTAATCTTCTTAACTATTATTTTTGTTATTTTTATTTATCCATCTTCTTTTAACATACTGTATATTATAATTACTTTATTTTAATCATTTGTATATTCTTAAAAAAAAAAAAATATTTTTATTTTTATTTATCCATCTTCTTTTAATACACATTACTTTATTTTAATCATTTATTTAACTTGTATATTCCTAAAAAAAAATCAAAGTAATTACATTTAGCATTCAAATTTAACTTTTATAAAGAAATTGTTCGCATCTATTTTCCATGCTATTTAACATTACACATGTCAATCAACAACTAAAAGTTTTTAGTTTACAATAAAGCTCACATCTTAAAAGATTAATCTCTCAAATAGTAACTTTTGGCAAATAACAAAGATGTGACATGTTTTTTTTACAAAGCTAATTTTCATTAATACTTAATTGAAGTAAAATTACTTAGCATTGCATTCGCTTAAATAATCGAATGAACAACTCATTTGAATTCATATTATTTACACAAGTTTGCTTTTATTTAACAACTTATTTCATTTCTTATTTAGTTGGTTCTATGTATGCAGATAGTTTTATTTAGATCTTAATTTATCATCACAACTAACATTTTAGGTTTCTTTCAATAGCATTTTACATGATTTATAATTTGCTTTTATTTTATGATTTACTGTAATTTATTATTGTATATATTTTTTCGACTAACATTTGCAAGTCAAATAAATAAAGCTAAGGGATCTAAACAATACTTAGGTTTCCATCCGCACCTTCCCCTGAACCAACCCTCTGAGGTTATCCTCTATTATTTTTTCCCAATTCATCTTGAGCATTAACAAATCCCGTTACATGTGCAATGTCTAGCCTTGCGCACACCATCACATACATCAATCTTCCAATTGTGACACGTATCCTTAGTGAGTTTTATATGGATGACCATTGGTGTACTAATTAGTTTCACATCATTCATTCCAATAAATCCCAACACCTTCTGTATGTAGTCTCCCCGAGACAATGATCATTTATGAATTTTCATGTACAGATTGTTTTTACAGCACCTAAATTATTCATCGCAAATGAAATCAATAATGCTAATTTCCTTTTTTTTTCAGACATTTATATACTCAATGTTAGGCCCTAAATGTTGCATACTATCTACATACAATAATAAGATGATATAGTTCTCATTATCTTGTCTCTTTAAAGAAACACAATTGTCAAAGTGACATCTACTATAACCTTGGTCTATCATAAACCTATCATATTTCAAATACAAGTTCCTTGAAGCATTCTTTGGGTTGAATACAATTTCTTCTTCAACTTTCATACTAATTTCACCTTCCCTTTGACCTCATCCCCCTATGGCTACTGCATATAAATATATTCCTCCAAAGCATTATGGAGGAAACATGTATTTACATCTAATTATTAAATATTAAAACCTTCTACTACCACTAGACTTAAAATAGTTCCAACTTAATTCAATTTAGCAACAAGAGAAAATATTTCATCAAAATCTATACCTTTTTTCTATGCAACACCTTATCCATTGGAAAGCAGGAAAGTGATTTCAAAATGGATGGTTTTTGAAGTTATACGGTTATCTCATAAAGCATCAATGAAATGTAAGTGTAACTCCATAGGATTTTCCCCAATCATTCACTTGATGATATTAATAGTGTTCTTGTTTGTTGACTTTGCCAAGCCATTCCCCTAAGGATAGTTAGATTATGAGGGAGATCAAATGATATTATGCTCTTGAGACAATCCAAGGACCTATTTTGACATGAAAGGCCTCGCATTATAACTAGTAATATCAAGTGGAAACCTGAAACATGAAAATATATTTTCTTGAAGGAGTGTTACCACATGCTTGGATTTAGCATTATTTAAAGAAATGGCCCCAACCCACTGGGTAAAGTAACTAGTTAGAGTTAGGATAAATATGTTTCTGGAAGATGAAGGTGGATATATAGGTCCACTTAAATATAAACCCCACTTTGAGAAAGGAACAAGTCCAATCATTGGATGAATATGGAGAGAAATGATTTTCTAATGGCCTATGTAGATACATTCACAACGATCACAATTTAACCGAAATTTGAATGTGTCATGGAAAATTATCATTGAAGAAAAGCCACAATTCATGATTTTTTGGGTAGCTTCATTAGCAGTGAAATATCTACCTTAGCAAAATTTATGTCATGAAATCATGAAGAGTGGTCTGGGATTGGTCTTCACCAAAGCATCGAAGAAGCATGACATTAATATGTCGACGAAAAAGGAATTTGTTTAGCACGTTGTACTTTCTACTTTCGATCCTAAACTTCCTTCTCTTGTTGGCATTCATATGGTTAGGGAAGGATTGAACATAATGGATGATATCGTCATACAAGTAAATATTCATTCGAAAACAAAGAAAACAAGGACTCATAATCCTCCTTGATATCCATACAATCAAGCTTAGGGTGATTAGATAGAAGATCTATGTCTTGATATTTCATAGTCTTGGAAATGGAAAAAAATGTCTAAATCCTAGATGTTTGCCAACCAATTGGATATCTTTCCCTATAGGTATTTTTGGGACAACATGTACTTCAGGGTAGGGAGAGTGACCTTTACAACCATATTCCTTCCGATAACATCATGTCAAAACTATCTCAGGCTTACTTCAACTAAGGATAATGCATACTTTTCAGTCAAAGGAAACTTGAACTCATCCTCATATAAGGTTTGTCTTAAATTTGTAGCAATTTTATCATGGTCATCAAAGTTAAGTTGGATCAAGATGGTTAAAATAATATTTTCATTCACATTGGTATATATCTCGAAACCATAATCGAAATTAGGATTTGCTAGGATGGGATCATATATAATGAAATTTTTAATGCCCAAAAATGTTTACTTGTCTTCTTCATTCACATTTAATGCCATATCTTTTCAAAATAACATATGGATAGGCTTGATAATTTTGGCAAAATTTGGTTACAAATGGTCGCATCAAATTCATTTTTCCCATAAATTATTGGACAAATTTCTTGGATATGAGGGACGGGGGATTTTGGATAGAGGATATTCTTTCAAGTTCAATCCTCCTACCCTTATCAAAAAATATATGGCCTAATAACTTCCCCTTGGTAGCACTAGAAATAGACTTGTTGCGGTTAAGGGAAATGCCAAATTTTATATATCTAAGGAAAACTTAAAAAAAGATGGTCGCAATGGTTGGATCTCTTATTGGATTGATCAATCAAGTCATTTAATAAAATATGGATAATAATCTCAATCAAGTCATACAAATCTATATGCATCATCCTTTGGAAAGCGGTGTTAGTGTTATTAGTCTAAAAGGCATACAATGGTAAGAAAATATACCCCATCTCATGGTAAAAGTGGTCTTGCATCAATCCTTGGTGTTAATATTGATTTGGTTGTATGGTGAAAATCCATTTAGGAATCACATAATCTAGGAACAGACAACTTGCTGCAAGACAATGCCAATGAAAGGTAGGCAACAACTATCTTTGACACAAACCTTTTTAAGTTCCCTAAAATCTATGCAAAGCTTAATGTATCCATTATTTTTCTAGACTAGAATGAGATTGGTGACCCATTTGGAATAGTGCATGAGAAAGATAATTTTTTCCTCGATCATCTTGTCAAGCTATTTTCTTATGAATACATTAGGATTTGGATTTATGTGTGATTGCATTTTCCGCGTGGATGTAGCTTCTTCTTTTAGGGGAATTGAGTGCTAGATAACACTAATATAAAATCCTTTAAGGTACTTGTATGACCATGCAAAAATGTCTTTGAATTCATACGAATGGGTGAGCAATTTCTCCTTCTCTTCTTATTTGCATTTAGATCCTATGTATAACAATGGTGTAATAGTAGGGCCAATCTTATCATTTGGGGGATTATGATTCATATTCAGATTCTAAGGAACATCATCTGGTGAAAACATGCCTTTAAGCAACACTGGAAATTCATCATAGATTTTATTTTTGAGATTGATAATCCCATAAGGTGAAGGCACTTTGTCTCCTTGACAAGTTGTAAAGAATAAAATATCATCATTGTATTCAAAAAATTTCCATGATTCAGCATTGTAATGCAAAAAAAGGTGGTATAGGGAAATCATGTCACAACTAGGGTTTTCATTAGAATGTTGCAGTCAAGAAAGGATATAAGTGAACAAGACTATTTTCCCATCCTCCATATTAAGGTTACGATGAATATAAGTAATATTTTGAGAAAGGAATCCCTCCATGAGGTGATCGATGACTTTGACGTACATTCAGAAAATATTTTAGATGGTTGATAAATATTTTTATTCATGTTAATGACAACCTTAAAGTATCCATAAAAGTGTAAATGGTGATACCCTAAATCTGATGGTTTCTAGATACCTAAGGCAAGGGCTTCGAATTCCAAGACATTATTTGTACAATGAAAGTATGGTAAGAAGGAAATATGGTGAGGTTTACCAAATGGTGAGAAGAAAATGAAACCGGAAAAATTTCCCTCACTAGAGGAGGCTCCTTCAAAACACATGTGTCTGACTCAATTATCTTCAATTTTGGGTTGGAAAAATTCTTCTTGTTCTTTTTGTAAATATAGAGTAAGTATCGATACCAACCTTAATATATCAATCTTTGGACTAGTGATGTTTTCAATCTAGGGAATACTCTACGGATCTGTATCAACAATTAGGTTGTTCCCATTGTGGTGCACAATAAGATGTGTTTCATCTAGGATAATATGACACCCTTTCAACTGCTTCTATTAACATCCTAGGATCATGAAAAAATTACCAACATCTATATTGAAAACTACAAAATAGCATGTGGTTTTAACAATGAGATGAGAACACATAATTAAGACCAGGTATTTAATATGATTGATGGTGGGTTGGGATTTAATATTAAACATGAGCATGCTCCCAGTTTCACTTGTGCAAGTTAGGGAAATTTTCACCATAATCACTTTCTACATGATTTTGTGACAAGAGCTTGTATCTATAAGACATAAATCAACAATCCCATCCATGATTTTCATTGATACATAGAAAGGCATATATATGGACTCAGGTATCACCATTTAGTTCACATACGCTTCTTTTCCAAACTGGTCGTCACAATCAACCATATCTGTATTATATTGCATTGTCATTTCATAAGAAGTCATGGATGCAAAAGGGGTAGCACGGGATCTATTCAAGTTCTGATGTTGCTTAGGAACTCTAAGGATATCTAAGAAAATGATGTTACCTTTCAAGGTTCCTAAATCGATGACCGTGTTGTAAGGCACGTAATGGTTGCAAAAGGTAGACATGGATTACCATGCATGCTATCAATCTTGACTTAAATGATCGGTGATCAGTGATGGTCTTGACTTAGGAATAGAACGCATCATGGTATTTTCTTTAGTGTTTCCGTTATTTGTAGAAAAATCATTAAGAACTTGTCGCATACGCATTGACTCATCAATGGGTTCTTCTTTAATAATGACTATTGTGGGCATAACCTTCTTCCCTTTTTCCCATTCTTTGTCTATCAAGAAAGGGTCACGAGTCAAAGCATATGGCCTCAACGCATAAATTGCACCAATCGAGAATGGAGGATTAATTAGATTATGTCACTTCAGGATCGACACTCACGATCATTTTGAGACCCCTGACGGCAAGAGTTTCCCCGGATCGACACTCACGATCATATGGAGGATTAATTAGATTATGTAGCTCCTAATGTTCCAAGCTCAACCGAGTGACAACTTGAATGTTCCACGTTAATATATTGTCTTGAGTAAGATATATTCTTCTACTCTAATTGATGGACATGGAAGTAGCCTTATGTTCATCACTGGACTGTCAGTCTATTGTATAAGGCTATCAGATAACTATATATGAAAGGGGAAATGTAATTTACGTTCTCCTTACGTTTGATATAGCGAAAGACTTGACTATGTGAAAATGGTGAAATAGATCCTTAACTCTTTCTAACCCGTGGACGAAATGTAAGAAATATTTTCAATACTATGCAAACATATCACAATTTAATAGGTTAAGGTCATTCAAGAGTGACAAGGCTGGAAATTATGTTGTTCAACTACACACTGGTTCATTGTATTTCTTTACAACTCTTACCTTGAGACTTTCCTGCATGCAATTTAAATTGTTCAAAGCCATAAATACTTGATGTTTTTGTGTACATAGTTCCATTTTATATGAGGACTATTCTAGGATCGTCTACTATCAAGCATGAGATGGAAATAATTCTGAGCGATTAGCTATCGTTATAACATACTCTTCATATAAAAATAGGTAATTATCGATCCCTTTTGTGCTACATAGATTATCATGATGTCTTGCACTGCCACGATCACGCAGAGTGCTTTCTTGTAGAGGTGATTGTCAATGGAAATAAACTTGGCATATTTTAAGAAGGATGCTGATAGGATTTATTTCTAAAATTTCATGAATCTCTTTTTTGAAATTTTCCACTGGTTTGGTGCAGCAACCCAAATAGATCTGAAACATGAGAAGGAATATTTTGTGTGTAGGTAGTATTGTAGCTACAGTGCTTCAGATCATTTTTTATTTTTTACCATCACCCGCATTCTGGTTTGGCTTAGACCTAATCAAGATACTTTTCCTGATAATGTTAGCATCCATCACAACAAATCATGCATAAATACAACGTTTCTTGGCTCTGACTTCCATAATGATGAATATCATGATTCCTGTCATGGTCACTATTTTTGCTTTTGATATGACTGGGCAAATGAGTACAAAAAAGCCAAGGTGAATATCCTTCTGTTGCGCTAGTTTTTGGAATATACACCTATGACTTGTTGTGTCGAAGAGGCGAATTCTTCATCCCAATAGGGGAGATGTGTAACTCCTTCCATGCTCATCTTGGAGTTGGTGTCGTTCTAAAAAAAATATTATAAAAAATAACATGTCCACTGTTTAAAATATTATAAAAAATAACGTGTTGGCTATTTAGTTAGAAAAATTGAAGGGCTTCATCACTCCAATTTTGGGATGATGAATTTTTGTTTAAGTGGAAATAACTTTTTTGTACATTCTCAAGTTGTCAATGATAGGAGAGCAAGAAAGCATGGAAGTGAAGGTGGAAAGTGCATTCCTTACTCTTCTTGGAAGTTGATGTGAAAAGTGTGTTCCTTGCTCTCCTTAGTGGGAGCCTGAGCACGGTGACTTTGAAAACTCGGCTCTATCCCCACATTCCCTGAAACCCGGTAAATAACTATTGTGGAATCCAATTCTTTCCAATCCTACCCACTCCCATTCACATAGTGCATACATTACAATGGTTGCGCTAATGGAATACGCTCCAATGGTCTCCAAAACCATTCAAACTTTTAACAATTTGAAAACTCCACAAACTCACTGATTTCTATCCATTATATGAAAGAATACATCCTTCAAACTCATTATAGGATATCCACTGTAACAATAAATGTGTCCTAGGGTACGCTATTGAGATTTATATCATAGTAGCAAGATACGGTTGTATTGGCAGTTGTTGTACGGAAATTTGAACTAGGTTAAAAATACGGTGAACATTCGAAATGATATAGGTTTGGTACAGTCAACTATTTATTTACCAAATTTTAAATGAACTGAATTGTAATCAAATTCATATTGATACAATAAAATATAAAACTCCGATTAATAAAAAGATTTATTTAAGAAAAAACTTTAAAATGCTTTTTCAAATTCTTATAAATTTATCATCCCACAAAAAAAAATTGTGATTCAAAAATCAAAATCATATTTTGAATTTCTAGCTATATCATCTGCTTTATTACTATTACATGTAGTTTTTTATTTAAGTTTTACTAATACTATTACACATTGTTTTTTATTTAAGTTTTATTTTATTACATGTAGTTTTTTATTTAAGCTTATTTTATTACATGTAGTTTTTTAATTTAATTTTTACTTTATATGATTGTTATTTTAAATTTTACTTTTTAGTATTTATTATTTATCAAAAAGTAAATTTATGTAGTTTTTTCGTTTTCATTTTTTTAAGTCATTTTATATAAAAATATATTTGTGTAGTTTTAAGTTTTATTTTTAAAGTTTTTTATGAATAATGAATGAGATGCTAAAATTTGGAATGATTATGTATAATTTTATTTTTTTAAATTAAAATTGCATTGTTTTTGTATTTATAAGATGTCTACCCCCGTATTTTAGTCGTACTTGATTTTTTTATTACGTATTTTTTCCGTCTCGTATCCAAATCGTATTCGAATCCATACTCGAATCTTGCTACTATGGTTTAGATAAATATATGTTAAGTTGGTCGTATGATACTCATCCCAATGGTATGTCAAAGCAAACCAAAAACATGACTTGGTCATTGGTTTTGGATGGGAAGCTTAAGGACCTGACAATCATGCATTTGTCACCTATATTAAGTTTCGCCATGTGCCTTGGCATTTTCCTCTCACAACACTTTGGTGAAGTTTCATCATGTTCAGCTTGTTTATCCATTTTTGGCCAATTTTATTTAGTCACGTTTCTTTTGATTAAAATTAATAAGCTCTTTTCATTAGTTATTTTTAGTACCAATGTCCTTACTCCCAATGTTTCAAAAGAAATTTAAAAAAATACCCCACATGGTCTCTCAATGTAATACCCCTAGACTCGAAAGGAATAAAAAAAGGCATACCCATAATAAATCAATAATAACAATGCATGTACGTAACTCCTCTGAGAAGGCTGGTCTTACGACCGATCTTAGGGAATAGTTACCTTTGTTAACCCCGGTTGTTATCCTTACAAATATCCTCTTCCCTTTGAGAATCAATGGTTGAACCACCTCGGTCAGGGCAGTCGAGAAGTTATAAAAAATAATTATATGTTTGAACTACCTTAACTTAATAAATAATTATATGTTTCCATAGTCTTGAAAATGTTTCTTACGCTTTTTCCACGGGTCGGAAATAGTTAAGGATCTATTTCACCATTTTCACATAGTCAAGTCTTCCTCAATATGCATTACTCATTCCGACAGTGACGAGCCTCCATTCAACGAAATTCGTGGTTGACAATTCGGGAATTAAAAGAAAGCAATTTTTCTTTTAATTCGTGGTTGACAATTCGTGGTTGATCCAGGAATCCTCGAGAATGCAGGAGGAGGTTCCTCTATGGTCTCATCCCAAAGAGAAAAATCCACCCAAATAATAACCTCCCTATAATTCCAACCATGAACTCGCTGGTGTGGAAACCTATCAACATATTCTAAATGAAGAAGGCATGCAATAATTGTTGCATCACACAAAGTAAACCCAAAAATAAAATTAAGGGTCAGAGTGTCGATCCATATTTTTCAAATTACTATAGATTTTCTTCATATTAGCATAATTCATGTACAATTTCGATACAGAAAACATACGTAATGAAAAAATCTAGTACAAATAAAATACGGAAGTAGACTGCTTATTGCGCCGAAGAGGCACATTCTACAACCTAATAGGGGGAGATGTGTAACTCCTTTCATGCTCATATTAGAGTTTATATGTGTCCATTTTAAAAATAACCAACATAGATCCATCTTAAAAGTGGCTCTACCAAGTGCCGAGAGGGATCAAATCTCTCGAGGTGAAGACCCTTTTTAGAGTGCAAATGCAGAGGAAGGGTTTGCATCTCGAGAGATTTAATCCCTCTCGGTACTTGGTAGAGACACTTTTAAGATGGATCTATGCTAGTTTAGTCATGGGTGTAGGGGGCTTGGGGAGAGTAGGAAGCTATAAAATCCATCCACCATGTGAAAGTAATTAAGAATTGGATCCTTAAATTAATGATGTTATGAATGATTTATTGTAAGAGGATATTAACTTAACTCCATCAACGAACTTATATAAGTTCTTATAAATTATCTATCTCTTACAGAGTTTCACATATTTCATTGCAACAAATCTTGGTGTATGATAATTTTGTTGATATGAATTCATCAAGTATTGCTTGGTGTATTGCAAGGGCCATAGAACCATAGTGGGGAGGCCATGTCTTACTAACTTACAGTCAAATCAATGCAACATAGATTTGTGATTCATATACATTTGTTGAAATGAATACACCGAGTATTGGTGGGTGGAGTGAGAGAGATGCAAGACAATAGAGGAGAGACCATCTTTTGCAGAGTTACACTGAAATCAATGCAACTAAGATTGATGATAGACACCTTTGTTAAAATCAATCTAGAAAGTATTGGCGGGTCCAATAAGAGGGCCACAGGACTGTTCAGAAGAGGCCATCTCTTATAGAGTTACATAGAAATCAATGCAACATAGATTGATGACTGAGATACGTTTGCATAAATCAATGCAATGAATATTGGTGCGCAGAGTGAGAATGTCGCATCTCATAACCCAGAAACCAAAAATGTTTCTTTGTCAAACGTGTACACAAATCTTCCAATTTCTTTATGTTCATGTATTCAAATCTTTTTTATATAGTAATAGTAAAGTTCTTTTGTCATGTAAAAATGTATAGTAGTCTTGATGTTTGCATAGGAATATATAGTAAATGTTTTCAAAAGCCTTTCTTTTAAGAAGAGAACTATATAAAAGGAGTTTGTGTGAATGTGATTTCAATAGAAGCATTTATGGAGCAATTCTTGTGATTGTATTTTCGAATGAATAAGAAAGATCCTAGTAAAGGTGGGAATGATGTGTTCCATATTTTCGTGTCTATTTTGGGTATATATTCAATTTATTTAATGTTTTGCCAAGACTTTTGAAACCAATGTTATCATAACTGGATTGGTCATCAAACCGGCAAAGCCCAAAATGTGAACTGGAACTGGAACCAGAAAAAAACTAGGGAAAAAACCGATCGACTAAAAAATACATAAAATATTCATATTTAGAATAAAAACATATATATTCTTGTGCATACATATGAATCCAAACCATTAATACATAAATATGTAAATTTTATCATATATATAGCAAGTATGGGAGAAAATAACCAAAATAACACCTAATGCAATACATTTCTGAAGTTCTGAATGAAATTACATCAACAAAGAGGCTCTAAATGGCCCCTACAGTCCAAAAATAAAGCATAGTACTAATGAATAACCATAAATTAGAGTGGGGGGGTCTTTAGATAGCTTCACGAGAAGCTTAGGGTTCGGTTAGATGTGTAGGTGTCTTTTTTTTGTGTTTTCATTTAAAAAAATGAGTTCCATTGGGTCCTCATCCATGGTCATACGAAACAGTACGGACCGGACCGGTTCTGTACGGAAGCGGTCAAAACCAACCGATTGAACGATTTTGGCCGGTTCCGTATGGAACCGACTGGTTCAGTGGTGGTTCACTGCTTTTTCCGGGTTTTCCAGTCCGAGGTCCTAACCGGACCAACCAAGCTTCTAAACTGGTCAGACTATCCAGTTTTACTGGTTCCGATAACACTGTGTGAAACATTAAAGAAATTTTAAATTAATTAAAAAAATAATATGAACAAAAATATTTTGTTTTCGTTGTTTTAAAAATATTCAAATACAAAATGTATTATCAACAAGAAAATAAAACTCGAAACTTGAAATAAAACACTCCATCAACGAACTTATCTAATTTCTTACAAATTATCTATCTCTTACAGAGTTCCACATATTTCAATGGAACGAATATTGGTGTCTAAGATAAGTTCGTTGATATTAATTCGTCAAGTATTGTTGGGTGGAGTGCAAGGGCGATAGGACCGCGGTGGAGAGGCCATCCATTACCAACTTACACTAAAATCAATGCAACCTAGATTGATGATTCATATACGTTTTCTGAAATCAATGTGGTGAGTATTGGTGGGTGGAGTGAGAGGGATGCAGGACTGTAGAGGAGAGACCATCTCTTGAGAGTTACATTGAAATCAATGCAACTCAGATTGATGACAGATACATTTTTTTAAAATCAATGTATGGCTGATGCACAATCATGGACTCCTTTAAAGACACTTTAGATGCCACATAATACTGAAAAAACCTGGAACCTTTGACTTTAGGTGACAATTAGGGGTACTTCCATAACGGATTTGAAGATGAAGTAAAAAGACAAAAGATAGGTAATTGAATAAAATTTCATAATATATAACATTTATCTAAAAAAAAATTGTGTAAATGATTATAATGTTAGTTTCCGTTAAATTGGGTTTTCAAGTTTTCAGCACATCATAAAATATATGTTTGTGTGGGTGCAACAATTATTGAGGTAAATGATGTCCATTTTGGATAAAATCTTGCAGACATATAAAGGACATATGGGTCTAGTGCAACACTATTTTTTCAAAAAATTTCATGAATTATTTTTTATTATTATTAATTATTGAAGTCATAAAACCTTGAAATTAAAACGTTATGTGCGGGTGCAACACTTTAGGGGCAAAATTTAATGAAATCATTGATTTCTATATATGAGATTGTAGAGCTCAGTTTCCTCTAGTGCACCATATAGTTTTCTTGGGAAATGGTGAAGGCAATCAAAAGTTATATAAAAACGAATCGATGTATGTATTTTCGAAAACCGACGTGTGTCATTTAGAAAATTAATAATAAATAAATAAAACATACATTTTTATGAAAAAATTACATATTCAGAATCGTCAGATTGTACTGTACAATATTCTAATTTTTCATAAAAAAATATTGAGTTTTTCATAGCAAAACACGCCATTGAAATTGAGCATATTGATAGAGTTCAAAAATACAGGCAATGGCCCTGGTTTTTTTGTTCTAGCCAATAGGTTCGGCAGTCCAAAGCTATTTCCAAACATCCTCCCAAGCCTTGTTCCCGCCCAGTTTTTAAATTTTAAATTAACGCATATGCATTATAACAGATATGCGGTTTAGACTTGTTCTAATCGCATATGCATTATAACGCATATGCGATTCATATCGCATATGCGATATAACGGATATGCATTTTGGTTTAGCACAAGAGAGTAAATAGAGAATAAAGATTATTAGATAAAAAAGTGGCATAAAGATTATTCTTTTGAAATGTAAGATAGCATCCCATCATGGTTAATATAACATTGTTTAACATGCCAAATGGGTTCACTATGCATCTATTGATTGATGTTATTGATGAGAACCAACATATCTTTGCACTTATTTTGTTAATCAAACTTTCTTTGATATTAGTGTAGTTAAATGACTTCAAGTAGGGTTTTCTATTTAATGACAAATTTGTTATATAACTTAATAATGCTCTATTTGAGTTGATGATGATTATGGTTGTTATTAACGTCACTTGGTTTTCTTTAGAATTATATTTCTGTGCTCGAAACGTTTAAGAGAAACATTCATAAATCACCATAGTTTTGATGAGTTAAAATGTTAGGAAGGTTGGTATTGTAAAAAATATTTTGAATTTGGGATGAAATGTGGGTGTACACATGACATTTTAATGTGATTTGTTTCTATATGATCTTTAATAGTTTAATCACATTACACTATTGATTCAAAAACAACAAATCATTTACCTAGAATTTTTTCAACAAATAATTTAACTAGAAATCTTGATGATTGATCCTCTCACTCACTCCATACCTCACTTTCTCCCCCTACCTCCTCTCTCCATGCCCTTCTCTCTCCCCCCTTAATTCCTTCTCTATTTCTCCACCCCCTTCTCTCACACACACATCCACACACCTTGTAAAACAATTCCTTTGTTGCCCCTCCCTCCCTCCCTCCCTCCCTCCCTCCATGTGTTCCATCCTATCACTCACTCCATCCCTCACTTTCTCCCCCTACCTCCTGTCTCCACCTTCAAGCCTTCATCACTCCTTCATCTCTCCATCTTTCTCTCCTTTCCTTAATATCCATGATCTCTCCCTCTCTCTCTCTCACACACACACAAACGCACACACACAATCTCTCATCTCTATCCCTCGGTGTAACCATCCTTGACCATCCTTCATTTCCCTAAATCCCTACTCTCTCATTTTTATTATCCCACTCTCTCACCCTCTAACCATCCCTCCATCCATAATTCTCTCTCTCTCTCTCTCTCTCTCTCTCTCTCTCTCTCTCTCTGAATCTCCCCCTCCCTCCCATGATTCCCTCTACAACTTCGTCTCCCTCCTTTGACTCTCCCCACACCTCTTTTAGCTTTTAATCAATGTAATGTTGGGACATGAGCCACTCCATAGATCGCCTGGATGGAATCTTTGGAGTCTAAATTGTATTATAAGGGGATAAGGTTGACATTATAGGGTTTTGGATGGTAGGGATGGGTCTCTGGACATTTACCATAGTCATGGAAGAAAAGATGGTCCAATGAGTCTCTAAATCAACACACATGCACTATAGATGGAATATTTGGCCTTTAGTGGGATTTGGGTGTCATTATGAGGTTTTATGCACTATGGATGGGTCTCAGGGTCTTAACCATGGTAATGGGACAAAAGTGTAAAAGAAACAAGTCTTAAACCACTACACATGCCCTCTAAAGGGGATATTTAGCCTTAATATGGGATATATGTGCCATTAGACTATTTTATGCATTGAAGATTGTTCTCGAGGCATTGACCATGGTCATATAGGAACCATTATGAATATTTCTAGACAAAACATAGTTCTGAAGACACTGTACCATGGTCTAAGGATAAATCCAATCTTCTAGGGATTAAATGATGTTTTCATGGTTCATGGTTAAATGAGGTTTCAATAGTTGATATGCACTAAATCACATATGTGATTTAGCGATCATGTTTTTAACAAAGCATATATATGCATATAGTTCATAAAAGCATAAAAAGCATAAAAAGCATATAGTTCATATCGCATATGCGATATAACGCATATGTGTTAAAACGAAGATGTGTTATATTGCATATGCGATATTTGTTTAATAAATAATCTTGGGTTGCGTGCCATGGGCCATTTTTACTGTACAAGAAAAAACATAATTCTTCGGAAACTCGTGCAGAGCGTACTGTTCAACCTGCAATTTAATCATTTATTACACAGATACATAGGTTTTGTATAATTTTGGGTGGATTTCAATGGGGAATCCATGTAATAAAGTTCGGAAGTCAACAAGGAAGATGGTTACACCTGAAGAAGCTGAAATTAAAAAGGAAAAGAAGAGGGAACATTCAAGAAATCATCGACATTCATTGGATGAGAAAATACTTCCCATTCCCACTGAACAGATACCTGGAGAAGAGGCTGAGGAAGATATTGCAAATTTAATGCAAGCTGGTTATAACCAAGATGAAAATTTTGCTCCATTATTAACCGGACAACCCTCTGTAGAGCTCAATCATTATGTTCCTGACGAGACTCTGCAACAACCATGCCAGGTGGTTCAATCTCCTAATCGAAGTTGTCATCCTGCAGTGGATGTAAACGTCTCTCCAGCATTTCAAACGACAAGAAATATCGCATCAAAATGAAAGAGAACTCCTAAATGCATACAAGTGGATGAGAGGGAATTGACTTCCATGGAAGGAAAGGTGGCTAAACGCACAATCATTCGTCATTGTTCTCAAATAATGAAACAATATTTTGAACCAAAATTTGAAGCCGGTAAATGTCAATTGTTTTTAGATTTGATTAAATCTAGAAGTATGGCAAATGTTAGAAAAACGTTAGGCATAAGAACATTGAAGAATAGCGAATCAAGTAATCAAATTGTTAAATCTCTTGCTGCTGCTTTCACATCAATTGGTAAAAAAACTCGTTCAAAAGACTGTAATGTGGCTCGCCGCGTATTGGCTGAATCAATTGTATCTAGATCCACAAGACAACGTCGTTTACTTAAATGCACATCAGAAATTGTCCCTTTACATCCAAAGACTCTTAAAAAATATTCATTAAGAAGAGACAAACTTGATGTAGATGGACAAATGGATACATTATGGGCATTTAGCGGTAGGTTGACCCGCAAAGACATGAAGTTGATCAAAGCAGTGAAGGGACTAGTGCACACTTTTTGGCACGATAACACTAGGCCTTCTTCTAACATAAAGGATGTGTTAAAACGCTATAGGCGTTCCATGAACATGAAGGGCATGTTAAACATTACCTTGAAATGACACAAACTCAACTGTTCGAGATGTTTAAAGTTTCCCACGTAGAGCTAAGGCTTGGGCAAAGATCTTTTGAAAAATGCAAGCCTTGGTATGTTAGAATAAATAGAATCCGGAACACTTGTTGTTGTAGATACCACATAGAGTTTGATCTATATTATCATACATTTGCACATATACATCGTTTTTTGCACCCTAACCATGTGCAGGAATGCTCAAGTACAGTACCGCCAATGTCATCTAGAGATTTCATCCATAGCATAATGTGTCCGAGGCAAGATGGGAAGACCCATTACTTAAAACAATGTGTAGAGGGTTCTTGCAACAATTGTGGTGGGCTATCTTTATGGTCTGATTGCATCCATGAGAGTGAAGATCAAGCATTTGGTAATGCAATTGTCAAGAAGCAAAACTTTCAGTATGAGACATATCAGCTACGTGATGGGAAAGAAAGCAAGAAGATTAAATTGGTGACTTCATAGGTGACAATCTACACGAAACATGTTCATTTAACTGAGTGTACATTGTTTATATGTTGTTTTATAACATTGTTTTAAATATTGATGTATATTTTAATATTCATGTAAATATTTTTATGTTGTTTTATAACATTGTTTATTTTTTTCCACCAGGTGCAAGTATGTGATTTTATTCCAGAGTTCCGTGGAAAGATCGAACAGTACATTCAGCATGTCGATATGGCACGGTGGCAAGATGAGCAATTCAGAATATGCTGGGACACCTTACCTCTTGGAACAATACTATCAAAGGTTGACTTTGAGGAAAATTACACCCTACAACCACAAAATGAAATACAAAGTCAATACTATCACTCATAGCAGGTGAGCTTAATGGTCCATATCACTTATCGACATGGGCCAGATAACAATGAAGAGAAATGTGTGATATTGAAAGAGAGTCACTTTTACATCAGTGATGACTGGACCCATGACATCCATTACATGCAACATTGCTTTCAGCTGTTCTATGATCATGTGATAGCTATGGATATACGATTTTATCGTCATTTGATTTGGTTAGATAGTTGTGCTGGATAGTTCAAGAATGCACGTGTATTTCAATGGTTGTGTTTGTTGCACATAAAATACAAGGTGCCACATACATGGAACTACTTTGAAACAGGTCATGGCAAAGGAGAGCACGATGGTGCTGGTGCATGCATAAAAACTACCCTTCAAAGGGAATAGATGAAGTTTACAGGTGCTCACCTTCGAGACGCTTCATCTATAGTCGAATGGTGTGCATCTGTGATGGGAGAACAAGCAACAAGGAAACACCTAGTGCGGAGAATATTCTGGGAGGTGACAGATGTGGACCGATCCCAAACACATCGGGTGAACACAGTGCATGGAACTCGAGGTTTTCATTCAATTAGAAGCTCAGACAAATCGGCCCTACAAATTTGGACAAGATTGAAGGATTGCTTTTGCAGTTCCTGTAGCATAGATGAATGGGATGATTGTGAGTATACAGATACAGTTGATACATGGGATCGAGTGACACTTGGCATTGATTTCAAGGGGGTTAATGAAATAGACAATTTGGAAGATGATCGGACATATATTTCTGCATACTATGATCACATATCGGATCTCATACAAGCAGGTACAAAAAAGTAAATTAGTAGTACCTAAATCAATACAAGCCCTTACATTGAAAGAAATTTTATTTATGTTACATGCAAGACCTTTTTTAATATTTATGTATTTTTAACCTTTTTCGATTTCCTTTCACAGGTCAGATATATGCAGTGGTTGGCCCAAAAAATAATGAATGGGGTTCTGACTATTGGTTGGCACGTTGCTTAGAGGGGAAAGAAACCCTTCTCGAACCTGTTACAGATGATGAAAATATCGAATACCCAACTGGCTCGATGGTTATAAAAGGGGAGTACTTGACACTAGCAACACAACAAAAAAGGAGGGGTGGGTATGTATATCAGGATTATAAACCAGGAGCTATTGTATACCACTTCACCAACCTGGTAGTTGGTATAAACATCAAGCTGCCCACAATTTCAAAAAAAAAAAAAGTCACATGTACAATACTTGCTACCTCACTTAGAGCATGAGAGATTGATGGACACCATTGGCAGCAGAGATGATCCAGATGGCCTAATCGAGTGAGTGCATTATCAAGTGTTACTGGACAATTTATAAACACGATCCTACAACCTCAGGTGAGTTATCTATAAATAATGTTTGCACATTTTCCTTATTTTCTTACGAGAGTACTAATGTTTAGCCGTTCCTGTGCCTAGGATACAAACACTATTTATGGCACATTGGAGGCACCAAGAACAACCGGTGTCTTTAGACACCACCAAATACAAATCGGAAAATAACATGCTCTCAAGTCAAGTTTATCTTCGTCATATTCATATTCCAAAAGTTCTCTTGTATGTCAAGTTTATGAATATTTATGCCCATTTTTACATATGACCAATAAACCTTAAAACTAGCAATGATCAACAAGTATGATAGTTCTCTTCTAACTTCTTTCAATACCTCATTTTGTTTCTACATCTTAGTCATGCATGCATGTGAAATTCATGTACATGGCATCTTAGTATTATGCATTGTCTAGTTCATGAAACCCTAGTTGGTTTGTAATTTGTACGTGTAGCTTAGGCATATTCTTGTTGGATTATACGTTGGTACAAGAATAATATAGCCTGTGATCTCTAGACACATAGTGTTTTCTTAATGCTGCAACATGTTTTGCGGAGTTGACCCAACAATGCGAGATTGCATTGATGGAAACTGAGCAAAACCCTAGTTTATGAAATGAATGCACAATGAAGTCATTGGACCATGTAAACACGGAGGAGAGGCTACCTAGAGGTAATCGCATGCCAGGAGAGAAACGGAATCGACGGTTCGTCGATTCGACCTCCGGTTGCCGAGTTATGTCGAGTTGCAAGTCGCATGAAAATGTCGTTCAGGGACACTTGGTGACTTTCTGTCCGGGAGCGAAATAACAAATGGAGCGGCAAGATTGCATGCCGTTGGCTCCTAGTAGTGTGTATGGGAAATTTCGACGTGGGACCGCTGCCAACACTGGCTCAATGGAGTGTTTTGCGGAGTTGACCCAACAATGCGAGATTGCATTGATGGAAACTGAGCAAAACTCTAGTTTACGAAATGAATGCACAATGAAGTCACTGGGCCATGGAAACATAGAGGGGAGGATAGTTAGGGGTAATCGCATGCTAGGAGAGCAATGGAATCAACGGTTCGTCGATCCAACCTCCGGTTTCCGAGTTGCAATTTGCATGAAAATGCCATTCAGGGACACTTGGTGACTTTCTGTCCGGGAGTGAAATAACAAATGGAGCGGCAAGATTGCATGTTGTTGGCTACCGGTAGTGTGTATGGGCTTGTAGAGTATGTTCATGTTCCTTATCATTACCTATCAATTTAGCTATAAAACATCCTCGCTTTCCTCCAACGATGTAGGTTATGTAGACCATCCATGATTATCTGTGGTTAAACCAAATGTGAAACATGAGGTTGTAGACATAGAACTAGGGATAATACACACTACGGAGCTAAGTTAGATAAAGTGCCAATGTGTATTCCATGCCTTGTGGTATAAATGAATGTGTCCAAGGGGAAGACAATGACTACAAGGAATGTGTTTTTGTTCTATATAAGCCCTAGGAAAAACCTTAGGGGTGAAGTTTAACCCATGGGCTAATTTTAGGCAGTGATCAATTGTTGAGAGCTTCATTCTAAATCCTGCTTGGCCCATGGCCCATTTTTGCTCTTCCACTCAATTTCTTATTTTTCTTTCCACGACACCCCAATGAGATTGGAAAATATTCAGCTAATCACAATGGTTCTATAGTTTTCTGGGTTCTCCTTTTATCCTCCTTGAAAGATGGGGAAAATAAGTCTTGTCATCCAGCCTTCTGGGAAACCTTCCACAAGCATCTGGTGGATTGTGACTGTGATGTTCTAGCTATACATTTCTTGCTTCCATTTCACGTGCTCTTCCTGGAGCCCAAACATGTATTTTTCCTTTCTTAGTGCTGGCCTCTTAATGCCTTCTTGCACGTATCTGTGATGACCATTTCCACTACAATGATTTTTGTTGGACTTTTTCTCTTGGCAAGACTTTTATAGATACTTTTGACATGGATCAACCATTGTTTCCCATGATGTCACTTTTGTACAAAGGCTTCAATTGGATCCCCTGATGATGGGTGGAGTGTCCACTGGAAATGTTGGTATGTTTCAAAGCTCAAACATAGTTCAACTCCAGAAAATTTAACTACTCATATCTCTTGTACTTGTTCCTTCACTTGCAGCTCTTTTTAGAATAAATTTGGGTTTTTCTCCATCCCCAACAATTCATCTTGTCTGATTTTTACAAACCTATTCCTTTTGAAGTTTTACTACTTGCTTAAAAATCTATAGGTTTTATTTGTCTTGTTCTTATTATAGATTTTCTTCACTTTGTTGCATTCTTCATTTAGCCAAGCTTAAACAACTCTCCCGTTTGTAGAGTGATTTTCCCAATCTACCGCTTGAATATCACTTCATTTTGATTATTTAATTCTATTCGCTTCCACTTTGGTTGCTGCCCTTTAACAGACATCCCTTTTGGTTACATAATCTCCACAAACAGTGGGTCATGGTCATAAGTCATTTCTTCCTGACTTACACAGATTGTAATGTTCATGACTTAATCTATGCTGCTGGCTAAAAACATGACATAATCCATCACACTTTGCCCAATATGAGTGAAACAAGTGGCTTCTTCCGAGCCCCTCCAACAAGTTAGTCTACTGCATATGATTAAATTGTGGGCATTGGACGTGCATACATTCCTCTCAAAAGGGGTGATTTCCTTGTGTGTGAGAAAAAAACTCTCTTAAAGTGGAATAATTTTAAACGATGTCTTGCATACACTTTTGTTCTTGCATATGGTAGTTAGTGTTTCACCGGACTCCACAAAACTGACCTGCTATTAAAATTACAAGTTAGTTTAATGTTGGCCCACTAACATTTAATGTGACCTTTATTACAAACATTTATTTGAGCATTATCACTCCTACATGTTTAAAATTATAAGCATGTGTGAAAAGAAAAAGGTAATGATGTTATTTTAACATGTAAAATTAATCTGGGTTAGATATTAAGTTGAAGATCTATCCTCTTTTGGGTACATATTTCTGAAACAATTATGTAATATAAATACATGTTATTGTGCTATACATGATCATCAGATTGAATTGAGGTTCTTCCTTCTTCTGGGGGTCTTGTTTTGCTTGCTCTTTTTAATCAATATATTTAATGTTTTTATATTAATGGGAAGCACATGACAATAAGGTGCCCAAATTCAACCTTTTAAGTTGAACTAGAGAATTTTGATTCATTTTCTATTCAAAAGATTTTTAGTCTTGAAATTCTGATTGGATAGGATTATTAAAATTAGATGTGAAATAGTTGGCAGTTATCTCATTTGTGCAAGCAGCAATATCATGACTAATATATTTCCACTTTTAATCTGCTTATGAACTTTTCTATCTCAGTTTATATGTTGAGATGTGAGTTTTGTCCTATTTCAGGAGGATAGATTGCAAACATTCAAACTTCCAAGGCCAATTTTGTGCATTGGGGGAATATTGCAGATTGAACTGCTAGGTAGAGTTCAGAAGCAAGAAATGGATGGGTTATATTATATATGGTGAGTAATCAAGTTGAATGATTGTGTCTCTTGTCATTTCATTATAGTTAGGAATTGATATGAGCAATTGAATTTGCTAGGCTTGATGTGCCTTTGAGATCCATATTATTTTTTTAATGTAAATCTCTATTGAAATTAGAGTGATGGATTGGCCATTTCTAAGAAGTGACTAAGTCAAAATGCATTGGATTCTCTTCTTTATTTTATTTTGTCTATATAGTTAATATTGCTTGCTTAAAATATTTGGAATTGGTTTTGCAGTGTGTGCCATGTTCAAGTTGTTGGAAGACTTAATGAGAGACAATATTAAACAAAAGAATATGCTTGAAACAACAATCAATCCTAGTTATAATAGTTCCACAAAATCATATTCCAGCCAACCATACCAAACTCAAAGATAAACTGGTATTTTTATTGCATTCTTGCCTCTTCACAATACAATCAGAATCTGAAAATGAAGTAGAAGACCGTAATCTTTTATTAAAGATAACAACACAAGTACATAGCATATATCAGAACTGAAATTAGGGTCTAGAAAATGACTGTTATGACAGCAGCAATATTCCCAGCATGAGAGCGAATAGGACAAGGCACAACAACACCCTTACAAATGATGATGGCCGCTCTAAATATTTCCTCAAGAAGCCTCAAATATTTTTTTTTTATTAGAAGACAATGGTTGTATTATTGGACCCAACCTAGTTGATAAGGTGAATCCTGTGGGGTAGTAGGAAGTTGTAAGCACGATTAAAAAAGGTCTAAGAGATGAGGTTCTTTTGGATTCCATTTCTAAGGACTAGAGTGGCTACTTGGTATTTGATTTAATAGTTGTGAGTAAAAACGAGTGCTAGAGTTGAGTGGGACTAGGAATGTATCATCAATAGTAAGGATGGGTTAGTTGTAGTATGATTGTAAAGATAAACAAGTTTAGGAGGTGAAGAAGGTTTAGGAGAGGAAGGGGCTATGAAAAGTCACTTGTTTGTTCATTAGAAATTAAACTTCTAGATTGGGCTTGTCACTATAAGAAACAACATTCACATCATCATACAATAAGGCATCTAGAGCCTTCCTTTCTATACCGAACACATTAGATTCATTATTTGCAATGCCAACTCTTCTCCAACAAACACAAATCCATAAACCTAAAAACATATTCAAGCATATATCTGCAAGGCATATAATACACATGTCTCCATCCCATATCAAGTCAACCATATATAGGTAAATCTGAACGTTGCTTTATATTATAGATGTACATGTATAATGTTTTAAAAAATGGCATGCCATGGCCATAATACAAAATTGTGGATCATACTGTACATCTGTGTGTACATACAAACAAAACAATACATGTACATGTATTCCCCCTATACATGGATTCTATATGTACTCCCCCTATACATGATTTCTATTTATCCCCCTTTTCACTGCCAATGTCAGTGGCTAATGAGAAGTCTATCTTTCTTTTGCAGCTGCTCGATGGCGTTCCCCAACGATCCGCAGGAGGACGCATTCTCAATATCAGAGACTGCACACAAACCAAAATTTGTTACAAGTTAGTTTACCAAGCTATAAAAATAAATATTACATGATGTACATTTGTTCAAATTCCAAGCAAATATAACATTTTTACTTACCATGTGTGTGTAAGTCCTCGACACTAAAACTACATGTACTTGGGTGGGGGGGTGTGCAGGGTCATCAGTGGCCCCAATTGGGTGCTCTTCAGGCACCACTAGCTCAGTGGATGCCTGCAAAAATTAACATACATGTCAATGTCAATGTCAACAAATACAAAGAAAACAAGACATATATACTACATGACCTTACAAGGACATACAAGGGCCTTTTCAAAGAAAGAGAGACATGTACACATGTACCTTTGGGGGGGGGAGAGGTGGGTCACCAACAACGTTGATTTGGTGCTCTTCAAGCACCACTGCATCACTAGATGCCTGTATAAAGTAACATATGGACCCATGTCAGCAAATACAAAGAAAATGAGACTATATATATATATATATGTACTATGTATGGATGTACAATGACCTTTTCAAAGAAAGGGCTCCACATACACGTACCTGGGGGGGGGGTGAGGTGGGTCACCAACAACGATTTGGTGCTCTTCAAGCACCACTGCATCACTAGATGTCTACATAAAGTAACATATGGACCAATGTCAGCAAATATAAAGAAAATGAGATTGTATATATATATGTACTATGTATGGACGTACAATGACCTTTTCAAAGAAAGAGCTTGACATACACGTACCTCGGGGGGTGGAGAGGTGGGTCACCAACAACGTTGATTTGGTGCTCTTCAAGCACCATTGCATCACTAGATGCCTGCATAAGGTAACATATATATGTCAATGTTAGCAAATACAAAGATCTAACAAGACTACATATATATACTACATGGACGGAAAATGGATTTTTCAAAGAAAGCGAGACATGTACACATACCTGGGGGGGGAGGAAGAGGGTCACCAGTGGGTGGAATACTAAACATTGGCCCTAATAGATGGTCAAAAAAACCTGACCATAACCAGGCTACGTAACAAAACATACAGATACAATTAGAAAATTTCTTTAAATAATTAAATGCATATACATGTTTCCAATCATTAAAAGCATATAATTAAAAGCATGTAATGAAAAGAATACCTGAGTCTGGGAATCTTCCTCTACATGGGAGGGACTGACCTGGGATTCCACAAACTCATCGTTCCCACCCTGCATAAAACATATTCTATCGAGTTTAAGATGTATTTAATGTTGGAGTCTCTAAATTATAAATATGTAAATTACTCGATGACAAATTAAAAATGAAGTTCTTACAGCTAATGGTGAAGCGCAAAAATCATATGCAGCATTGACCACTGCATCAATGGCATCAGCATCAACGGCCGGATTACATGAATCTGGGGTGTCATTGGACACCAGCTGTATATTTGTTCACGTAAATTGTCAGATAATTATTCAAATAGAAATATATTACTAAACAATTGAAAACTGTGATATAAAACAAAATTTATATACTATGTAAAGAATGAATGTTACTTACATATCAGAGTAATCCATCGCCCTGGAACTTTGAAGCAGGCCCATAGCATATGCTTCGACACGATGTGCAAGGGTGTGGAATAACCCGATGCTCTGAAGACTCCACGTCACCGGTGCGATGTGTATCTCTGGTTTGGTCTGGGGACCTAAAAGGTGGATCCTGAATGTGAGATGGTCCAACCCCAGATGGGCCTACCTTGAAAGTGCCAACCTCTTGGCCTACATTACCTTGGACAATAGTCCCATGCCGAAGCAATGTATCAGACAAATCTAATAAGGACTCCTGCGTATCATCAAGAATTGGACCGGCTGGAGGATATAACCGAGGGAGGTTTGGTGTGCGTGGAGGGCATCGCACACGGTTAGGATCGGTCCTAGCCCCTTCCCTATCTTGGGGCATCCCATGACCCACACCCTGGAACTCTAAAATGTCAAAATAGTTAACATGTTTCCCCAGGATAAATTCTGCATACAGCTTCCTAAGGAAATAAAACAGGATGTCTCTATTCCTGTGAGGGTCTTCATCGAAGACCATGTACCAGTGATCCATCCAATTGGCTTTAATATTTGGTTCCACGCACTAGTCTATGGAAATGTGAGGTCAACTGGTGGGTGGAACCAATCCGGTGCTGGGGTCCCGGAATAAGAAAAGCAATTGGTCTTTGGTTATTTTTAATTTTTTGACATCTTTGTAGCTCAACCCAGTGGAATAGTATTGCCTCTCGGAATCTCTGTATGAGCAAATGTTGTACAGTGCTCCCTGGGCATTGGCAATTGTATTTGTTATGGAGTCTAAGGCCTCTGCTAAAGATTGTCTTAAGTGGTCCCCCCCGCTAAAGAGTGAGCTAAGGCATCTAAGTGAACCCAAATGAGCCAAAATATCAGAATTACAGTCGTGTTCCTCCTCCATTGGTGGGTTTGTGTCTGGATTTTGGTTTGGGTTTGGGTTTGTGTCTTGATTTTGGTTTGGGTTTGGGTTTGTGTCTGGGTTTCTGCTCTTTGTTAAGAACAAAACAGTTCAATTTCAAAATTTAATTAATCAATTTCATTGTTTTTTTTTTAATACATGTAACAAATTTTATTAAATTGGTTTAAAAAAAAACAAAAACTAGTTTAAATTAACAATCATAATAACAAAAAATTCAAAACGAATTAAGAAACTAGTAAATTTCTTGTCACCCACCTTCCATTTTTGTCGAATTGTGAAATGGCTTGCCTCCTCCTTCTCTCAAATGCAAATCGATAGGTGCGTTTTTTCGCCTTCCCGATATCGCCGGTCCTTCACTGTGTAAATTGGGAAAATGAGGCCGCGGGCACTGTGATATATATATATATATATTTGCATTACAAATCGCACATGCGATATATCGCAAGTGCGTTTTTTAACTTTATAAATGAATTTGGGACCGATGGCGCGGGCACTGTGTTTTATTTATTTTTATTTTTTTGCATTGCAAATCGCACTTGCGATATATCGCAAGTGCGTTATTTAACTCTATTAATCCTAAATATATAATATGAATGAAAATGAGGCCGGGCGGCCACTCTGTTTTAAATTTTTTTGTTTTTTTGTTTTTTTGTTTTGCATTATAAATCGCACCAGCGATATAGCGCAAGTGCGTTTTGTAACTCTATTAATCCTTTTTATATGAATGAATAAATGATTGGGGATTTCCTTTGACTATTAATCCTCTATGTATGAATGAATAAATGATTGGGGATTTCATTGGACCAAGGACGAGGGAGACAAGGACACATTGAATTCTACAAATCCTTAATTAGTATGTCGAAATCCCATCATTTGGACCTTGATTTTTGCCAATGTATAAGGATTTTCACCCCTTTCTCCTTGACTAGGGAGGGACAATTACAACTTTGTCACTCCGTGCAAGCCTACTAGGGAGTGATAATTACAACATTTTCACGAGCTATGTCTTGCCTTAGGGGAGCGATAATCATGTTTGCACCATTTGAGCCTAGACATCAAGTGAGGCCTTGCATAGCCACCTAGGGATTTCTTTTGCTTGCGGTTGCAACACTCAACCACCTGAGCTAACCCTCTGGGATTTTGTGTCACAATTTCTCCTTTGCTATTAATGGTATTTATATTGTATAAATTTATGGAGCCCCTTTTATCTTCCAATGGTTTACCAAACAATCAACATCCTCATATAAAATTATACTAGATATAGAGTAATTCGAGGAATGCTCTTCTCCTTCATGTTAATTATCGTATGCTTGTGTAGAATACATAGTTAATCAAAATAAAGTTTCATCGAAGAAAAGAACTCAAAATACCTTAGGATGTGTATTATAAACTAGTAATGTTCATTATAAGTATTGATTAGAAAACATCATTACCAAAATGTGTTACTTTATCTCTATGGAGTTTATTTGTAATTGAATTACCATATTTGTAGTCATCAAATATATTTTCATAAAGAGATCACGTGAGTAATGAGATAAAGATAGAGAATAGTTTTTTTCAAATGTCTAATTTTATATCTTTGTAGGTTAGGGGCAAATAGGTTTGAAGGGAGAAAAGGTAATGGTAGAAGAGAGGAAGTGGGTTGCTTATTTTTATGATCTATAATAAGAGATATTAGCCTCCATTTTAATAACTTTAGTTGATATAGTGGGTGCATGGATGGGGGACATGGTGTGGTTGGATAAGCAACGAGGGAGTTATATGGAGAAGGGTATGATAGAAGACATCAAAGGAAGAAAAAAAATTAGAGGAGAAGATATCGAAACAAGAAATCAATTTAGTGCACAAATTGTACATGTGACATTAGTTGTAGAAGAGATCCATGGTGCCTTATACAGAAAGATAACATCTCAAATAAAAACGGATATAAGACAAGAAAATTAATGTTTCAAATCATATGTAGTATTCACATCTAGAGAAAAAACAAAGTTTGTATATGGTCCCCTCTCTCATAAATCAATTGAATCTCTCTAACTATGCCTTTGCAAGTAAAATTATATGAATAGAGACAAAAGAATTAGTACAATAAATGAAACTCTAATCATTCAAACAAACGGAGAAAAAAAACAATAAACACAAATGATGGTGAAATAAGAAGACCATATGAATCGAACCCTAGTTCGACTACAACTTTGAAATATGGAAGAGATATGGAGGGATTCAATCCTTTTAGAGGAATGAGAGGAATTAGGATTACATATACCATTACAGATCATGATTCCCACTCAGCTCTTTCCATTTATTGATATAACGTGCAGCTTAGTACTAATTCCTGAATATAGCATTGGTAATGCTTATACTTGCTAACAGAGTCTGATTTATAAGTAATTAACTCTATATTTTATAACCTACTCCTTACTGACCAGAGATGGCATATCTTAATTTGAGTAATAATAGAATCATTTTCTTACATGCAATGAGAATCCCCTCCTAAGCATTATAAAAGAGTTAATTTATTATATGAAACCCTTTTATTAATAAACAACCCGGAGGGACTTTCCTAAGGTATGAGGGGAAGGACAATTTAACTAGAGAACATTATACATTTTACTAATAAATCCAATTTTAAAGTCACATATCATCGAGGAACATAGGGTGACCATGTAAAGTTGTCATGATGGGACTCTCTTACAAAAAGGCTAGTTATAGTGATCAGAGAGTAGGATGAGTTGAGGAGCCATATGGATGTAGAAGAAAGGTGGGTTACTAAGTTTAGATAGAGCATTGATATTAACATGCCCACTACAAAATAAAATTTAAGATGATCATTGTGAAAGAAAATAAAATTTAAGATGATCCACATGATCAAAATCGCAGTTTCGTTATAACGCAAGTGGGATATATCGCACTTGCGATATAACGCAAGTGGGATATATCACACTTGCGATTTGTAACTATTAAAAATGCATGTCCGATTTATCGCATATTTGATATGAGCTAACTAACATTAGCCTCGATTTTCGATTCGGGTTTGTCCGAACCTAACCACAATAACACATATGCGTTATGGATTTCAGTTTCGGAGGTGCGTTTTTTATTTCTATAGTGTCATTAAAAAGTGGAACCAACTTCGTGCGAGCGCCCTGTAGCAAGTATTGGTGGGTGCAGTATGAGTACCACAGTCCACTATTGAGAAGAGGTCATGTCTTATAGAGTTACATAGAAATCAATGCAACATAGAATGATGAATGAGATAAGTTTGCAGAAATAATCACAATGAGTATTGGTGCACAGAGTGAGAAGCTCATAACCTAGAAACAATTTTTTTTTTTGTTTCAACGTGTACACAAATCTTCCAATTTCTTTAATTTCATGCATTCAAAACTCTTTTATATAGTAATAGTAAAGTTATTATGTGCTATAAAAATGTATAGTAGTCTTGATGTTTGCATAGGAATATATAGTCATAAATGTTTGAAAACGCCTTTCTTTCAAGAACTTTATAAAAGAGTTATTGTGAATGTGATTTTAATAGAAGCATGTATGGAGCAGTTCTTGTGATTGTATTTTCGAATGAATAAGAAAGACCCTAATAAAGGTGTGAATTATTTGTTCCATATTTTTGTGTGTCTATTCTGGAAATATATTCAATTTATTTGATGATTCACCCAGGCTTGTGAAACATGAAAGAAATTTTAAATTAATTAAAAAAAGCAATTTCAAATTATCAATAAGTTTATTGTATGTGAAAATACTTATTAAGAAATTAAAATAATTTATATGGTTTTCATTAAGAAGTAATTTATATTTTTTTTCAAACTATTGATTATGACAAATCTATCAAGCATAGATCCATACTTTTAATTTAATATTTTTTTTTAATAATATGTTAAAAGAAATTTTAAATTATAAATATGTTTACTCTATGTGAGAAACATTATTCAGAAATTAAAGTAATTTATATGGTCTTTTAGTAGGAAGTAACCTAGTTTTTTTTTGGTAGTAAATAAAATGCATTCATGATATAACACATTATGAATTCATGAGCCCCTGATGTGTGCCTATGAGAGCCATTCACAAAGATCCTTGAGTTAATAAGGGTCAAATTTAGAAGAAGCGTGAAAACTTTTTCTAATTTTTTAATCATTTTATTTCATTTCCATCAAATTATAGATTTTACTATTTTTTTATTTCAAAACCCTTTCAAAAATGAAATCTACTCTACTGTAAACAAATTTAATGAAGACTCAGCTAATTGTAAACTATTGTTTGGTAAAATAGAAACAAAGATAAATGTAAAAAAATAGGAAGATTTAATGATTCACCAAGGTTTGCAAATTATTGTAAAATAAACTATTGTGACATTGATAAATATATAAACAATGATAATTAATGTGAAAAATTAACTGTAGATTTGTTGATAACAATTGATACTTTCCTTTAAAAGTTTCCAACTGTCCACCTTCAATGATGTTCTTTTTTGGATGATGTAAGTGTCTATTGCAATGTTTATGATTTAATTAATCGAGTTCTTCTTACCCAAATGTGGGTCAGTTGGTTAAATTCAATTCAAAAGACACGACTTTTTGAAACACTTTTTCAATTACTTTGATAAATGTTTGGTTTATTTTTTTATATACTTTGATAAATTAATTTGATTATTAAGCTATCAAGTTATTATTATGTTTTGATTATTAAGCCGACAAGTATTTTTCTATATTCAAATTATTTGATTATAATTTAAGCCGATTATAAGCACGGAAGGCATTACACATCCCCCCCTACAGGGTTGTAGAATGCACCTCTCAGTGCAATTAAAATTTTAAAAAAATAACACGTCGGTTATTTAAAACATTTACAACATATATATACACACACACCTATATATATATAACTACAAAAATTAGATAAGTTAAAACTCTTCCTCAACATTTGCACTTTAAAAAGGGTTTGCACTTCTAGATATTTGATCCCTCTTGGCGCTTGGTAGATCCCCTTTAAGATGGATCTATGCTAGTATATAATACATTTCATCAAATATTCACATATGGAATAAATGTATATATACATTTATATAATAAAATCAAACATATGATAATAAAAACAAAATAATAAATTCTCAACTTGAGATATGGTGAGCATGAGAGATGCAAATTAGTTGTTAATAATTATTTTAATAAAATTGGATGAAATTGAATGGTATTTTTGTTTTATAGTATTTAGTAAATAATTAAAGTTTGGTTTTTATCTATATTCAACCTACACCAAATATTCTACGAATTTGAATTTGTTTCGAATTTCCGTACATGAACTACCAATACGGACGAATTATGCTACTATGGTTTTGTTTTACACCCATTCGTATAAGTGCCAACCGTTCCAAAAATGATCAAGCTTCACAGAGTAGAAAAAATAATTTTGATACCCAATTCAACTCTTGAAATACAAGCAAAGATTAGTTTCAAACATATCAAAGGTATTATCCAAGGTATTACATTTCCTCTTTCATACATAGTCATCCGATAGCCTATGAGTCTACTGACAAACATAACGCTACTTATACGTGTTAGTTTTTTAGAATTTACTTCAATCTGATCTAGGATCTTAACTGAGAGAACAACATGTACAGCATATCTATAGCATATCAATGATGGACACAATAATGCAAGCACACAAGAGACACAGAGTTTACTTGGGAAAACCATAAAGGTGAAAAACCCCAATAACTTCCTCAGAGATAGATAGAGCAATGATACAACCCAAGCATAAGAGATAGACATCTCCTAGCAACAGCTTCTCCTCCTCCACAAGTGCACCACTCTCCAAAGAGTGTGTGTGAGAATAGCATGATGAAATAGAGTGCCTCCCGCACTCTATTTATACTTGACTTGCCTAATAAACTTTACTAGGTCAGCCTCAACTTAATGTTGGTTGTGGAGCCAGATCTTCTAGTCTCATAGATGATATTGTATCAGCCATGTTTGTACCCTAGTTTTGTATGATCTGTAGGTGTACTATACAGTCACCCCAGCGGGGGGGTGTGGGGGGCCATCGCCAGTTGTTTTTCGGGCCCATGGTTTTGGGTATCTCGTGGTATTTTCCCATTGTATTTCCCTTATAAAATAAAGGCATTGTAATACGGCTAGATAGGATGATGTATTAGGTTTTATGCATTGAAAAGATCTCTGAGATCAGGAGAGAGACTGTGAAACAGAGAAGAGGAAGTGCAGCGATTGTGCTGCATGTTGTATCCCTTCACCTTGCTGGACGGTAATAATAATAAGGACTGAAAAATTCAGTGTGGACGTAGCCCAAGTTGGGTGAAACACAATATATCTGTGTCTCTCTTGTAATGTGTATGTGTGATTATATTTGCATTTCTGTTTATTGTTATTGCACTGCGATCCTATTTTTCTAACAATTGGTATCAGAGCCAAAGGTCTATTTGGAAGCTAAACCCTCAGGAAGCTAGGGTTTCTGGTTAGAGTGGGAGCAATGGCAGAAGAAGGAAAGTTTAAGGTCGAGAAGTTTAACGGCCAAAACTTTGGGTTATGGAAGATGCAAATGGAGGACTATCTGTACCAGAAGGATCTATTCCTACCGTTGGGAGGAAAAGCAAAGCAGCCGACAGCTATGAAGGACGAAGAATGGGAGGTTCTTGACAGAAAGGATCTTGGAACAATACGGTTGAGCCTGGCTTCGTCGGTGGCTTTCAATATCTCAAAAGAAACGACAACAGAGGGTTTGATGAGCGCATTGGATAAGCTGTATGAAAAACCCTCATCCTCCAACAAGGTATTTCTAATGAAGCGTTTATTTAATATGAAGATGTCTGAAGGTGGATCTGTTACTGATCATTTAAATGAGTTTAATACGGTTACAAATCAGCTACGTTTTGTAAGTGTGAACTTTGATGATGAGGTTAGGGCTCTTCTAATCTTGTGTCCATTGCCAGAAAGCTGGAATAGCTTGGTCATGGCCGTAAGTAACTCTGTCTCTGGTTAAAACACCTTGAAATTTGATGATGTTATTGGTGTTATTCTTAGCGAGGAAATGTGAAGAAAAAGCACAGGTGAGACATTAGGTAATGCGTTGACCATGGAGAGTAGGGGAAGACAAAAGGAGAGAGGAAAGAGCCAAGGTAATCGTGGAAAGTCTAAAACTAGCAGATCCAAGTCCAGACTGGGAAAGATAGAGTGCTGGAACTGTGGAAAGAAAGGACATCTGAAGAAAGACTGCAAATCTCTAAAGAAGAAAGGAGATGCACAGAAGGAAACTACCCAGGAAGCAAATGTAGCAGGTGATGTGTTACAAGATGCTTTGATTCTTACATTAGATAATACTAGTGATTATTGGGTAGTAGATTCAGGAGCTTCATGTCATGCTACACCCCATAGGAAATAATTTCATGAGTATGTTCCTGGCGACTTTGGACATCTTTTATTGGGTGATGATGAGCCATGTAAAATTGTTGGAATGGGTAAGGTATGGATAAAAGTTAAGAATGGAACTGATTGGTTGTTGAAAGAAGTTAGGCATATTCCTACTATGAAAAGAAATCTGATCTCAACAGGGCAGTTGGGAGATGGCGGCTGTCTATCTACGTTCGGAGAAAAGTGGTGGAAGATCACTAAATGATCAATGGTGATAGAAAAAGGAGACATAGTAGGTACGTTGTATTTATGTCCTCATAATACTGACCATTCTATCAATTTAGCTTCCACAGGAACAGATACAACATTGTGGCATCATAGGCTTGGCCACATGAGTGAGAAGGGGATGTAGATTCTCCACTCAAGGAAGTTGCTACCGGATTTGAAGCAGGTAAGTTTGGAATTCTGTGAAAACTGTGTTTATGGAAAACAGAAGAGAGTCAGAGTTCTCAGGGTTGGGAAACAGAAGAAGAATGAAAAATTAGAGCTTGTGCATACATATGTATGGGGACCGGCTCAGGTACAATCTCTTGGTGGCTCTCATTATTATGTTACCTTTATTGATGATGCAACTAGAAAAACTTGGGTTTATTGCATTAGACAGAAATCTGATGTGTTTGCTACTTTTAAGAAGTGGAAAGCTTTGGTTGAGAATGAGACAGGAAAAAGATTGAAGTGTCTCAGATCTGATAATGGAGGTGAGTACTGCGGCAAGGAGTTTGATAGTTAATGTTCATACCATGGGATTCGTAGAGAGAAGACAGTCCCAGGAACACCACAGGAAAATGGTGTGTCAGAAAGGATAAACATAACGATCATGGAGCGTGCAAGGTGTATGAGACTGCATGCAGGGTTTCCCTTACAGTTTTGGGCGGATGCTATAAATGCTGCTGTTTATTTAATAAACAGAGGACCTTCAAGTGCTTTGGATGGTGGTATTCCAGAGGAAGCATGGACAGATAAAAAGGTAAACTACTCATTTCTGAGAACGTTTGGTTGTGAAGCATTTGTCCATATTGATAAAGAAAATAGAACAAAGCTTGAAGCTAAATCCAAGAAATGTACCTTTATTGGATATGGGGTTGATGAATTTTGTTATCGTTTATGGGATTATGAAAATAACAAAATCATCAGGAGTAGAGATGTGATATTCAATGAAAAGGTCATGTATAAAGATCAGTTGTAGGGAAAGAAATAGGAAAAGGAAAACACAGAGTACATAGTGCTTGATGAAATTAAAGAAAATGAAGTTCCGAAGGTGCCAAAAAATCGAGAGCAGCAGTAAGTACCTGAAACTCCTGCAACTGTAAGAAGATCTACCAGGTTAAGTAGACTCCCTGAACGATACTCTCCTTCAATGTATTATTTATTGATGACTGATTCTGGTGAACCAGAATGTTATGAAGAAGCAATGCTGGTGGAAACTAGAAAGAAGTGGGAGCAAGGCATGAATGAGGAGATGGACTCATTGGTAGGAAACTAGACTTGGGATTTGGTTCAATTGCCTGCTGGTAAAAGAGCATTGCAAAACAAATGGATTTACAGGTTGAAGGAAGAAGAAGGAAGTAAGAAGCGGTACAAGGCCAGACTTGTTGTAAAGGGGCTTGCACAGAAGAAAGGTATAGATTTTGATGAAATATTTTCTCCTGTTGTTAAGATGACTTCAATTAGGACTATCTTAAGTCTAATGGCGGTAGAAGATTTGCATCTTGAATAGTTAGATGTAAAAACAGCCTTCCTTCATGGGGATTTGGAGGAAGAAATATATATGCAGTAGCCACAAGGGTATGAGGTCAAAGGTAAGGAGGATCTAGTATGCAGGTTGAAAAAGAGCTTGTATGGCTTGAAGCAAGCTCCAAGGCAGTGGTATCTAAAGTTTGACAGGTTTATGATAGAACAAGGTTATAGTAGATGTCATTCTGACCACTGTGTTTATTTCAAGAAGCTAGACAATGGAAGAATTATTATCTTGTTATTGTATGTGGATGACATGCTTGTTGTAGGGTCTGACATGCAGGATATAAATGTACTCAAAAGGAAGCTAGCTAATTCATTTGCGATGAAGGATTTGGGTGCTGCAAAGCAAATCCTTGGTATGAGAATAATGAGAGACAGAAAAAATCACAAATTGACATTGTCTCAAAGTGAGTACATACAAAAGGTGTTGGAGAGGTTCAGAATGTAGAATGCAAAACCTGTAAGTACACCTTTGGCTAGCCATTTCAGTCTAAGTAAGGAAATGTGTCCCAAGACACAAGAAGAGATAGATTACATGTCCAAGATTCCCTATCAATCAGCAGTTGGCAGCTTGATGTATGCCATGGTGTGCACAAGACCAGATATTGCACATGCAGTGGGAGTTAGATATTGCACATGCAGTGGGAGTTGTGAGAAGATATATGAACAATCCAGGTAAAGAACATTGGAAGGCAGTCCAGTGGATTCTCAGGTATTTGAGAGGTACTACCACTGAAGCATTATGTTTTGGACGTTCAGACACTATTCTACAGGGATATGTTGATGCAGATATGGCAGGTGACAAGGATAGCAGGAGGAGCACCACAGGGTATGTGTTTACTGTAGGTGGAACAACAGTAAGTTGGATTTCGAAACTACAGAAGGTTGTTGCACTTTCAACAACAGAAGCAGAGTATGTTGCCATTATAGAGGCTAGTAAAGAGATGGTTTGGTTGCAGAGGTTTATGGAGGAAGTGGGTAAGAAGCAGAAGGATAGCAGATTGTATAGTGACAGCCAGAGTGCCATTCACCTTGCAAAGAACTCAGCATTCCATTCCAGGACTAAACATATATAGCTTAAGTACCATTTCATACACTCTGTTCTGGAAGATGAACTGTTGGAGCTGGAAAAGATACATACTAGCCAGAATCCTGCAGACATGTTCACAAAGGTAGTGACCAGAGAGAAACTGAGTTCGTGCTCGGTTTCAGTTGGACTTCTAGCATGAAGGTGAAGAGGAGAAATTTTCCAAGTCCAAGTCCAGCAAGTGGAGCAGCGGTGGAGTTGCTGTGATCAGTCTCCAAGTGGGAGATTGTTGGTTGTGGAGCCAGATCTTCTAGTCTCATAGATGATATTGTATCAGCCATGTTTCTACCCCAGTTTTGTATGATATGTAGGTGGACTGTACAGTCACCCCAGCGGGGGGGTGTGCGGGGGCATCGCCCCCCAATAGGGTTCCATGGGGGACCATCCCTCCTGGCTGGGGGGTCCAGGGGCAACGCCCCCGAAGAAAATTTTTGGGGCTTTTTTCACCAGCTGTTTTGTGGGCCCATGGTTTTAGGTATCCCGTGGTATTTTCCCATTGTATTTCCCTTATAAAATAAAGACATTGTAATATGGCTATATAGGATGATGTATTAGGTTTTATGCATTGAAAAGATCTTTGAGATCAGGAGAGAGACTGTGAAACAGAGAAGAGGAAGTGCAGCAATTGTGCTGCAGGTTGTATCCCTTCACCTTGTTGGACGGTAATAATAATAAGGACTGGAAAATTCAGTGTGGACATAGCCCAAGTTGGGTGAACCACGATATATCTGTGTCTCTCTTGTAATGTATATGTGTGATTATATTTGCATTTCTGTTTATTGTTATTGCTCTGGAATCCTGTTTTTCTAACACTTAACCACATAACACAAAGCTGACTAGGCCGACACCCTATAGGGTGGTCTAATAACCCTTTGACCCACATGGCTGACCCCAAATAGGGTGGTCTAATAACCCTTCGACCCACATGACTTATACAGGGCCGACCCCAACAAGGTGGTCTAATAACCCATCAAGTATAAGTTACAACACTTACAATATAAATGACGACACTTCCATATAGAGGAATAATAACATCTCTATAGGAATACAAACACTTCCGTATAGAGGAATAATACCATCTCTATAGGAGTACAATATACATATATGAAATACATTCCGAAGTTACATATACATCAACACTCTCTCTTAACTAGGAAGGTATTTATCGACACAGGTCTTCTAGCACAAGTCTTCTTATCTGGATCATCGTCAGTGGATAATCGTCATCAAGTCATCGCCATCATAACTGCTGCTGCTATCTCAATCAATCTCTGAATCTGCTTGTCATAGGAAGTTCTAGAGAGCCAATCCTTTTTCATACCGGATGTAGGCCCACCACCTACAGGTCTTCATCATCACTGGCCATACTGTGGAATCCTCAGGACTTATTACGTGCATCACAAAACCTCGAAAGAGCATCCCAGGACTGATTACGAGCACACAACTCAACCTATCGGATCTCCCAGGACCTTTTACATGCTACTGCACAACCTGTCCATGGCCACAGAGTATCACGAAGCACAACCTAGATGCACACACACAACACTTACACTCACCGGCATGGGAGGCCAACCTACCACCATCCGTGAAAGGCTCACTGCACTTACATCAATGACCATGGGATAACCAACCTACCACCATGTCGGAATGGCACAACACTTATATTGCATCCACGAGAGAACACATCTACAACCATGCTCAAATGGCCCCATCACTTATATCGCAGCCATGGGAGAACACATCTACAACCATGCTTGAATGGCCCTAGCACTTATATCGCAGCCATGGGAGAACACATCTACAACCATGCTCGAATGGACCTGGAAATTACATCGTGACCATGGGAGACCACATCCGCAACCATGTTGGAAAAGCCCAGCAATTACATCACGACCGTGGGAGAACACATCTACAACCATGTCCGAAAAGCTCATGTGCATCTGTGTCTTCGGAACTCATAACACATAATCCAATTGATTATGTAATGTATCCACTTGATACATATGATCATCCTTATCATCATCATAGCATCATCCTGATGCATATCTGGAGCAACATCCTGAAGCTCGTCATCCATGATCATCCTGATCATACAATGCATCCACCTGATGCATACACAATATCTGCCTGATACATATCATCATGCATGATCTACCTAATCATACAGCGTATTCACCTGATACATATACAAATACATGATCCACCTGATCATACCTGATACATATCAACATACATGATCTACCTGATCATACAATGTATCCACCTGATACATCTACAGATACATACACATGATCCAACTGATCATATCCAGCATCCAACGTGATGCATACATACATAAATGATCCAACTGATCATATCCAGCATCCAACGTGATGCATACATACATAAATGATCCAACTGATCATATCCAGCATCAACATGATGCATACATACATAAATGATCCAACTGATCATATCCAGCATCAACATGATGCATACAAATACAAAGCAGTAATTGCAGCATCGTCCTGATGCTCATCATCCAGCGCTTATATCCACAGCCATGGAAGGATCCTCCTCTCACCATGCTCGGAATGGCTTCATCAAATGTCTCCATCACTTCTTCCTCGAAGTGTCATTGATCTGAAGGACACCAAGCCTCTCTCTGAAGTACTCAAACTTCACTCTGGCTAGTGGCTTCATTAGTACATCTGCAATTTTCTCATTTGTCACAACATACAGGAGCTTCACTGCTCCTTTATGCACCATATCCCTGATCTAGTGATATTTGATCTCAATGTGTTTCGACCTATCGTGGAACACCGAGTTCTCAGACAGCTTCACACAACTCTGGTTGTCACAAAAGATACCAGTAGCCTCCAGCGGGAGATCAAATAACTCAGACAGTAGCTTCCGAAGCCATACTACCTCACAACTAGCTGAACAAGCTGCAAGATACTCTGCTTCAGCTCTACTCAATGCTACGTAGGATTGCTTCCTGATAAACCAAGAGATCACACCTGATCCCATACTGAAGCAGCACCCAAAAGTGCTCTTCCTATCTGTAGCACTTCCTTCCCAATCCGAATCAACATAACCCTGCAGGTTAAACTTTTGATTCGCATCATACTTGAGCCCATAGTCAACCATACCCTTCAGGTACCTCAGAATATGCTTTACAACAACCAGGTGAACACCTCTGGGATCTGTCAGGAACTGGCTTAATGTGTTCACCGCAAAGCAGATATCTGGTCTCGTGTTCATCAGGTACATCAAGGACCCAATCATCTAACGATACACAGTGACATCAACCGGATCAGATGAAGCATCACACAGAAGCTTCAGGTTCGATGCCATAGGTGTGGCCATGGCCTTGCAGTCCATCATCCCGAACCTCTTCAGGATCTCTACTGCATACTTCCCTTGTCCAAGGAAGATCCCATCTGCACTCTGCCACACCTCCATGCCTAGAAAATAGTGCATCATCCACAAGTTCTTGATCTCGAACTTGGCAGCAAGCTTCCGCTGCGTGTCGGAAATCAATCTATCTTCACCTATAACAAACAGGTTATCCGCATACAAAAGTAGTATCATTGGATTGCCTTCCTCAACCTTGTAGTAAAGGTTGGAATCTGCTTTACTCTTGGTAAAGCCCAAACTGGATAGAAGGCTATCTATCCTACCATACCAAGTTCTGCACATATATGACTTCCCGTCATGTGTCTCAAAACCAAGTGGTTTCTCCACATACACTTCCTCTTCGACTATACCATTCAAGAAAGTTGTCTTGACATCCATCTGGTGTATCTTCCATTTCATCACTGCAGCTAGAGCAAGTACTGATCTGATGGAAGTGTGCCTGGCTATAGGTGTAGAAGTCTCTTCATACTCAATCCCTTTTTCTAGGAGAAGCCATGAGCTACAAACCTCGTTTTGTATTTCTCCATGCTACCATCTGCAGCATGCTTGATCTTATAGATCCATTTGGAAGTCATAGCAGACTTCCCTTCAGGTCTTGGGACTGCATCCCAAACATCATTCTTCATGATCGACTGGTACTCCTCGATCATGGAATTCTCCCGAATTCTGGGAACTTCAATATATTCAATATCTTCAATAGATAACTTTGTTGCTGAAACAAATGTTGTAGTCCTTCTTTTGCAGGTGCTCGTATACGATCTTTCTTACAAAACAAGTTAAATTGCATGATTAGAAACTTCTCATAGTTTTCAGACCAAATTCTTACACATAAAGAAATATGTCATACAGTCATGCAATTATTTTAGTCAATGCTTCAGTACAACATTCATCCATATCCTGTAACTTTCTAGATGCCTTCCAATCTCTACAAGAACATTGTTAAGAGTTTGCACTACTCCCAACATGTCAGTAAAGAGGTTTCATTCTAGATAAGTAGCAATGGAATGTTGTATAGTGCCATAGGCCACTTACCGATCACATGCATATTAGTAGTATATTGTTCATTAATGCAATTATTCTAATATGCCAAAAAATACATAGCCTAATTCTAGGAACATCAGTATATACATCATTGAACAGTATTATTTAAACAATCAAATATGCAAGAAATGATAATTCAAATACTTATCTTTGTTTGGTTGTTGGGTGGACTCCCTCTGAATCTTTGCAACTCCATTCTGATGTGGATTGTGAGAAGTAGTCGACTCTCTCTGAATATCTGCATTCTTACATAAACTACTAGGGTGTGCTCCCTTTTGATCTTTACTTCCTAGATTACATGTCCTTGAACTTATATCTATCCTCGATAACTATGCATGCTTACAAGTATCATTATTGTGATATCCTCGAGATCTCATACATAATCATACATTTATTAGTATATTCTCAATACTATCGAAACACAATAATCTGGATTAATATGTTAGCTGGTTATTGTCTAACATACCCACATGATGTCTTCCTGTTCTCTTAAGTGACTTGTGCTAGTAACCTGCATATCTCATAGGTTAACCAAGTTATACATACCTCGTAAGTAGATCTTCTATGTGATCCATGGCAATGGATGAACCTTTGTCTTCATGTCACCATGGTCATATGGTCTTGAACTAGAACATGATTTGTCTTTCTTGATGTACCTGGATAAGTCATACCTATCGAGATTGCTTGTAATCTTCTTATGTAAGGCCTTAGCCTTATCTCCCTCTGAAACAGGAACTTCTTCACTTATGCAAGTGAGCAATCCATTCTCTTATAGGATTAACCCAATCCACTTGATTTGCGGGAACTGGATCTAGAGCTGGATTAGGATTTGTCAAAGAAACACTAAAAAATTCAAACTTTGAATTTCAAACTTCTGAAAGGATAGAAAGATGCACCTTGATGAGCTGATCAAGCCGGTATACTCAGAATTTGAAAACTACAAGGTCTCACCCCTCAAAATTGCCTTTGAAACTTCTGGATCTTCTAGACATGACACCGGACTAGGGTTTGATAAATCCCACCCTTCTGCCCAATCAAAAGGTTCCATCCAAATCTCTAAGCTTCTATTTTTCTGAGGAGCTTCCAGCCATGGTCACAGATTTCAAAAATTTTCATTTTTGTAGAAGCCCTAATTTTCTACTTTTCCGATCAAAGTCCCGAACTAGGGTCTGATCAAGCCTGGCCTTCTTCCCAACCAAATATTCTGATATTGGTCTCTAAATTTTTATTTTGATGAGTAGCATTCAGCCATGGTCTCCGATTACAAAAATTCCATCTTTCTCCAAAACCCTAATTTCCCGAAGCCATAAATGAAGGTGCTAAAAAATAATTATGTTTTGATAGAAATATGTACCTGATTTTTTCTAATGTAACTACTAACTTTCCAATCCACAGGGTCTGAAACTTCTACTTTTGGTAGCCTGACCTATCATCTTTCCAACCCCATAGGTCTGACCTCAATTGAATTCTCTGAGAGAGAGTTATGCCAAGTGTCGTAACGTGATTTGTTTATGGGATAAAACAAGAGAGCGAACTTGTACGACGTTCCTTGTGTCACTAGTTCAGTTTTGACCTTTAAAAAAGTTACTTGAGAAAGTACAGTCCATGCACTACCTGTCTCTTTTTAAAAAATTTAATTTGGATCTTCGTAGCCCAAGTAAGGACCTTTTTCCTAGGTCACTTGTTTATGACTCAGATCTGGAAGAGGCAGAAACCCTAGATTGTACAGATCATAAAACACAAAGTAAAACGAATTAGAAGTTGTCCTTTGGAAAAAGGGTACATGGGGATCTGATATTCAGATCCGAAAACTTCACCAAAATGGATTTATAGCGAAATTGCTATTATGACTGGATTTTGCTATATCAAGCCCTAGCACCGTAAGTGCAACAAGTGTCATACATGCCATACCATGCCTTCTTTCAGGCTAGCTTTGATACCATGTTAGTTTTTTAGAATTTACTTCAATCTGATCTAGGATCTTAACTGAGAGAACAACATGTACAACATATCAATCATGGACACAATAATGCAATCACACAAGAGACGTAGAGTTTACTTGGGGAAAAGCATAAAGGTGAAAAACCCCAATAACTTCCTTAGAGATAGATAGAGCAATGATACAACCCAAGCATAAGAGATAAACATCTCCTAGCAGTAGCTTCTCCTCCTCCACAAGTGCACAACTCTCCAAAGAGTGTGTGTGAGAATAGCATGATGAAATAGAGTGCCTCCCACACGCTATTTATACTTGACTTGACTTGCCTAATAACCTTTACTATGTCGGCCTCAACTTAACCACATAACACAAAGCTGACTGGGCCGACACCCAATAGGGTGGTCTAATAACCCTTTGACCCACATGGCTGACCCCTAATAGGGTGGTCTAATAACCCTTCAACCCACATGACTTATACAGGGCCGACCCTAACATGGTGGTCTAATAACCCATCAAGTATAAGTTACGACACTTACAATATAAATGACGACACTTTCGTATAGAGGAATAATAACACCTCTATAGGAATACAAACACTTCCGTATAGAGGAATAATACCATCTCTATAGGAGTACAATATACATATATGAAATACATTCCAAAGTTACATATACATCAACACTACGTCCATCCATCAAGATGAAAACATAAAATATTTTCATAGGAGGTATGTCTTACTTATTTTGCATGTAATATTTGATTTCCTGTATATTTTAAGGTTAACATCTTTATGGGTGCATCTTACCTCAAGACAATCCGATCTGAGCATGAGCACATTCAAGTTGTTACCTGGTTGAGCTTAGAATGTTGTGAAAAAAACAAGATCTCAAAAACCTCTTTTTGTCAAGGATCTCAAACTACTCATCACTGTTAAACTGCTCGTCATTGTTACATTCTTTGTAACTTAGTTTAATTTAATTTAATTTATGTTTGTATGCAATTGATTACTGTATATATTTCTTTAATGAACATATGTAGGTTAAATAAAGACAAGGTCTATAAACAATACTTATGTTTCCGTCCTCGTATTTCCCTTTAGCGTCCCTCCAAGGATGTCCTTCATTATTTTGTCATATTAAGCATCAACATAAATTGGTGACTCCATTTGGGAACTATTTGAATGGTACCTTTGATGTTACCTTCATGCATTTCCTTATATCCCATAAAATCATGTAGAATTTGAGGTGAATCTCCTTAAGATGAACGTCTTACAACTATCTAAAATAGGACAGAAGTGCTTTAGAAATTTAGGAAGCACATAATTTAGGCTTCTATTTGAGTCCTCGACAGTTGTGCATCCCCAAATTCTATTAACATGGCTTCTTTTGGTAGTTCCAAGTTTGGTATATAGTCAAATATGGTTTCTTCCTTTGTATTAGGGAGTATGCTTAGTTAGCACAATCTTGATGGTAACCCCAATGTTCCTCAATAAGTCATTAAGAAGTTGGGAATATTTTAGCATGAGATTGATGTTGATGCCACACCATGCTTCTTTTCTTCCCCATTGAATCTATATCCACTTGCAGCTACCACTCCCTTACAAAATTTTAAGGAACATCTTCCTACATCCTCTTGAAAAAACATTACAACCATTAATGAAAAATTTCATCCTATTCCGATGCATGCTCTAATATTAATGCACATGATAAGGATACCTATATGTTCCAATTCATCAACTCATTAGAAGGGGGGGTTTCCAATGGGTTATTTGACCTTTAACCCTAGGTTTATGAATATTTACAATAATATTCCCAAATTTATCCAACCTTTCTAGAAAGCTTCCTTGGTCCACTATTATAAACACCATTATTTTCCTTACCAACAATGGTTGTAAGATATAAGTGTTAATTATATTGGCTGCAATCTATAGACATGCATTGAATTTGAAGAGCAGAATGAAAGGACACGCCTACCCTTAGACCATTCCATATCAAAAATCCATATTTCGTCCATGCTGCAAATAATGCAAGATATGCATAATTGGATGATTTCATTTGAGCATAGTATCATAGTTCAGTCACAACAGGAATTTTCTCATCCTCCTGATCTTTTAGGTTGTCCTGAGATGACATAATCTAATGAATATTCCATTCTCCATTGGTGCCACATATCTCTTTGACTTGTGACCCTTTCTTGTTAGACAAAGAATGAATAAAAGGGAAGAAGGGTATGCCCTCGATAGTCGTTATCAAAGAAGAACTCATTGATGAGTCTATGCTTCTACGAAAAGGTCTTAATCAATTTTCTATAAATAAGGGAAATCGTAAGGACAAGATCATTATGCCTTCTATTCCTAAGCCAAGACCATCACCGATCGTTCAAGTCAAGCTTTCTAGAATTGCATGGTAATCCATGTCTACCTTTCGCAACAATTATCTACCTTATAGCATGGTCATTGATTTAGTAACCTTGAAAGGTAGCACCAATTTCTTAGACATCCTTAGAGTGCCAAGAAACATTAGAACTTGAATAGATCCCTTGATACCCCTTTTTCATCCATGACATATTATAAAACAACAATGCAATATAATACATATATGGTTGATTGTGACAATCAGTTTAGAAAAGAAGTCAACATGACAAAAATAGTGATACTTGAATCCATATATCCACCTTTCTATGTATCAATGAAAATCAAGGGTGGGATTGTTGATTGATGTCTTACAGAAAGGGGATCTTGTCACAACATCATGTCCAAAGAAATCATGTATCAACTTTCCCTAACATGCACAAGTGAAGGTGGGCCCATGGTCATGTTTAATAAGAAATACCAACCCACCATTAGTTATATTAAATACCTCCCCTTAACTATGTGTTCTCATCCCGAGATCAAAACCACATGGAATTTTGTTGTTGTCAATATAGACTTTGGAAATTTATTCATGATCATAGGACATGAATAGAAGCAGTTGAAAGGGTGTCATCTTATCCTAGACGAAAAAGATCTTATTGTGCACCACAATGGGAAGAACCTAATTGTTATGAGATAACCCTAGACCTATATTGAAAACATCCATACTCCACAGATTGATTATATTAAGGTTGGTATCAATACTTACTCTGTCTTTACAGAGGAAGAACAAGAAGTATTTTCCCATCCTTGAATTGATGACAGTTAAGTCTGGCATATGTGGTTTGATCCATCCTCCATCAATGATGTAAATGGTGTCGATGTCATTTTCTTCTCACCTTCTGGTAAACCTTACCATCTTTCTTTCTTCCCGAACATTCATTGCATAAATAATTTTGTGGAATTCAAATCCCTTTCCTTAGGTCTCCAAAAAGCATCGAATTTAGGGTGTAAGCATTTACATTTTTATGGAGAATTTAAGGTTTTCATTAACATGATCAAAAATATTTATAAACCATATAAAATATTTTCTAAAGGTACATCCAAGTCATCGATCACCTCATGGAAGGATTCCTTTCTCTAAACATTACTTATATTCATTATGAGCTAAATATGAAGGATGGAAAAAGAGCCTTGCTCATATATATACCTTCCTGACTACAACGTTCAAATGAAAACCCTAGTTGTGAAATTATTTCCCTATACGACCCCTTTGTGCATTACAATGATGAATCATAGAAGTTTCTTGAATACAATGATGTTATTTTCTTCTTTATGATTGATTAAGGAGAGAAACGCCTTCACCTTATGGGATTATCAATCTCAAAAATAAAATCTATACAAAATGTCTAATGTCACTTGAAGGCATGTTTTCACTAGATGATGTTCCTACGAATCCAAATCCAAATATTGATATGTCCAAGCATAATATTGGCCCTACTATTATTTTCAATCTTTGTTGGGAACAAGAGACAACATTCTTAAAGTAGGATCTTAGTGCACATAGGAGGATAAAAATAAATTACTCTCCAATTTGCATGAATTCAAAGAAATTATGGCATGGTCATACAAGGAGATTAAAGGATTTGATCTCAGTATTATCCAACAATCCATTCCCCTAAAAGAAGAAGCTACATCCATGTGGAAAACAAAACGACATATAAATCCAAATCCTGATGTATTCATAAACAAAGGGATCGAAAATATCTTTAAGGGAAATATTATCTTTCTCATGCACTATTCCAAATTGCTCACCAATCTTGTCCGAGCATAGAAAAAGAATAGTGGCTTTCACTTTTTCATAGATTTTAGGGACCTTAATAAGACAATATTCCACTACCTTTCATTAACACTATCTTGAAGCAATTTGTCGATTATGAGGTGATGCCATTCCTAGATGGATTTTCACCATAAAACCAAATCAATATTAACCCCAAGGATCGATACAAGATCACTTTTACCATTAGATGGGGTACATTTTCTTACCATCGTATTCCTTTCAAACTGGTAAAACTAGTTCGCCACTTTCCAAAGGATAATACTTATAGATTTGCATGAATTGATAGGGTTTATAATCCAAATTTTCTTAAATGACCCGATTGATCATTCCAAGAATAGATCAGCCAACCATTTCGATCATCTTTGTTAAGTTTTCCTTCTGGATATATAAAATTTGGCATTTCCCTTAACCTCAACAAGTTTATTTCTAGTGCTACCAAGGGAAATTGATTAGGGCATATAATTTCTAATAAGGGTGTGAGGATTGACCTTGAAAGACAATCCTCTATCCAAAATCCCCCCTCCCCTATATCCAAGAAAATTTTCCAAGCATTTATCGGAAAAATGAATTTCATGAGACCATTTGTGCCCAAATTTTCCAAAACTATCAATCCTATGATAGTTTGAAAAGACATGGCGTTAAATGTGAATGAACGAGATAAATACACCTTTTTGGGCATTAAAAATTCCATTATACATGCTCCCATCCTAGCAAATAATAATTTCGATTGGGATTTCTAAATATATACCAATGTGAAGGAAAATAATATTTTAGCCATCTTAATCCAACTTAACTTTGATGACCATGAGAAAATTGTTGCAAATTTGAGTCAAAGGATGAAGTCAAGTTTCCTTTGATTGTTAAGTATGCATTAACCTTAGTTGTAAGCATAGGACAATTTCAACATGATGTTCTCGGAAGGAATATGGTTGTAAAGGTCACTCTCCTTACCATGAAGTACATGTTGTCCCAAAACTACCTATAGGGAAATATATGCAATTGGTTGGTTAAAATATAGGATTTCAACCTTGATTTTACCATTTCCAAGACTATTAAAGGTCATGACTTAGCTCTCCTTCTATCTAACCAACCCAATCTTGACTGTATGGATATCAAGGAGGATTACTAGTCCTTTTTTTCTTTGCTCTCCACCGAATATGTTGCACATGGCTTATAATATGGGCACTATTTGCTTGTATGACAATATCATCTATTATCTTGACATACAATCCTTCCCTACCCATAAGAATACCAACCAGAAGAGGAAGTTGAGGCTGGATGTCGTGAAACTCAAAAATACATAAATAAATAAAAGAAATTATTTAAAACACGTGACCGTTATAACAATATAATTATATCTCTAAATTTTGGGCATGTATTATTTGTTGTAGCAAAATTAGATTTTGTCATGCTATGCATAGTTGCTTATACAATTCTTGAATTTGCGATTCGACAGTTTGCACATCCATTGACAATGATCGACGATATCGTCATGCTACCTTCATACCTTCAGGTGATGTTTTGTTAAAATTATCTTGTTCTTTCTTATTAAAGCATCGCTTCAGCCCTAAGCTGAGTTTGGGTCCTTGTTACCAATATACTCTACATGTAAGTGACTGCAAACATAAGGGATACCATGTGTATGGTCTTGGTCCCATGTTATGTTCATGTAATAGTTTATGGGACCCAAGGTATAGCCTTGGTCCTAGGCACAATGTTTAACATAATGAGGATCCAAGGTCTATCCTTGGTTCCTATGTGCAAATATTAACACTACCATAATATGTAACCTTTGATTGCAAGTATATAATAGAAAAATGTTATACGTTTGTATGTTAAGGATTATGGGGTCCTTTTGCTATAGTTTAAACCTTTCCTAACATACAAGCAATAATTGGAAGCCATGATTACTATCGGTTGTGATAAATGGTGGTAATAAATTTTGGTATGTTGGTCGGATTATGTGTTTAATGTGCGTCCCTGGCTGCAAGTTGACAGTGCAATGAGGCTTTTAATGCTGGCCCGAGAATGCATCTCGGTCGTCCACCTGCACAGCGTGATTGCAAAGTTGGGAGTAGGTTTTAATGTGTAAATGAAATGTGTGAACCTTCATTACTTTGGTTGTTTTAGTCTGTAAGTTATGAGAGTCGAAGCTCTGCTCTATCAATGGTAATTTTTAGGGTTCCCGGTGTAAAATCTTGCCCACCGTTTTGATGGCATTCTTCCTAGTTTCTTACAAGGTGTACCTGCATTTTTTCAAAGTTTCAACGGATCCCTGTAGCAGGATAAAACGCCTTCAATGGACCCAGCTACACATTCCTACTTCGAAGCTTCCCCTCACCAAGTAATAAATTTCAGTTTAAACTCAGCAAGTGCTTAATTAAAAAGTTTATAACTTCATAAGTATGATACTGATACCAAGTTGCTTATTTTACAGGCATAGGAGGAATAAGGGTGCAAGGAGGAGTCGACCCCTTGCCCTCTCTGCAACATGTCAAGGTAAGCAACTACACCGCTTGTTTATAAAAAAAATATTCTTATTATTATAGTTGTTAACTTACGGCCGGTTGGTTGCAGTGTTTAGAGAGCTGGCAAGGAAGGCGACAGGGCCACCTCCTCCTAGGGCTGCGTCTTAGGATTTCCAAGGTGAGGAACTTGATCTCTCACTTTGTTTCATTACCATTATTTAATTACCTGAGTAGTTACTGATTGATTTCTTGTGTGACAGAGGTAGCTTCTTGGTTGAGGACCTAAGAAGAAGGGTCAAGATGTTAATTCAAGCTTCAACTTGTGCAAGATAAGTCCCTGAACTTTGAAAATCATCTTCAGGGTTTAAATCCTAACTAATAGAGGGCTTTACAGCTCCTCTGCTCCAGCATTGTCTTTATATGCATTTTTGAAGTTTGTTTGGTGATTAGCATAGGTTTTCGTGGAAGACATCATGGACAGGTTTACCCTCCCACCTGTAACTTTAATCAGTTAATGGAGTTCCATTTGTTAAACTGGATGTGGTTTCCATTTCAAATGGGCTTACAACCATAGGGATGCGAAATCATATTCGACATTGTTTCTTTTTAAAAATTTAATTCTTATTTCAACCCACAAGGTCCTTGCGATTTCTGTGAATAACCCATAATTGATGTCGTGGTTGTAAATTTATGCATTTTTGGTAAAACTCACTTTTGTTCTGAATACTATACTTAAATGATATAGCCATATAAAAATGAGCTAAGATAATAGCTTACAATTTAAGTGTAATCAACTGTAGAGTCGATTTTGATAAATTAATAAATGTTTGTGGTACTTTGCATAATCTCAATTGCCATCCTTCCATGGTCTTACTGTCATTCATGGATTTAAAAAAAAAGGTTATTGCTGCATAAATTCGAGTATTTGATTAGTAACTTGTAGTATTGTTTAATTTAATTAAAGTCTACGGCTGGATTTGATCCAAGATCTAAATCGTCGGCCGCCATAGTTCCGGTTATTGGCTATTAGCGTTAATAAAAGATTGGATATTCGCAACTCTTTTAATTGATCTATTATATATTTTAGGTTTGGTATAATCCAATATGGGATATGTATGTATTTTGAGGATTTCCTTTGTTTTTATATGGCATATATATATATGTGTGTGTGTGTGTGTGTGTGTGTGTGTGATTCGAGTGTTTACAGTGATCCCGATGGATCCTGATCTATCATTCTTGATCTGTAAAATTTATGATTAGTTTTAAAATAGTAAACTCAACCCTCGATTACATCTCTGAATAGTTTTAACAAAAAACAAATTACTAATACTTAAACAATTAAATCTGTTGCTATACACCCATGAATAGAAAACAGAAATGAGATCTAATTACTGTACTACAAGGATTATTTTAGGGGCAAAATTTAGCCCATGGGCTATTTTTTCCATTTTTTTTCCAGATAAAGATTCGCCAATTTGCATTTTTTGAAGCCCCATTTCGCCTAATTTTGATGGGGTAAAATTTTTTCACTCTAAAAATCGCCAAAATATTATATAAACTATAAAAAATCCTTATAAATTGAAATAATTTTAGAAATATATCGCCAAATATTTTATAATTGACATTTTGAGAATTGGTAAGTTTCGCTAAGGTTTATACACTTTTAAATAAGTATGGGTCCTTAAAGTTATTGCTGCTGTACTAGTATATTATAAATAACAGAAAACAACCTAGTAGCAATGATTTCTAAACTAATGCGCGACAAAACTATATTCTATTTGGATGCATAATAGATCAATATCTTAAACAGATATGTAATGGATCATTATTTAATTAGGATGCATAATAACTTCATTTTCTATTTAGACACATAATAAGAATCCTACTCAAGGTTCGATACGAGATAAAACATAAGTACAAATTCCTACTGCAATTACTTTTAAACATATAAGAAAAAGAACAAGGAACCTGGAACCACTGTCGGGAAAACAAAGATGAAATAGTCATTCCTCCCAACCAATTCCTAGAGCAGCCAAGTCTCACTTACTACAGAACCCCGAGCCTGATCGTTGAACCATAAGAGAAAAATCCACTTAATGCGACATCTCTTGCATTATCAGATTCATTCATCGTCTAATGCTAGCCTCTTGCTGCTTATGGACATACTATTATATAGTATTTTTCCTAGGACTTGGTCATTTATGAGCCTCCTGATCTTTAGCACTCAACTAAGAGTTGTGACCTAATTTTGGGGAAGATGCCTCTTGCGCCTTGAGTTCTCACTCAACAGCTTCAGCCACTTGTCTTTTCCTCTTGTGGGTCAGCAATCACTCATGCAACAACTATTTCATTTCTGTCCCCTTTAGTCTTTTTATTTATAAAATAATAATCCATTACATTGTTTTTTTTATATTTTTGACTTCTTGTCAAAAATAATTTAAATAATAAATAAACATAAAATATTCAAAAAGTATTTAATAATACTTTATTTAATCCTGGTGTATTACACTGGAAAGTAGCAAGTACATCATCCTAAACAATTTCATTTTTCGTCAACATATTAATGTCATGCTACTTCAATTCCTTTGTGAAGAACAATTCCATACCATTCTTCATGATTTCATGATATAAATTTAACTGAGTTGGATATTTAACTAATAATGTAACCACCCAAAAAATCATGCATTATGGCTTCTCTTGACTGATGATTTTCCCTGGTTACACATGCCACTAAAAACTCAATTATCTCGATATTCATCCCATGATCGGACTTATTCCTTTCTAAATGGGGGTTATATTTCAATGGACCTATCTCTTCCACCTTCATCTGCCAAACATATATTTATTCTCACTGTAACTAGTTACTTTACCCAATGGGTTGAGACCAATCCTTTAAATAATGCTAAAGTCGAGCAAGTGATAACACTCCTTCATGAAAATATATTTTCTTGATTCAAGTTTCCACTTGAGATTGTTAGTTATAATGGGGTCCTTTCATGTCAAAATAGGTCGTTGGATTGTGTTAGAATTATAATATCATTTGGTCTCTCATTGTCTAACTATCCTCAAGCGAATGGCTTGGAAAAGTCAACAAACAAGAACATGATAAATATCATCAAGCGAACGATTGGGAAAATCCTATAGACTTGAACTTACATTTGACTCATCCTTTATGAGATGACCGTACAACTTCAAAAACCATCCATTTTGAAATCGCTTTCATGCTTGTCTATGGATAAGAAGCTTTCATTTCGTCCAAATTGAGGAGTTTGATACTATCTCCATTTGAGTCTTATCGCCGAGCCTTCCAAGTTGAGGAGTTTGATACTATCCCCATTGTCTAAATATTAAATTCCGCCTTATATCTGGAGGAATAAATGGAATTGTCGTTTGAAGGTTTGAAAAAAGAAATAAGCAATAGTTAAGAAGAGCCATGAAGAGAATTTTAAGGAACGTCTTTTCATGTCAGACAGAGAGTATTATAATGCCAGATAGAGAGTATTATAATGGGACTATGCTCACGTGGACAAAACTAAGCATAGAAAGTTTCAAAAAAATTCGCCCTCAAGAATAATGCTTATTTTCTGAAGGACTTACATGAGATTATTTTCCTATTATGTAAATGGCTTGGTAGCTAGCTTTTATAGAAAAACAAAAAATGAAATGATCATAAAAATAGAAAATAATGGTAAAAGAAAAAAGAAAAATACATTGTTGCTTCTTATTTTTCTTCGAGATATATTTATGTCATTTGAGTTGATTTGTTGCTTGCAAAGTTTGTTATAGTTTGTTAGGTTCTTTTTCTTTTCTAGTTTTTATTTGTCATCTTCTTATATGGTTTCTTTTTTAGGTTTTTTTTGTCATCTTCTTATATGGTTTTCCAATAGTTTGTTGGATTTTGACGTCTTTCATAACCATATATCATATATGCTCTCTTCCAATTGTTTAGTTTTTAATTTTTAGAACATAATTATGTTTAGTCATGATATAAAGGAGAAGATGTCACATGAAGGAAGCATAATTATCGAGTAGTTGATAGTGATGATCCTTTGTTGATAGTGGGATGTGTATTTACTTCTCTACTCATCTTTGAGTTCATACTTGTTTTTTTTTTTAAATTAATATATTTTATATAAAATAATAAAATATTATAAAACATAACATGTAGAATTAAATTATATTTAAAATATTTAAAATAACATAAATTAAATAAATTAAAATATTTTTTCAACGTTTACATTCTAAAAAGGGGTTTTTTTCTTAAGAGATTTGATCCCTTTCTACATTTAATTTAAAATGGTCTAGGCTTAATAAATCCCCATTTAGAATCGTTTTATGTTGATAACCAAAAATGTGATAACCTAACAATCAAGTGATAGCAACTAAGGCTACTTATAAGTCCATCAGTTAAAGTGAACATAAAACTTCTTTTTATCAAACATATGTGTTTATCTTGATGACTATAAAATTCCAATTTCTTATTAAAAATCTTCTATAAATACCTATATGTTTGTCTAATCTTCTTAATTATTATTATTTTTTATTTATTTTTATCCATCTTCTTTTAACACACTATATTATAATAAATTTATTTTAATCATTTATTTCACATGTATATTCTTAAAAACAAATCAAAGCAATTACATTTAGCATTCAAATTTAACTTTATAAAGAAACCGTTCACGTCTATTTTTCGTGCTATTTAACATTACACATGTCAATCAACTAAAAGTTTTTAGTTTACAATAAAGCTCACATCTTAAGAGATTAATCTCTCAAATAGTAACTTTTCTACACTAAGCACATTCTACAATAAGCACATGCATGGCAAATAACAAAAATGTGACATGGTTTTTTTACAAAGCTAATTTTCAATAATACTTAATTGAAGTAAAATTATTGAGCATTGCATTCGCTTAAATACTGAATGAACAACTCTTTTGAATTCATATTATTTAAATAAGTTTGCTTTTATTTAACAACTTATTTCATTTCTTATTTAGTTGGTTCTATGTATGTAGATAGTTTTATTTAGATCATAATTTATCATCACAATTAACATTTTATGTTTCTTTCAATAACATTTGATATGATTTATTACTTATTTTTATTTTATCTATTTTATGATTTTATGCAATTTATTATTGTATATATTTTTCGAATAACATTTGCAGGTGAAATAAATAAAGCTAAGGGATCTAAACAATATTCAGGCTTCCATCCACACCTTCCCCTCGACCAACCCTCTGAGGTTGTCCTCTATTATTTTTTCCCAAATCATCTTGAGCATTAACAAATCCCATTACATGTGCAATGTCTAGCCTTGTGCACACTATCACATACATCAATCTTTCAATTGTGAAACACATTCTTAGTGAGTTTTATATGGATGACCAATGGTGTACTAATTAGTTTCAGATCCTTCATTCCAATAAATCCCAACACCTTATGTATGTACTCTCCCCGAGACAATGATCATTTATGAATTTTCATGTAAGGATTGATTTTACAGCACCTAAACTCTTCATCGCAAACGAAATCAATAAAGCTAATTTCCTTTTTCAGACATTTATATACTAAATGTTAGGCCTTAAATGTTGCATACTATCTACATACAATAATAAGATGATATAGTTATCATTATCTTGTCTCTTTAAATAAACGCAATGGTCAAAGTGGCATCTATTATAACCTTGGTCTATCATAAACCTATCATATTTCAAATATGAGTTCCTTGAAGCATTCTTTGGGTTGAATACAATTTCTTCTTCAACTTCCATACTAATTTCACCTTCACTTTGACCTCATTCCCCTATGGCTACTGCATATAAATATACTCCTCCAAAGCATTATGGAGAAAACATGTATTTACATCTAATTATTAAATATGAAAACCTTCTACTGCCACTAGACTTAAAATAGTTCCAATTTAATTCAATTTAGCAACAAGAGAAAATATTTCATCAAAATCTATACCTTTTTTCTATGCAACACATTATCCATTGGAAAGCAGGAAAGTGATTTCAAAATGCATGGTTTTTGAAGTTATACGGTTATCTCATAAAGCTTGAATGAAATGAAAGATGGATATATAGGTCCATTGAAATATAAACCCCACTTTGAGAAAGGAACAAGTCCAATCATTGGATGAATATGGAGAGAAATGATTTTCTAATGGCCTATGTAGATACATTCACAACAATCACAATTTAACCGAAATTTGAATGTGCATTTAAAATTATCATTGAAGAGAAGCCACAATTCATGATTTTTTGGGTAGCTTCATTAGCAGTGAAATATCTACCTTAGAAAAATTTATGTCATGAAATCATGAAGAGTGGTCTAGGATTGGTCTTCACCAAGGCATCGAAGGAGCATGGCATTAATATGTCGACAAAAAAGGAATTTGCTTAGCATGTTGTACTTTCTACTTTGATCGTCAACTTCCTTCTCTTGTTGGCATTCATATGGTTAGGGAAGGATTGTGTGTTAACATAATGGATGATATCGTCGTACAAGCAAATATTCATTGGAAAACAAAGAAAACAAGGACTCATAATCCTCCTTGATATCCATACAATCAAGCTCAGGGTGATTAGATAGAAGGAGAGCTATGTCTTGATATTTCATAGTCTTGGAAACGGAAAAACAAGATCTAAATCCTAGATGTTTTCCAACCAATTGGATATCTTTCCCTATAGGTATTTTTGGGACAACATGTACTTCAGGGTAGGGAGAGTGACGTTTACAACCGTATTCCTTCCAATAACATCATTTCAAAACTATCTCAGGCTTACTTCAACTAGGGATAATGCATACTTTTCAATCAAAGGAAACTTGAACTCATCCTCATATAAGGTTTGTCTTAAATTTGTAGCAATTTTATCATGGTCATCAAAGTTAAGTTGGATCAAGATGGTTAAAATAGCATTTTCATTCACATTGGTATATATCTCTAAACCATAATCGAAATTAGGATTTGCTACAATGGGATCATATATAATGGAATTTTTAATGCCGAAAAATGTTTACTTGTTTTATTCATTCACATTTAATGACATATCTTTTCAAAATAGCATATGGATAGGCTTGATAATTTGGGCAAAATTTGGTCACAAATGGTCGCATCAAATTCATATTTCCCAGAAATTATTGGACAAATTTCTTGGATATGAGGGAGGGAGGATTTTGGAAAGAGGATATTATTTCGAGTTCAATCCTCCGACCCTTATCAAAAAATATATGGCCTAATAACTTCCCCTTGGTAGCACTAGAAATAGACTTGTTGGGGTTAAGGGAAATGCCAAATTTTATATATCTAAGGAAAACTTAAAAAAGATGGTCGCAATAGTTGGATCTCTTATTGGACTGATCAATCAAGTCATTTAATAAAATATGGATAATAATCTCAATCAAGTCATACAAATCTGTATGCACCATCCTATAGAAAGCGGTGTTAGTGTTATCAATCTGAAATGCATACGATGGTAAGAAAATATACCCCATCTAGTGGTAAAATTGATCTTGTATCAATCCTTGGTATTAATATTGATTTGGTTGTATGGTGAAAATCCATTTAGGAATCACATCCTCTAGGAATAGACAACCTACTGCAAGACAATGTCAATGAAAGGTAGGCGAAAACTATCTTTGACACAAACCTTTTTAAGTTCCCTAAAATCTACGCAAAGGTTAATGTAACCATTATTTTTCTAGACTAGAATGAGATTGGTGACCCATTTGGAATAGTGCATGAGAAAGATAATTTTTTCCTCGATCGTCTTGTCAAGCTATTTTCTTATGAATACATCAAGATTTGGATTTATATGCCATTGCATTTTCTGCATGGATGTAGCTTCTTCTTTTAGGGGAATTGAGTGCTAGATAATACTAATATAAAATCCTTTAAGGTACTTGTATGACCATGCAAAAATGTCTTTGAATTCATACGAATGGGTGAGCAATTTCTCCTTCTCTTGTTATTTGCATTTAGATCCTATATATAGCAATGGTGTAATAGTAGGGCCAATATTATCATTGGGGGGATTAGGATTCATATTCAGATTCTCAGGAACATCATCTGGTGAAAACATGCCTTCAAGCAGCACTGGAAATTTGGGATAGATTTTATTTTCTAGATTGATAATCCCATAAGGTGAAGGCACTTTGTCTCCTTGACAAGTCGTAAAGAATAAAATATCATCATTGTATTCAAAAAATTTCCATTATTCATCATTGTAATGCACAAAAAGGTGGTATAGGGAAATCATGTCACAACTAGGGTATTAGAATGTGTAGTCAAGAAAGGATATAAGTGAACAAGGCTATTTTCCCACCGTCCATATTCAGGTCATGATGAATATAAGTAATATTTCAAGAAAAAAATCCCTCCATGAGGTGATCAATGACTTGGACGTACATTCAGAAAATATTTTAGATGGTTGATAAATATTTTTATTCATGTTAATGACAACCTTAAAGTCTCTATAAAAGTGTAAATGGTGATACACTAAATCTGATGGTTTCTAGAGACCTAAGGCAAGGGCTTCGAATTCCAAGACATTATTTGTACAATGAAAGTATGGTAAGAAGAAAATATGGTGAGGTTTACCAAATGGTGAGAAGAAAATGAAATAGGAAAAATTTCCCTCACTAGAGGAGGCTCCATCAAAGCACATGTGTCTAACTCAATTATCTTCAATTTTGGGTTGGAAAAATTCTTCTTGTTCTTTTCGTAAATATAGAGTAAGTAGCAATACCAACCTTAATATATCAATCTTTGGACTAGGGATGTTTCAATCTAGGGAACACTCTTTAGGGATCTCTATCAACAATTAGGTTGTTTCTATTGTGGTGCACAGTAAGATGTGTTTCATCTAGGATAATATGACACCCATTCAATTGCTTCTATTAACATCCTAGGATCATGAAAAAATTACCAACATCTATATTGAAAACTACAAAATAACATGTGGTTTTGACATCGAGATGAGAACACATAGTTAAGGCCAGATACTTAATATGATTGATGGTGGGTTGGGATTTATTATTAAACATGAGCATGCTCCCATCTTCCTTTGTGCAAGTTAGGGAAATTTTCTCCACGATCACTTTCTACATGATTTTGTGACAAGAGCCTATATCTATAAGACATGAATCAACAATCCCACCCATGATTTTCATTGATACATAAAAAGGCATATATATGGACTTAGGTATCACCATTTTGTTCACATCCACTTCTTTTCCAAACTGGTCGTCACAATCAACCATATCTGTATTATATTGCATTGTCATTTCATAAGAAGTCATGGATGCAAAAGAGGTAGCAAGGGATCTATTCAAGTTCTGATGTTGCTTGGGAATTCTAAGGATATCTAAGAAAATGATGTTACCTTTCAAGGTTCCTAAATCGATGACTGTGTTGTAAGGCACGTAATGGTTGCAAAAGGTAGACATGGATTACCATGCATGCTATAAATCTTGACTTAAATGATCGGTGATCGGTGATGGCCTTGACTTAGGAATAGAAGGCATCATGGTATTTTCTTTAGTGTTTCCCTTATTTGTAGAAAAATCATTAAGAACATGTCACATACGCATTGACTCATCAATGGGTTCTTCTTTAATAATGACTATTGTGGGCATAACCTTCTTCCCTTTTTCCCATTCTTTGTCTATCATGAAAGGGTCACGAATCAAAGCATATGGCCTCAACGCATAAATTGCACCAATCGAGAATGGAGGATTAATTAGATTATCTCACCTCACGATCGACAGTCACGACCAATTTGAGACCCCTGACGACAAGAGGTTCCCCAGACCTTATGTAACTCCTAATGTTCCAAGCCCAACAGAGTGACAACTTGAATGTTCTCAGGCCCATATCAGATTGTCTTGAGGTAAGATGCATGCATGAAGGAATATATGTTTCTACCCAGAGTAGCATAATTCGGTTGTTTAGGTTTTTCCTATATGGAAATTTCGAAGAATTGGAATTCGTCGAATATTCGGTATAGGTAAAATACGAATACATTGGAAAATTGAATTTTGAAATACCACATTTTAATTATTTAATCACTATAAAATGTAAATTACATTCAATTTCATACTTTCTTATAAAAATAATTATTACTAACTAGTTGTTATCTCTCACACTCTCTATTCTCATTACCTTGAGATTTTATATTTTGTTTTTAAATAGTAATTTTGATTGTAAATAATATGTCTAGAAATAAACTAATGATTTTAAATGTACATTTATGATATATCCATACATAATTCAATAAAATTATTATTTATATAAGAAGACTACTTTCCTATTTTATTCGTATTGGATTTTTAAGTTATCATATTTTATCCGTACTTCGTACACAAATTATGCTACTATGCTTCTACCCTAATTGATGGACATGGAAGTAACCTTATGTTCATCATCCGACTTTTACCCTAATTGTGATGGATGTGGAAGTAGCCTTATGTGATGGATGTGGAAGTAGTCTTATGTTCATCACTGGACTGTGAGTCTATTGTATAAGGCTAACAGATAACTATATATGAAAGGGGAAATGTAATTTACGTTCTCCTTACCTTTGATATCTTCGAAATTAACTTCCGTTTGTATTTCAAAACGTGAATGAGGTATCCAAATATGTTTTTCTCCTCACTGAAGCTCGATCATTTTTGGAACGTTTGGCACTTATACGAATGGGTGTGAAATAAAACGCATAGTAATTTGGAAAATGTGGATCGACACTTTGAACATTAGTTTTTTTTAGGATTTACTTTGTTTGATGCAACAATTTCTTGCATGCCTTCTTCATTTAGAATATGTTGATCGGTTTGGACACCAACGAATTCATCCTTGGAATTATAGAGAGGTGTTTATAGCGTAAATCGATATATTTTGGGTGCATTTTTCTCTTAGGGATGAGACCATAGAGGAACCTCCTCTTGCATTCTCTAAGATTCCTGGATCAAAGATTGCTTTCTTTTAATTCTCGGATTGTCAACCACGAATTTGGGTGAAGGGAGGCCGGTGACGGTCGAAATGAGTAATGCATATTGCGAAAGACTTGACTCTGTGAAAATGGTGAAATAGATCCTTAACTCTTTCTAACCCGTGGACGAAATGTAAGAAATATTTTCAATCCTATGCAAACATATCACAATTTAATAGGTTAAGGTCATTCAATACTGACAACGCTGGAAATTTTGTTGTTCAACTACACACTCGTTCAGTGTATTTCTTTACAACTCTTACCTTGAGACTTTCCTGCAAGCAATATAAATTGTTCAAAGCCATAAATACTTGGTGTTTTTGTCTACATAGTTCCATTTTATATGAGGACTATTCTAGGATCTTCTACTATCAAACATAAGATGGAAATGACTCTGAGCAATTAGCTATCGTTATAACATACTCTTCATTAAAAAATAGGTAATTATCGATCCCTCTTGTACTACATAGATTATCATGATGTCTTGCACTGCCAATAAGAATAAAGGGGCCCGATCACGCAGACTCCTTTCTTGTAGAGGTGACTGTAAATGGAAATAAACTTGGCATATTTTAAGAAGGATGCTGATAGGATTTATTTCTAAAATTTCATGAATCTCTATTTTGAAAATTTCCACTGGTTTGGTGCAGCAACCCAAATAGGTCTGATTCATGAGAAGGAATATTTTGTGTGTAGGTAGTATTGTAGCTACAGTGCTTCAGATCATTTTTTATTTTTTACCATCACCTGCATTCTGGTTTGGCTTAGACCTAATCAAGATACTTTTTCTGATGATGTTAGCATCCATCACAACAAATCATGCATAAATACAACGTTTCTTTGCTTTGACTTCCATAATGATGAATATCATGATTCCTGTCATGGTCACTATATTTTGCTTTTGATAAGACCGGGCAAATGAGTACAAAAAAGCTAAGGTGAATATCCTTTTGTTAGGCTAGTTTTTGGAATATCCATTTATGATTTGTTGTGTCGAAGAGGTGAATTTTACATCCCAGTAGGGGAGATGTGTAACTCCTTCCATGCTCATCTTGGATTTGGTGTCATTCTAAAAATAATATTATAAAAAATAACATGTCCACTATTTAAAATAGTATAAAAAATAACATGTTGTCTATTTAGTTAGAAAAATTGGAGAGCTTCATCACTCTAATTTTGGAATGATGAAATTGTATTTAAGTGGAAATAATTTTTTTGTACATTCTCAAGTTGTGAATGATAGGAGAGCAAGAAAGCATGGAAGTGAAGGTGGAAAGTGCGTTCCTTATTCTTCTTGGAAGTTGATGTGGAAAGTGCGTTCCTTGCTCTTCTTAATGGGAATCTGAGCACGGTGACTTTGAAAGCTCAGCTCTATCTCCACATTCCCTGAAACCCGATAAATAATTATTATGGAATCCAATTCTTTCCACTCCTACCCATTCCAATGGTCTCCAAAACCATTCAAAATTTTAAAAATTCGAAAACTCAGCAAACTCAACGATTTCTATCCATTATATGGAAGAATACATCTTTCCAAACTCATTATAGGACATCCACTATAACAAGAATTTCGTGTCCAGGGTACGCTATTGAGGCTTATATAAACATGTGGTAAGTTGACCGTATGGTGCTCATCCAAATGGTCTGTTGAAGCAAACGAAAAACATGACTTGGTCATTCGTTTTGGATGGGAAGCTCAAGGACCTGACAATCATGCATTTGTCACCTATATTAAGTTTCGCCATGTGCCTTGGCATTTTCCTCGGTGAAGTTTCCTCTCACACCACTTTGGTGAAGTTTATCCATTTTTGGCCAATTTTATTTAGTCAGATTTTTTTTTATTAAAATGAATAAGCTCTTTTCATTAGTTATTTTTACTACCAATGTCCTCACTCCCAATGTCCCAAAATAAATTAAAAAAAATACCCCCACATGGCCTCACTCAATGTAATAAGAATAAAAAAAGGCATACCCATAATAAATCAATAATAAGAATGCATGTACGTAACTCCTCTCAGCAGGCTGGTCTTACGACCGATGTCACGGAATAGTTACCTTTGTTAACCCCGGTTGCCATCCTTACAAATATCATGTTCCCTTTGAGAATCAATAGTTGAACCACCTCGGTGGCAGTCGAGAAGTCATAAAAAAATAATTATATGTTTGAACCACCTAATAAATTGTTATATGTTTTCATAGTATTGAAAATGTTTCTTACGCTTTTTCCACAGGTTGGAAATAGTTAAGGATCTATTTCACCATTTTCACATAGTCGTCTTCCTCAATATGCATTACTCATTCCGACACTGACGGGCCTCCCTTAACCGAAATTTGTGGTTGACAATTTGGGAATTAAAAGAAAGCAATTTTTGATCCACGAATCCTCTATGGTCTCATCCCAAAGAGAAAAATGTACTAAAATAATTACCTCCCTATAATTCCAACCATGAATTCATTGGTGTGGAAACCTATCATCATATTCTAAATGAAGAAGGCATGCAAGAAATTGTTGCATCACACAAAGTAAACCCAAAAATAAAACTAAGGGTTAGAGTGTCGATAGATATTTTTCAAATTACTATAGATTTTCTTTATATTAGCATAATTCGAGTACGAATTCGATATGGAAAACATACGCAATGAAAAAATCTAGTACGAATAAAATATGGAAGTAGATGTCTTATTGCGCCGAAGAGGCACATTCTGCAGCCCAATAGGGAGAGATGTGTAACTCCTTTCGTGCTCATCTTAGAGTTGACATGTGTCCATTTTAAAAATAACCAGCATAGATCCATCTTAAAAGTGGCTCTACCAAGCGCCGAGAGGGATCAAATCTCTCAAGGTGAAAACCCTTTTTAGAGTGGAAATGAAGAGGAAGGGTTTGCATCTCAAGAGATTTGATCCCTCTCGATACTTGGTAGAGACACTTTAAGATGGATCTATACTGGTTCATTCATGGGTGTGGGGGGCTTGGAGAGAGTAGGAAGCAATAAAATCCATCCACCATGTGAAAGAAATTAAGAATTGGATTCTTAAATTAATACTATTATGAATGATTTATTGTAAGAATATACAAAATAACATTGGTTTAAATTAATGGATATTAAGAATGATTTAATGTAAGAGGATATTAACTTAACTCCATCAACGAACTTATAAAAGTTCTTATAAATTATCTATCTCTTATAGAGTTCCACATATTTCAATGCAACAAATCTTGGTGTATGTTAATTTTGTTGATATTAATTCATTAAGTATTGCTTGGTGGATTGCAAGGGCCATAGAACCATAGTGGAGAGGCCATGTCTAACGAACTTGCAGTCAAATCAATGCAACATAGATTTGTGATTCATATACATTTCTTGAAATGAATACGCTGAGTATTGGTGGGTGGAGTGAGAGAGATGCAAGACAGTAGCGGAGAGACCATCTTTTGCAGAGTTACCCTGAAATCAATGCAACTGATATTGATTACAGATACCTCTGTTAAAATCAATGTAGAAAGTATTGGCACGTGCAGAGTATTCATAGATGCATTAAGTGCTGTAGATGCTCTTGTTGTTAAAATAAACCGTTCATATATCCACGGGTGCATTAGGCTCACAGATGATCATGGTGTTTACTATTATTCTAAGGCGCAATAGACGGCACAATAAACCTTTCCTATGGTATCCATATATTCAGTAGAGGCATCCATTCCAATTCGTTCGAGTGCAAGAACCCATAGATTAACCACCACTTAGCCTATATAAGTTCCCGTATCTATAAAAAAACATGTAAGAGGGCCACATGACTATTGAGAAGAGGCCATGCCTTATAGAGTTACATAGAAATCAATGCAGCATAGATTGATGACTGAGATAAGTTTGCAGAAATCAATGCAATGAGTATTGGTGCACAAAGTGAGAATGTCCCATCTCATAACCCAGAAAGCATTTTTTTTTTGTGTGTCAAACATGTACACAAATCTTCCAATTTCTTTAATTTCATGGATTCAAATTTTTTTGATATACTAATAGTAAAGGTCTTCTGTCATGTAAAAATATATAGTAGTATTGATGTTTGCATAGGAATATATAGTCATAAATGTTTGCAAAGCAGTTTCTTTTAAGAAGATAACTGTATAAAAGGAGTTCGTGTGAAGGTGATTTCAATAGAAGAATTTATGGAGCAATTCTTGTGATTGTATTTTAATATGAATAAGAAAGATCCTAGTAAAGGTGGGAATTATTTGTTCTATATTTTCGTGTCTATTTTGGGTATATATTCACTTTATTTAATGATTCACAAAGGCTTGTGAAACAAATGTTATCATAAATGGACAAGTCATTGAACCGGCAGAGCCCAAAATGTGAACCGGAACTGGACCGAAAAAAAACAGGGAAAAAAACCAGTCAACTAAAAAACACATAAAGTATTCATATTTAAGAAAAACAAATATATTCATGTGCATACATATGAATCCAAACCATTAATACAAAAATATGCAAATTTTATCATATATATAGCAAGTATGGGAGAAAATAACCAAAATAACACCTAGTGGAATACATTTCTGAAGTTCTGAATGAGAGTACATCAGCAAAGAGGCTCTAAATGGCCCCTACAGTCCAAAAATAAAGCATAGTACTAATGAATAGCCATAAATTAGAGTGGGGAAGGGAGGTCTTTAAATAGATTCAAAAGAGGCTTAGGGTTCGGTTAGATGCTTAGGTGTCTTTTTTTTTTTTCTTTAAAAAAAATTGAGTTCTAGTGGGTCCTTGTCCGTGGTTGTATGGATCAGTATGGACCGGACCGGTTTTGTATAGAACTGGTTAGAACCGGCTGGTTGAAATGGTTTTGGGCCAGTTTTATATGGAACCGACTGGTTCAGTGGCGGTTTGCTGCTATTTTCTGAGTTTTTCGGTCCAGGGTCCTAACCGGACCAACCAAGCTTCTAAACCGGTTGGACTGGCTAGTTTTTCTGTTTCCAATAACACTGGGTGAAACGTTAAAGAAATTTTAAATTAATTAAAAAACAATATCAACAAAAAGTTATTTTTTCCATTGTTTTAAAAAGATTTAAATACAAAAAGTAATATCAACATGAAAATAAAACTCCAAACTTGAAATAGAACACTCCATCAATGAACTTATCTAAGTTCTTACAAATTATCCATCTCTTACAGAGTTCCACATATTTCAATGCAACAAATCTTGGTGTCTAAGATAAGTTCATTGATATTAATTCATCAAGTATTGTTGGGTGGAGAGTAAGGGCCATAGGACCGTGGTGGAGAGGCCATCCCTTACCAACTTACACTAAAGTCAATGCAACATAGATTGATGATTCATATACGTTTTTTGAAATCAATGCAGTGAGTATTGGCGGGTGGAGTGAGAGGGATGTACGACTGTAGAGAAGAGACCATCTCTTGCAGAGTTACACTGAAATCAATGTAACTGGATGACATATATGTTTGTTAAAATCAATGTAGCAAGTATTGGTGGGTGCAATATGAGGGCCACAGGGCTGTTGAGAAGAGGTCATCTCTTATAGAGTTACATAGAAACCAATGCAACATAGATTGATGAATGAGATAATTTTGCAGAAATAATCACAATGAGTATTCATGCGTAGAGTGAGAAGGTCACATCTCATAACCCATAAACAAAAAATGTTTTTGTGTCAAACGTGTACACAAATCTTCCATTTTTTTTAATTTCATGCATTCAAAGATTTTTTATATAGTAATAGTAAAGTTCTATTGTCCTATAAAAATGTATAGTAGTCTTGATGTTTTCATAGGAATATATAGTCATAAATGTTTGCAAATGCCTTTCTTTTAAGAACAGAACTTTATCAAAAAGTTCTTGTGAATATGATTTTAATAGAAGCATGTACGGAGCAGTTCTTCTGATTGTATTTTCAAATGAATAAGAAAGACCCTAATAAAGGTGGGCATTAATTGTTCCATATTTTTGTGTGTCTATTCTAGGAATATATTCAATTTATTTGATGATTCTCCAAGGTTTGTGAAATATTAAAGAAATTTTAAATTAATTAAAAAACAATATCAACAAAAATATATTTTTGTCATTGTTTTAAAAAGATTCAAAGACAAAAAGTAATATAACATGAAAACTTGAAATAAAACACTCCAAACTAAGATATATGATTTTAATATAGTAATCCCTATTCACTTAATTAAGATCTTGTTAAAAGCAATTTAAAATTATAAATAAGTTTACTGTATGTGAAAAGCCTTATTAAGAATTTAAAATAATTTATATAGTTTTCATTAAAAACTTAAAATTTTATTTTCAAACTATTGATTATGATAGATCTACCAAGCATAGACCCATACTTTTAATTTAATATTGTTTTTAATAATATGTTAAAAGCAATTTAAATTATAAATATGTTTACTCTATGTAAGAAACATTATTCATAAATTAAAATCATTTATATGGTGTTTTAGTAGGAAGTAACATAATTTATTTTTTTGAAGTAAATAATTTGCTTTCATAATATAACAAATTATGAATTCATGAGCCCATGATGTGTGCCTGTGAGTGCCATTCACAAATATCCTTGAGTTAACAAGGGTCAAATTTAGAAGAATCCTGAAAACTTTTTCTATTTTTTTAATCATTTTATTTCATTTCCATCAAATTATATATTTTACTATTTTTTTTATTTCAAAGCCCTTTCAAGAATGGAATCTACTGTAAATAAATTTAATGAAGACTCATCTAATTGTAAACTAATGTTTGGTAAAATTGGTAAAATAGAAACAATGATAAATGTAAAAAATTAAGAAGATTGAATGATTCACCAACACTTGTCAATTAATGTAAAATAAACTATTGTAACAATGATAAATGTAAAAAATAACTGTTGATTTGTGGATAACAATTCATACTTGCATTTAAAACTTTGAAAGTGTCCACCCTAGATGATGTTCTATTTTGGATGATGTCAGTGTCTATTGCAGTGTTTATGATTTAATTCATCGAGTTACTCATACCCAAATGTGGGTCAGTTGGTTAAATTCAATTCAAAAGACATGACTTTTTGAAACACTTTTTCGATTACTTTGATAAATGATTGGTTTTTTTTATATACTTTGATAAATTAATTTGATTATTAAGCTCACAACTTTTTACTATGTTGTGTTTATCAAGCCGAGAAGTATTTTTCTATATTCAAATTATTTGATTCTAATTTAAGCTAATTATAAGCATGGAAGGAGTTACACATCGCCCCCCTACTGGGTTGTAGAATGTGCTTCTCCGTGCAATTAAAAATTATAAAATATAACATGTCTGCTATTTAAAACATTTACAACAATATATATATATATATAGATATAGATATAGATATAGATATAGATATTAATATATATAGACATTAATATATATATTAGATAAATTAAAACTCTTCCTCAACATTTACACTTTAAAAAGGGTTTGCACATTAATAGATTTGATCTCTCTCGGTGCTTGGTAGATCCCCTTTAGGATGGATATATGCTATTATATAGACATTTATATAATAAAATTAAGCATATGATTATAATTTTTTTTTTTATAAATTCTCAACAACCTGAGATAAGGTGATCATGAGAAATGGGAATTAGTTGTTAATAAATATTTTAATAAACTTGTATGAAATTGAATGGTATTTTTGTATTATAGTGTTTAATAAATAATTAAATTTTTGTTTGTAACTGTATTAAACCTACACCAAATATTCGGCAAATTCGAATTTGTTCTAAATTTCCGTACAGGAACTACCAATACTGACGAATTCTGCTACTATTGTTTTCTTTTACACCCATTCGTATAAGTGCCAAACGTTCAAAAAATGATCGAGTTTCATAGAGTAGAAAAAATGATTTGGATACCTGATTCAGCTCTTGAAATACAAGCAAAGAATAATTTCGAACATATCAAAGGTATTACATTTCCTCTTTCATACATAGTCATTTGATAGCCTAGGAGTATGTTGACAAACATAATGCTACTTCTACGTCCACCCATTAGGATGAAAACATAGCATATTTTCATAGGAGGTATGTTTTACTTATTTTGCATGTAATCTTTGATTTCATGTATATTTTAAGGTTAACATATTTATGTGTGCAACTTACCTCAAGACAATCTAATATGAGCATGAGCACATTCAAGTTGTTACCCAGTGGAGCTTAGAACATTGTGAGCAACATAAGATCTCAAAAACCTCTTGTCGTCAAGGGTCTCAAACTGCTCATCACTGTTAAACTGCTCGTCATTGTTACATTCTTTGTAACTTAGTTTAATTTCGTTTAACTTATGTTTCCATCCTCATATTTCCCTTGAGCATCCCTTCAAGGATATCCTTGACTCTTTTGTCATGTTAAGCATTAACATAAATTGGTGACTCCATTTGGGAATTATTTGAATGGTACCTTTCATGTTACCTTCATGCATTTCCTTATCGCCTATAAAATCATGTAGAATTTGAGGTGAATTTCCTGAACATGAATAGCTTACAACTATCTAAAATAGGACATAATTGCTTGAGCAATTTAGGAAGCACATAATTTAGGCTGCTATTTGTGTCATCGACTGTTGTGCATCCCCAAATTCTATTAACATAGATTCTTTTGGTAGTTCCAACTTTGGTATAAACCCGAATATGGTTTCTTCCATTATATTAGGGAGTATGATTAGTTAGCACCATCTTGATGCTAACCCCAATATTCCTCAATAATTTATTAAGAAGTTGGGAATATTTTAGCATGAGGTTGATGTTGATGCCACACCATGGTGCTTACCTTCCCTATAGAATCTATCTCCAACCACCACTCCCTTACAAACTTTTAAGGAACATATTCCTACATCCTCTTGAAAAAACATTACGTCCATTAATGAACATTTTTCATCCTATTCCAATGCATGTTCTAATATTAATGCACATGTGATAAGGATACCTAGATGTTCCAATTCATCAATTCATTAGAAGGGAGGGTTTCCAATGAGTTCTATTACCTTTAACACCAAGTTTATGAATATTTACAATAATATTCCCAAAGTTATCCAACCTTTCTAGAAAGCTTCCTTGGTCCAATATTATAAAAACCATCATTTTCCTTACCGACAATGATTGGAATATATAAGTGTTAATTGTATTGGTTGCACTCTATAGACATGCATTGAATTCAAAGAGTAGAACAAAAGGACATGCCTACCCTTATACCATTCCATATTGAAAATCCATATTTCCTCCATGCTGAAATAATGCAAGATATGCATAATTCGATCATTTCATTTGAGCGTAGGATCATAGTTGAGTCACAATAGGAATTTTCTCAGCCTCCTCACCTTCTAGGTTGTCCTGAGATGACATAATCTAATGAATCTTTCATTCTCCATTGGTGCCACATATCCCTTTGATTTGTGACCCTTTCTTGTTAGACAAATAATGCGTAAAAGGGAAGAAGGGTATGCCCACAATATTCGTTATCAAAGAAGAACCCATTAATGAGTCTATGCTTCTACAAAAAGGTCTTGATTAATTTTATATAAATAAGGGAAATTGTAAACACAAGATCATTATGCCTTCTATTCCTAGGTCAACACCATCACCAATCATTCAAGTCAAGCTTTCTAGCATTGCATGGTAATCCATCTCTACCTTTCTCAACAATTGTTTACCTTATAGCATGGTCATTGATTTAGTCACCTTGAAAGGTAGCACCAATTTCTCAAACATCCTAGAGTTCCCAAGAAATATTAGAACTTGAATAGCTCTCTTGCTACCCATTTTTCATCCATGACATCTTATAAAACAATAATGCAATATAATACATATATGGTTGACTATGATGATTAGTTTGGAAAAGAAGTCAACATGACAAAAAATAGTGATACTTGAATCCATATATGCAACTTTCTATGTATCAATGAAAAAAATGGGTGGGATTGTCAATTCATGTCTTATAGAAAGGGGATCTTGTCACAACATCATGTCCAAAGCGATCATGGAGAAACTTTCCCTAACATGCACAAGAGAAGGTGGGAGCATGCTCATGTTTAATAATAAATCCCAACCCGCCATCAATTATATTAAATACCTCGCCTTAACTATGTGTTCTCATCATGAGGTCAAAACCATATGCAATTTTGTGGTTTTCAATATAGACTTTGGCAATTTATTCATGATGCTAGGAGATGAATAGAAGCAGTTGAAAGGGTGGCATATTATCCTAGACAAAACACATCTTATTGTGCACCACAATGGGAAGAACCTAATCGTTGTGAGAGAACCCTAGAATTTTCCCTAGATTAAAAACATCCCTAGTCCACAGATTGATTATATTAAGGTTGGTATCGGTACTTACTCTATCTTTACAGAGAAAGAACAAGAAGTATTTTCTCATCCTAGAATTGATGACAATTAAGTCTGGCATATCTGGTTTGATGAATCCTCCTTCAATGATGGAATTCGTGTCGATGTCATTTTCTTCTCACCTTCTGGTAAACTTTAGCATCTTTCTTTCTTCCCAAACATTAATTGCATAAATAATGTTGTGAAATTCAAATCCCTTGCCTTATGTCTCCAGAAAGTATCGAATTTAGGGGGTAACCATTTACATTTTTATGGAGAATTAAAGGTTGCCATTAACATGATAAAAAATATTTATTAAACCATCTAAAATATTTTCTAAAGGTACATCCAAGTCATCAATCACCTCATGGAGGGATTCCTTTCTCTAAACATTACTTATATTCATCGTGATCTAAATATGGCGGATGGAAAAAGAGCCTTGTTCATTTATATACTGTCTTGACTACAACATTCAAATGAAAACCCTATTTGTGACATTATTTCCCTATGCCACCCCTTTGTGCATTACAATGATGAATCATAGAATTTTTTTGAAGACAATGATGATATTTTGTTCTTTATGACTAATTAAGGAGACAAACGCCTTCACCTTATGGGATTATCAATCTCAAGAATACAATCTATCCAAAATGTCTAATGTCACTTGAAGGCATGTTTTCACCAAATGATGTTCCTATGAATCCAAATCCAAATATTGATTTCTCCAAGCATAAGATTGGTCCTACTATTATTGTCAATCTTTGTTGTGAACAAGAGACAACATTCTTAAAGTAGGATCCCAGTGCACATAGGAGGATAAAAAGAAATTACTCTTCCATTTGGATGAATTCAAAGACATTATTGCATGGACATACAAGGAGATTAAATGATTTGATCTTCGTATTATCCAACACTCCATTCCCCTAAAAGAAGAAGCTACATCCATGTGGAAAACAAAACGAAATATAAATCCAAATCCTGATGTATTCATAAAAAAAGAGCTCAAAAAGATGTTCAAGGGAAATATTATCTTTCTCATGCACTATTCCAAATGGCTCACCAATCTTGTCCTAGCCTAGAAAAAGAATGGTGGATTTCACCTTTGCATAGATTTTAGGGACCTTAATAACGTCTGCATCAAAGACAATATTCCACTACCTTTCATTGACACTATCTTGAAGCAAGTTGTCCATTATGAGGTGATGCCATTCCTAGATGGATTTTCACCATAAAACCAAATCAATATTAAACCTAAGGATCAATACAATATCACTTTTACCATTAGATGGGGTACATTTTATTACCGTCATATCCCTTTCAAACTGGTAACACTAACGGGTGAAAACGAGAAGCTAGGAAACAATTATGTGACAATAGAGTGAAAAAAAATTGGGCGCATAGATGAACATGGGAAAAAACGTCAAGCTCAAACTCTTGGCCGAGAGTTTAAAAAACTCTAGGTCGAGAGTTGTGAGAGTTCAAACTCTCGGTCGAGAGTTTAAAAAAACTCTAGGCTGAGAGTTTGAACAAATCGCTGCGCTGTATTTTAAAAAAACCTCACGAACGAGAGTTTGAACTAAACTCTCGGCCGAGATTTTGGAAGGTATTTTTTGGACGAGAGTTTATGGTCAACAAAACATACGAAAATGTCTAGCATCTTTCTGGAACCTGCAACTTCAGCAATCCCAAACCCCTGCAAATTTTAAGTATTATTTTTCAGACTTGGTAACAATGGATTCATCTCTGAATCTAGTTTCCAATGATATAATAATTGTTTCATTTCGATTTGAATTTCTATTTATTAATAAAAAAATTCTAAACCTTATCCCTTGAGAATTTTATTACTCTGAAAATCACCCAAAATGAAAATTCAATATCATAACAAAGACAACACGAAAAAATTTGAAATTTCACAGAGATCGTAATTGCCTCGTCCTTTTCAAAAGGGTACTTTTATTTTTTCCAATAAGAGTCACATTTGAAAGAAAACGCAAAGACAAAAACATGTGTCGATAATGCACCATTTTCTGAACATATCTTGTTTCGATAAATATTAAAAAATAGTTCCCAAGTCTTAAAAAACTAAAAATATAGTCCATACACAATTTTAGTGTATGTAGATTATGAACCTACAATGTTTTCCCTAAAATGAATAACCATCTATCAAAAAACTGACGTCAACACAGGTTACTCATTATCCATACCTAAAAGTTTCAAGTATATGCCGTTGGTTGCCAACAAATTTGTCCCGCGATATGTCCATAAATTTAAAAAAAAAAAATACAAGTAGAAAGCTAATTTAATTCTCTAAAACCTTTGTGTTTACTTCAAGTTGAAATTCCGAAGGGAGATATGGGTTTGAAGAGGTCGAAGTTGAAAAACATAAAATTTAGCAGTTTTGTTTGTCAAAAACAAGCTAAAATTGTTTCCCAACTTCATGTTTTCACCCTAACGCCACTTTCCAAAGAATAATGCATATAGCTTTGCATGACTTGATACAGGTTATAATCCAAATTTTATTAAATGACCCGATTGATCATTCTAAGAATAGAGCCAACCATTTCGACCATCTTTGTTAAGTTTTCCTTTTGGATATATAAAATTTGGCATTTCCCTTAACCCCAACAAGTCTATTTCTAGTGCTACCAAAGGGAATTTATTAAGCCATATCATTTCAAATAAGGGTGTGAGGATTGACCTTGAAATAAAATCCTCTATCGAAAATCCCCCCTCCCCTATATCCAAGAAACGTTTCCAAGCATTTATTGGAAAAATGAATTTCATGCGACCATTTGTGCCCAACTTTTTCCAAAACTATAAATCCTATGCTCTTTTGAAAATACATGGCGTTAAATGTGAATGAACAAGAAAAATACACCTTTTTGGGCATAAAAAATTACATTATATATGCTCCCATCCTAGTCAATCGTAATTTCGATTGGGATTTCTAGATATATACCAATGTGAATGAAAAGGATATTTTAGCCATCTTGATCCAAATTAACTTTGATGACCATGAGAAACTTGTTGCAAATTTGAGTCAAAGCTTATATCAGGATGAAGTCAAGTTTCCCTTGATTGATAAGTATGCATTAGCCTTAGTTGTAACCATGGGACAATTTCAACATGATGTTCTCAGATTGGCCAATCCAAGGTCTCACATCCAATGCATTAGCCTTACCTGTAACCATGGGACAATGATATTTTAATTCTAACACAATCGAAGGTCTCACATCCAGTGCATTAGCCTTAGCCTTAGTTGCAACCATGGGACAATGAGTGAGACCAAATGATATTATAATTTTAACAATCTCACGTGAAAACTAACCATCTCAAGTGGAAACCTGAATCAAGAAAATATATTTCCTTGAAGAATGACTTTGATGAATACAAGGCCAATCCAAAATCCTTTATCAAGATGATGTTCTCGGATTGGCCAATCCAAAGTCTCACATCCAATGCATTAGCCTTAGTTGAAACCATGAGACCTTGGATTGTGTTAGAATTATAATATTATTTGGTCTCACTCATTTGTCTAACTATCCTCACAAGAATGGCTTGGAAAAGTCAGCAAACAAGAACATGATTAATATAACTGGGGGAAAATCCTATGGAGTTGAACTTACATTTGATTCATGCTTTATGAGATGACTGTACAACTTCAAAAACCATCCATTTGGAAATCGATTTCATGCTTGTCTATGGATAAGAAGCTTTCAATACGTCCAAGCATGAGATTGAGTCTTATCGCCTAGCCTTCCAAGTTGAGGAGTTTGATAATATCCCCATTGTCTAAATATTAAATTGCGTCTTATATCTAGAGGAATAAATGGAATTGTCGTTTGAAATTTTGAAAAAAGAAACAAGCAATAGTTAAGAAGTGCCATGAAAAGAATTCTAAGGAAGGTCTTTTCATGTAAGACAGAGAGTATTACAATAGAAAGTTTCAAAAAAATTTCGCGTGACCATCTCACCATTTCCCAAAGCGTCAAGAGACTTCCATGAGAGATTATTTTCCTATTATGTAAATGGCTTGGTCCTTAAACCATAATATTGTTAAACCAATCCCTTGAACGATAGATAACTTCTATAGCAAAAACAAAAAATGAAATAATTATAAAAATACAAAAAAAATGCTAAAACAAAAAAAAGAAAAAACATTGTTCCCTCTTATTTTTCTTCGAAATATATTTATGTAATTTGATTTGTTGCTTGCATAGTTTGTCAGTTCTTTTTATTTTCTAGTTTTTTTTGTCAACTTCTTATATGGTTTCCCAATAGTTTGTTGGAGTTCGTCTTTCATAACCATATGTCATATATGCTCTCTCTTCCAATTGTCTAGTTTTTAATCTCTAGAACATAATTATGTTTAGCCATGATATAAAGGAGAAGATGTGACATGAAGGAATCATAACTATGAGGTGGTTGGAAATACAAGGTTTCCATCCGATAGGTATGAGAAGGACAAGGTTTCTATCCACACCTTCCCCTCGACCAACCCTCAGAGGTTGTCCTTTGTTATTTTTCCCAATTCATCTTGCGCATTAACAAATCCCGTTACATGTGCAATGTCTAGCCTTGTGCACACCATCACATACATCAATCTTCCAATTGTGACACATATCCTTAGTGAGTTTTATATGGATGACCGATGGTGCACTAATTAGTTTCACATCCTCCATTCCAAATCATCCCACCACCTTCTGTATGTACTCTCCCCGAGACAATGACCATTTATGAATTTTCATGTAAGGATTATTTTTGCAGCACCTAAACTCGTCATCGCAAACAAAATCTATAAAGCTAATTTCCCTTTTTAGACATTTATATACTAAATGATAGGCCCTAAATGTTGCATACCATCAACATATAATAACAAGATGATATAGTTCTCATTATCTTGTCTCTTTAAATAAACACAATGGTCAAAATGACATCTACTATAACCTTGGTCTATCACAAACCTATCGTATTTCAAAAACGAGTTCCTTGAAACATTCTTTGGGTTCAATACAAGTTCTTCTTCAACTTTCATACTAATTTCACCTCCCCTTTGACCTCATACCCCGATGGCTACTGGATATAAATATATTCCTCCAAATTATTATGGAGAAAACATGTATTTACATCTAATTATTAAATATGAAAACCTTCTACTACCACTAGACTTAAAATAGTTCCAATTTAATTTAATTTAGCAACAAGAGAAAATATTTCATCAAAATTTGTACCTTTTTTCTATGGAACACCTTATCTATTGGAAAGCAAGAAAGCGATTTAAAAATGGATGGTTTTTGAAGTTATACGGTCATCTCATAAATCATGAATGAAATGTAAGTGCAAATCCATAGGATTTTCCCCAATCATTCACTTGATGATATTAATAGTGTTATTGTTTGTTGACTTTGCCAAGACATTCGCCTAAGGATAGTTAGATGATGAGGGAGATCAAATGATATTATACTCTTGACACAAGCCAAGGACCTATTTTTACATGAAAGGATCCCCATTATCACTGGCAATATTAAGTGGAAACATGAAACATGAAAAGATATCTTCTTGAAGGAGTGTTACCACATGCTTGGATATAGCACTATTTAAAAGAATGGCCTCATCCCCCTGGGTAAAGTAACTAGTCATAGTTAGGATAAAGATATTTCTTGTAGACGAAGGTGGAGAGATAGGTCCATTGAAATATAAACCCCACTTTGAGAAAGGAAAAAGTCCAATAATTGGATGAAGATGAAGAGAATTGAGTTTCTAATGGCATGTGTAGATACATTCACACTGATCACAATTTAAAAGAAATTTGAATGTGTCATGGAAAATCATCAACGAAGAGAATCCATAATTCATCATTTGTGTGGTAGCTACATTAGCAGTGAAATATGTACCTTAGCAAAATTTATGTCATGAAATAATGAAGTGTGGTATGGGATTGGTCTTCACCAAGGCATCGAAGGAGCATGACATTAATATGTCGACAAAAAAGGAAATTGTTTAGCACGATGTACTTTCTACTTTCGAGCCTCAACTTCCTTCTCTTGTTGGAATTCATATGGGTAGGGAAGGATTGCGTGTCAACATAATGGATGATATCATAATACAAGAAAATATTCAGTGGAAAACAAAGAAAACAAGGACTCGTAATCCTCCTTGATATCCATAGAATCAAGCTTAGGGTGATTAGATAGAAGGAGAGCTATGTCTTGACATTTCATAGTGTTGGAAATGGAAGAAACAATGTCTAAATCCTAGATGTTTTCCAACCAATTCGATATCTTTTCCTATAGGTATTTTTGTGACAACATGTACTTTAGGGTAGGGAGAGTGACCTTTACAACCATATTCCTTCCGAGAACATCATTTCAAAACTATCTCAAGCTTACTACAACTAAGGATAATGCATACTTTTCAATCGAAGGAAACTTGAACTCATCCTCATATAAGGTTTGACTCAAATTTGTAGCAATTTTATCATCGTCATCAAAGTTAAGTTGGATCAAGATGGCTAAAATAACATTTTCCTTCACATTGGTATATATCTTGAAACCATAATCGAAATTAGGATTTGCTAGGATGGGAGCATATATAATGGAATTTTTAATGGCCAAAAAGGTTTATTTGTCTTCTTCATTCACATTTAATTACATGTCTTTTCAAAATAGCATATGGATAAGCTTGATAATTTGAGAAAATTTTGGTCATAAATGGTCGCATCAAATTCATTTTTGCCATAAATGCTTGGACAAATTTCTTGGATATAGGGGAGGGGGGATTTTGGATAGATGATATTCTTTCAAGTTCAATCCTCCGACATTTATCAAAAAGGATATGGCTTAATAAATTCCCCTTGGTAGCACTAGAAATAGACTTGTTGGGGTTAAGGGAAATGCCAAATTTTATATATCTAAGGAAAACTTTAAAAAGATGGTTGAAATGGTTGGCTCTCTTTTTGGAGTGATCAATCAAGTCATTTAATAAAATAAGGATAATAACCTCAATCAATTCATACAAATCTATATGCATCATCCTTTGGAAAGTGGTGTTAGTGTTATCAGTCTAAAATGCATATGATGGTAAGCAAATATACCCCTTCTAGTGGTAAAAGTGGTCTTGTATCGATCCTTGGTGTTAATATTGATTTGGTTGTATGGTGAAAATCCATTTCGGAATCCCATCCTCTAGGAATAGACATCCTGCTGCAAGACAATGTCAATGAAAGGTAGGCGAAAACAAGTATCTTTGACACAAACCTTATTAAGTTCCCTGACATCTATGCAAAGGTGAATGTAGCCATTCTTTTTCTAGACTAGAACAATATTGGTGACCCATTTGGAATAGTGCATGAGAAAGATAATGTTTTCCTCGATCATATTGTCAAGCTCTTTTATTATGAATACATCAGGATTTGGATTTATGTCATTGCTTTTTCCACATGGATGTAGGTTCTTCTTTTAGGGGAATGGAGTGCTAGATAATACTAATATCAAATCCTTTAAGGTACTTGTATGACCATGCAAAAATGTCTTTGAATTCATGCAAATGAGTGAGGAATTTATCCTTCTCTTCTTATTTGCATTGGGATCCTATGTATAAGAATGGTGTAATAGTAGGGCCATTCTTATGATTGGGGGGATTACGATTTGGATTCAGATTCTCAAGAGCATCATCTGGTGAAAACATGGCTTCAAGCGTCACTGGACATTTGGAATAGATTTTATTTTTGAGATTGATAATCCCATAAGGTGAAGGAATTTTGTCTCCTTGACAAGTCATAAAGAATAAAATATCATCATTGTCTTCAAAAAATTTCCATGATTCATCATTGTAATAAACAAAAAGGTGGCATAAAGAAATAATGTCACAACTCGGGTTTTCGTTAGAATGTTGCACTGAAGAAAAGATATAAGTGAACAAGGCTATTTTCCCACCCTCCATATTCAGGTCACGATGAATATAAGTAATATTTCGAGAAACAAATCCCTCCATGAGGTGATCAATGACTTGGATGCACATTCATAAAATCTTTTAGATGGTTGATAAATATTTTTATTCATGTTAATGAAAACCTTAAAGTCTCCATAAAAGTGTAAATGGTGATACCCTAAATCTGATGGTTTCTGGAGACCTAAGGAAAGGGCTTTGAATTCCAAGACATTATTTGTGCAATGAAATTTCTGTAAGAAGGAAATATGGTAAGGTTTACCAAATATTGAGAAGAAAATGAAACGGACAAAATTTCTGTCACTAGAGGAGGCTCCATCAAAACACATGTGCTTGACTCAATTATCTTCAATTTTGGGTCGAAAAAATGCTTCTTGTTCCTTCTGTAAATATAGAGTAAGTATCGATACCAACCTTAATATATCAATCTTTGGACTAGGGATGTTTTCAATCTAGGGAACAGTCTAGGGATCTCTCTCAACAATTAGGTTGTTCCCATTGTGGTACACAATAAGATGTGTTTCATCTAGGATAAGATGACACCCTTTCAACTACTTCTATTCACATCCTAGGATCATGAAGAAATTGCCAACGTCTATATTGAAAACTACAAAATTGCATGTGGTTTTGATGTTGAGATGAGGACACATAGTTAAGGCCAGATATTTAATATGATTGATGGTGGGTTGGGATTTATTATGAAACATGAGCATACTCCCAGATTCACTTGTGCAGGTTAGGGAAATTTGCGCCATGATCACTTTGGACATGATTTTGTGACAAGAGCCCCTATCTTTAAGACATAAATGAACAATCCCACCCATGATTTTCATTGATACATAGAAAGGTGTATATATGGACTCAGGTATCACCATTTTGTTCACATTGGCTTCTTTTCCAAACTGATCATCACAATCAACCATATCTGTATTATATTGCATTAGATCATTTCATAAGAATTCATGGATGCAAAAGGGGTAGTAATGGATCTATTCAAGTTATGATGTTGCTTGGGAACTCTAAGGATGTCTAAGAAAATTATGCTACCTTTCAAGGTTCCTAAATCGATGACCATGTTGTAAGGCACGTAATGGTTGCAAAAGGTATACATGGATTACCATGCATGCTAGAAATCTTGACTTAAATGATCTGTGATCGGTGACTCAAATGATTGGTGATCGTTGATGGCCTTGACTTAGGAATAGAAGGCATAATGATATTTTCTTTAGTGTTTCCCTTATTTGTAGAAAAACTATTAAGAACTTGTCACATAAGCATTGACTCATCAATGGGCTCTTCTTTAAGAATGAATATTGTGGGCATAACCTTATTCCCTTTTGCACATTCTTTGTCTCACAAGAAAGGGTCACAAGTCAAAGCGTATTTCACTTGCCAACCACGAATTTGGGTGAAGGGACGCCGGTGACTTGACTATGTGAAAATGGTGAAATAGATCCTTAACTCTTTCCAATCCGTGGAAGAAATGTAAGAAGTATTTTCAATACTATGCAAACATATCACAATTTAATAGGTTAAGGTCATTCAATAGTGACAAGGCTGGAAATTATGTTGTTCAACTGCACACTGGTTGATTGTATTTCTTTACAACTCTTACGTTGAGACTTTCCTGCAAGTAATTTAAATTGTTCAAAGCCATAAATACTTGGTATTTTTGTTTACATAGTTCCATTTTATATGAGGACTATTCTAGGATCTTCTACTGTCAAGCATGAGATGGAAATGATTATGAGAGATTAGCTATCGTTATAACATACTCTTCATATAAAAATAGGTTATTATCGATCCCTCTTGTACTAAATAGATTATCATGATGTCTTGCACTGCCAATAAGAATAAAGGGGCCCGATAACGCAGAGTCCTTTCTTGTAGAGGTGACTGTAAATGGCAATAAACTTGACATATTTTGAGAAGGATTTTATTTCTAAAATTTCATGAATCTCTTTTTTGAAATTTTCCACTGGTTTGGTGCAGCAACCCAAATAGGTCTGATTCATAAGGAATATTTTTTCTGTAGGTAGTATTGTAGCTACAGTGCTTCCGATCATTTTTTATTTTTTACCATCACCCGCATTCTCGTTTGGCTTAGACCTAATCGAGATACTTTTCCTTATGGTGTTAGCAGCCATAACAAATCATGCATAAATAGAACGTTTCTTGGCTTTGACTTCCATAATGATGAATATCATGATTCATGTCATGGTCACTATTTTTCACTTTTGATAAGGACGGGCAAATGAATACAACAAACCCAAGCTGAATATCTTTTTGTTGCGCTAGTTTTTGGAATATACACCTACGACTTGTTGTGTCGAAGAGGCGAATTCTACATCTCGAAGATGTGTAACTCCTTCCATGCTCATCTTGGAGTTGGTGTTTTTCTAAAAAAAAATATTATAAAAAATAAGATGTCGGTTATTTAAAATATTTCAAACAGTAAATATATTAAACTACACAAATAAGATAAATTAAAACACTTCCTCAACATTTTCACTCTAAAAAGGTGTTTTCACTTCGAGAGATTTGATCCCTCTTGGCGCTTGGTAGTTCCCCTTTAAGATGGATCTATGCTTGTATGTTTCATTGTTGGTTACATGGAGGAGTCAATAAAATAGAACTTTGTAATCTAGCATTGATAGGTTATAACTCATTACATTTATAGTTGTCTCAAAAAATGATAAGAAAATGGTGTTGTCTCCCTAGAAGTTGAGAAATGTCACTACCAAGCTTGTGGTGCTTTGTCAATGTATTTTTTAAACACCCACCTATACACTCTTCCATTGAATTTATAAACCTATTCCACATGCCACATTGAATGTCCATTAAGGGCATTGGAGGTATATCCGAAGCCTGTAATAATACACTGAGCATACATGTGGGATGCATATCATTGTTAAGTGTACCCTCATCATTTTCGTAATGGCACAGTTGATCACTTGAGTTCTAAAAAGGAAATGATGCCGCCTTCCACCGGAACTACCTTAGGCTCACTTAATTTTTCATTTCTAGTAGCTCGTGCGGTACTTCCTAACAACCATCCAAGGGTGTGACCAACTCAGTTGTCCACCAGCAAACTACGCCTACCTACAAAAACCTCTATAGTTATGTCTTGTTTGTTTCCTTAACCAATTTTCTTATGTTATACATCCAATATTTAACATGTCCAACACTTAGCCAATGTTGCAAGAAACACAATAGACACAAGAATATGGGTGGCACCCCAAATCCAGGCATGTCGAGAGTTCAATATATATAAGTGCAATAATTAGAATTGTTACAATACTACAATAGTCAGAATTGTGCTCACAGGCCATCCCAACCGAAGGAGTGCCCAATTGGCTAACTCCAAAAGAAGAAACCCAAACAATTATGTCACTTTATAAAACCCTCACGTCTCTATTGCTACTACCATGAACCCTTCCTATCACTTCTCCCATGATCCACCACCTACAGATCCACACCAAAGAATTGCTTGCCTAAAATTTTGTGTTGTACACCGAACTTTAGCAAAGGTGAGCTCCCAACAAGAACTCCCATGGAATTATCCTTAGGAAAGCTTCCAAAACAAGCTCCCAAACCGAACTGGCACTTGATATTCCAATGTGGCCAAGCTCCCAAAACGAGCTACAACCAAGATTCCAAGACAAGTTCACCAGCTAAGATTACAAACCAAGTTCCTATGTGGAGCTTCCAACATGAGCTCCTCTCTGACACTACCCAAAGAGACCCTCAAGTCGAGTTGCCTCTCCACTGCAAGTCGTGCCAAGATTCTCTGACAAGAGCTTCCAACTCTGACTCTATTTGTTGGGAGAGCTCTGCCTACGGCCTGCACTACAACTCCCTTTAAATACTGAACCTCAAATATGCCTTAGAATTTCTCTCATGGATCCTCTCAGATGCATGTTGGCATGATTCTCATCTCATATATAGAGTAGTTTCCCAGGGGGGTGCACCCCAATATGTGTGTGCATGCCCCATGGGTCCATGTGCAACCTCCAAAAATGCCAATCGATAATCCACAATGGTACATCATCTAACCCCTGTGGTCCACCATTTAACTGACTTAGTACACCATCTAACCAATCCTCCCATGAGTGTGTCCACTCCTTATCCATTTTAGTCATTGGTCCACATAACTTGGACGTGTACCCCATACCACTCCACCCAATCGGTCTGTCCTCTATTGCATGGAGTGTTCCAAACTAACACATATCCTGTGCAGGCTCATGGAGCCCACTTCTTATTGAACCCTTAATGTGCGCCGATCTTTCCATGCCATGGGATACTAAGTTTGAGTGCATGCCCCATGTGCCCCAGCTGGCGTGCGCTCTTAGCCCTGTGCTTGGGTAAGGCGTTACATCCTCGCCAAATTGACTTGTGTTTTCTTAGCAATGACTCTCTCATCCCATATGCACTTGAAAACCATCAGCTAAAACCTTCATTGTCCTGACCCACCATGACATCTTTGTGTGTCATTTGATCTTCTACAGTAAACACTATCTTAAATTGAGCCTTCCTAGGAATTATCCCCCAAGCAAATGCACCTGCCCAACCTACTGCTGCTGCGACACTCAGCTAGATCCGTCAATTCTCCATTCCATGATATCTCCCATGTGCTAAACTGGTTGGGTAGCTAGTCCAACCGTCGTTCTCAACCACCATGAGAAAGAAATTCCTCAAACCAAAACTATCGTTTCCCATCATGCATTTTGGTCTTCCTCACATGCAATTCTATCGAACCTGGGAAAATTCCTCACGTTTGGCATACTGCTTCCGCAACAAAACATGAATTCCTTCTCCATCACTTTGTTGAATTTATCTAAGGAAACCTTTGCAAGGCGCTTATGGACTCACTATCGTGCCAAACGTAGTGAGCCTCCATGCTCATGTTTCATCCTGCCAAGCGGATATGTGCCACCCATGACTACCACTTCCAGTATCCTCAAATTTTTGTCCATCCAACTTGTTCCACTTGTGCAAATATGCAACCATTGATCCTTCAAAAGATGTCGTAGCCTTGTGTACATAGTCCTCATAGTGCTGCAAGCTCTTGGAAACAAGGTTCCTACCCTACCATTTTTCATGCTACTAAAGGTTTCCTAGCGCGACCTCCACCTCCTTGGTGCCCCCTTCATCCAACTCGTTCCACAAGAGCGAGTTTGTTTCCAAATAAAGTTGGACTGCCTCCAACTCAACTAGATTGCAACCCACTTCCTTCAACTTTTCCTATGTTAGCTAGGACGCCGAGATCCCCATAGCATATGTGCAAAAGGATGCCAAGAGATCCTCACTCTCACCATCACTTTGCTTTGCCATCACATCTACCATAGGTTCCTATGTCACCTCGACATCCTTCACATCCGTAATAGAATATTCTACCCATTGTACGCACTTTTGGTCCAATTCATTCTCTCATTGGCCATCGTCAAGGTCTTTCTCACCTTGCCCAAGTGAACCCACCTCTTGGGCCACTTCTTCTATACTACTTTCACTTGGTTTATCTATTGCATTGTTGGGAGTGCCCACTTTCACAACCTCTACTACCATTGTTGGTGCAAGTTTCACCTTGCTTCCAATTTTCTATGGATGGTGTATTAGAATGTGCCACAACTCAGTCTTCCTCATGGCTAAGTCTATCTGCAACTCCAACTCTTCCAGCTTATCTCCCAAGAAATCAACCATCTTTGTTTCCTTTTTGTTCTGGTTGTTCAACTCTACTTGCTCCTATGCTATGCCACAAGGCCTACTGGAAGGGGTTCCAGTTGTCTCATTCAAACTCATGGAAAACATCCAATGTATATGCCCGAACGTCCTTCTCGGCATCATTGGAACACTCCAATATTTCATCGAACCCAAGAACACCAAACAAATCATAAATGGCACTAGAACAGTCTTGGAAAACCTTATGAAGTCATGCCCCAAGACCACTGAATGGTCATCCAATGCAACAACTGCCAAGTCTATCTCATCGTACTAATCCCCAACCATTACTGGTGTTGCACGAACCATCCCTTCCACTGGGTTGTTTCCAATTTCACTACTTTGAACATGGCCTCACTAACCTTAAACTTACTATGAAGTTATGTCGTTGTTTTATTTCAACCTTCAGCGCGCTTATCATCACATCCGCAAAGCACAAATATTGCTAGTCTACATTTTGGAGATCCACTATTTTCTTGACTAGGAATTCCTTTAATTCCTTTACCACTTCTGTAAATTATTCCAAAGGGAAATACACATCCATAGCTATTAGCGACATTTCTATTGGGCACACTTATCCTACTCCCAAGTGTAATATAAACTCTACCTTTTTTGGACAAGTTCACATGAAGTGGTCACTATCAAAACGGTAACATCCTGACTTCTTTCACGACTTCACAGGTGATCTTAGCTGCTTCTATGTCTTCTCTTTGGAATCATCCAATCTGTTGAGTGAACCCAACCTAGGCACTTCCCAAGCATCTACAACCATCACATCTCTTCTTTGCTTTGCAAGCAAATCTTGTTAACCCCCACTTCTTGTTCTTGGAACTTTTGCATCATCTTGCAAACAAGTTGTTCCAAAGCCTTCATTGTCAATTCCACCAATATTTTCCATGAATTTTTCTTTTCTTCCACATCTTGTCGTAGCTCTTTCCAAGCATGTTTGTGTATGAACTAAAGAGTCAAATCAACCAAATTCACAATAGACTTACCAATTTTTGTTGCATGTCAGACACTTCTAAATGCTTCACTATAATTGGGCACACTTCACCCCTTTATGTCTGCTATGAGGCACCACTCCTGGGTGTACATCTACTCGGTTGTAGTATTGCTGAAAGAAACATTGTCTAGTCACCCTATGTCTTCCTAGGTGCATTGTTGTGTAGTGCAACCGACCATAAACCTAGAGGATTTTCCAAACTCTCAGCCACTCTTACCAACTCATCCACGACACATCTTGGTGACAAGGTTGAACAAATCAACTTGGATACCACCTATCACAAAACTACCTTAGGCCCACTTAATTTTTCACTTCCAATAGCCCATGCAACACTTCCTGGAAACTAACTGAGAGTGAGACTAGGTCGGTGGTCCACTAGCATACTACGCCTACCTATGGAAACCTCTATACTTATGTCTTGTTTGTTTTCTTACTTAGCCAATTTTCTTATGTTATACATCCAATAGTTAACATGTCCAACACTTAGCCAATTTCACAAGAAACACAATAAACACAAGAATATGGATGGCACCCCAAACATAGGAATGGTGGGAGTTCAATATATATAAGTGAAACAATTACAATGGTTACAGTAGTACAACAGTTGGAATAGTGGCCACAAGAGAGGCCAATCGAAGGATTTCCCAACTACTAACTCCACCAAAATAAATCGCAACAATTATGCCACTTTATAAAAATATTGCATCTCTTTTGCTGCTACCATGAACCCTACGTATCATTGCTACTGCAATCCAACAAATACAAATCCGCACAACAAAAATTCATGCTGCAACTTCTACGTAGTACACCGAACTCTGTCCAAGGTGAGATGACAGTAAGAAACCACAAGGCATGCTCCTTGGGAAAGCTTCCAAGGTGAGCTCCCAAACTGAACTTCCACTTGTGCTTCCAAAGCAATCCTTGACCAAACTCCAAAAACAAGCTAGAGTTGAGCTTCCAATACAAGCTCATAAGCCGAGCTTCAAAACCAAGCTCCTTTGCAGAGCTTCCAACACGAGATCTTGTTAGACACTGCCCAAAGAGACCCTCTAGCCAATTTTTCTCTCTACCGAAAGCCTTTCCAAGACTCTCCCACAAGAGTTTCCAATTGTGACTTTGTCTGGTGGGTGCACACTCCCTCTGGCCTGCATTGTCGCTTTGCTTGAATACCGAACCTCAGATATTCCTTAGGATTTCTCTCATGGATCTTCTTGGATACCCCATTCCATGCTTCCCATCACATATATATGGACTATTTTCTTGGTGTGTGTGACCCAAGATGTGGGCGAACACCCCATCAGTCCAAGTGCAACTGCCCAAAATTCTAATGGCCAATCCATAATGGTACATCTTCTAAACACTTTGGTCCACCATCTAACCAACTCAGTTCACTATCTAACTGATCTTCCCATGAGTGTGTCCACTCCTTAACTTTTTTGGCCATTAGTCAAGATAAATTGGGTTCGCGACCCATAATGACATGCTCCACCCAATCGATCCATCCATGCTTCCATGGAGTGTGCCCAACTAACACATCTCCCACACAAGTTCATGTAGCCCACTTCTTGTATGACCCTTGATGTGTGCATGACTTTCCATGCCACCGAAGACTAAGTGTGGATCCATGCCCAATGTGCCCCACTTGGTGTGGGCTCTTAGCTTGATTTCTGGGTAGAGGCGTTACATCTATTATAACAGTATCCTCATATTTATGTCGTATCAAGGGTGACATTTTCTTTATATTTTTACTTGAAATCAATGGTGTAATGCCTCATTAGAACTGCAAATCATTATAACTGGAATCAAATCATTTAACTACCATCATAGATACATATTAAAAGGGGACCTACCAAACGCCGAGAGGGATCAAATCTTTTTCAGGTGCAAACGCTTTTTCAACATTTGCACTCTATGCATTATTCAAGTGTGTAATGCAATGTTTGTGGTTTTTATTTATCTAATTTGTGTATTTTTATATATATGCCATCCAAAATGTTTTAAATCTAATTTGAGCCGACATTTTATTTTTTATAATATTTTATTACTTTTTTAAAAAGACACGTGTCAACTCTAGGATGAGCATTGAAGGAGTTACACATCCACCCCCTAGTAGGTTGTAGAATGTGCCTCTTTAGCACAAAGAACTGCTAACCTGTGTGATGGTAATATATCTGTACACGTGCCAACCAAACTGACTCCATCTCTTTTTCACGTCCTTCCAATGATAGCTCATTCTTGTTGTGTAGTTCTCACCTTACATGTGTCAAAATGCATTTAATCTTAACTTCAGAGTCCAATTGCAATAAATTTTCCCTTCTTCCTAAATTCTACCAACCTTTAGATATCTTCTCTATTTAGTCATTACTTTCGATGGAATAAATTGTGTGTAGGGTCAATTCCTTAATCTGCGATAATTATTCCATGATTCATGTTATAACAAATAATGCTCATGTGGCATGACTATGTAGCCACATTTTGGTCTTACAATTAAAAATGGCCTACTTATTTTGTGAGATGAGGTTGAACAGTGGACCAACTGTGAACACATTTCGATTTCCAATGCATAGACTTCGTGAAACATATTGATTCCCTCAAAACATGGGTTTCATGAATAAGGGAAACTAAGTTCGAAATATAAATGATATTGAAGAAATCGGGAATAACGCAGTACCCATTATGAAAAGTCGACATTTTGAACCTTAATCACGGTTCATCATCAAGACAATGAGTCAAGGTGAGGATAGATTAACCATAGCATGGTGCTTAAAGCCGAGAAGAAGGGCGTCGCCATCAAGGATAAGCAGTTAAGAAAGTTTGGCAAGTTGTTAAGACAACAACCAACAACTAATAACCGCCCAGCTAACCACATAAGTGATAATCGCACAGTAGGCCACATAAACGCGCAGACCTCTGATAGGCACGCATTAGACAACCACACTATTCACAACCACACAGGATTAAACCCCATTAAGAACGCAGACACCATAAACAAAACATAAAATAAAAAAGTGGTGAATTTATCAAACCACGTACTGAGTAGGGATGAGTTTAACGTACTACAGAAAGGAATGGGGTTCAACATAGCCCCAATATCAGTTCCCAAAGAAGAGATTATCTGCGCAATAGAAGACAACATAAAAACATTAGAGGACACAGACAAGGAATTGATCATACAACAGTGCGTGGCTATCCTTAAGAAGTCCAAACCACCTCGAACCAACATAGATAGGAATGAATTAATTGCACTTAAGAATCTGAGGAATAATGAAAATCTTATTATCCTTAAAGCAGACAAAGGAGGAGCAATGGTATTAATGAATAAACAGGATTATGAAGACAAGATGTTGGAACATCTCAATTCCAGTGGCAGTTATAAGAAGTTAAACAAGAACCTCATCTTAAAAATAATAAGAGAAGTAAAAAAGGTCGTCAACCAATCAAGCCTAGATGATAGAAACAAAAAGATTCTCTACCCAGTTAGGGAAGTTACCCCAAGAATATATGTCTTACCTAAGATACACAAAGACGGGGTTCCCTTACGAGCAATTGTCAATACAATTGGCTCACCCACTTATGAGCCTGCTAAGCATGTAGCAAAGCTCTTAAGCCCTCTAGTTGAGAATACTGACTCCTACATAAAAGACTCCAATGACTTTGTTCAGATCATAAAAGAAGAGAAGTTAGATCAAAATGAATGTCTTATTAGCTTTGATGTTGTCCAACTTTTCACAAAAATACCCCTTGATGAAGCAATCCAAATCATTAATGATATTATAGATCCTCAAACAACTAGGTTAGCAGAGGTTTGCCTTAGGTCAACCTTCTTTAGTTTTAGAGGAGACTTTTATGAACAAACTAGTGGTGTAGCCATGGGATCCCCTCTTTCCCCATAGTTGCAAACCTCTTTATGGAAAATTTCGAGAGGAAGGCCCTTAACTCATATCATTTAAAACCTATTAGATGGAAAAGATTTGTTAATGACACAAATGTCAGATGGCCCCATGGAATGGAGGAGCTTAACAAATTCCTTGAACATCTTAACAACCAGTCTAGAGATATTAAATTTACAATGGAGTTGGAGGACAATGGTAGGATTCCGTTTCTTGATGTCCTCATTTCCAGAAAGGATGACGGGACTCTTGGACATTAGGTCTACAGGAAGAAAACCCATACAGAAAGTTATCTCCATGCAAGTTCACACCATCCCCCTTCTCAAAAACTAGGTGTACTCAACACTTTAGCAATTAGGGCTATAAGAATATCCGATAATGAACACGTTGAACAAGAAAAAGACCACCTTTCAAAAGTCTTTCAAAACATTGATTATAAGAAGAAAGACATTAGGAGGGCTATAGTTAAGGCAGAAAACACATCTAGACCCCATAATCGACCAAACACTTTGAAATCCTACCTCCCTTACATCGAAGGAGTCACGAAAAGGATTAAAGATTCCTAAACAAAAAGAATATTTCAACCTCATTTAAACCAACCATGACCATCAGAAGCAAAATTAGGACTGTCAAAGATCCCATAAACCAACTTCAACACCAAGGAGTTTATAAGGCTCCTTGTTCCTGTGGAGATTGCTACATTGGTGAGACTGGATGTCTTTCCAAGTTAGAATTAAAGAACATGAAGCAAACATCCGTAATGAGAGAGCCCGGACCTCTGCATTAGCTAAACACTCCATCAACACTAAACACCACATTTGTCTTGAAAACACAAAAATTCTCGCAAAAGAAAACCATTGCTTCAAACACAAAATTAGAGAGGCCATAGAGATAGCCAAGCATCCTAATAACCTAAATAGAGATGGTGGCATTGAGATTAGCAATACTTGGCTCCCCCTCATCAAGAAAGATTAGGTCTCATAATAATTCAATAAATCTCAGAATTTCTTAAAATTAATAAGTCAAAGACTTAGATATTAATTTATAAGGTTAAAACAAATTGACACTTAAAAGTGGTTATCATTTGATTCTATTCAACCTAGTTAAATTAAAATCAACCATTGTTAACATTAAATAACTAACTAATAATTAATTAAATTAATCATTTGCTTCTAATTATTTTATTCAACTAAGCAAATAATTAAAATTTACTAATAAATTGTCTTAATTTATCAATTAATTAATTAATTATAATTAAGTATTGTATCCAACTAATAATAAAAAAATAAAAAAATTTGAATAAAAATTTACAATGTTCTATTTAAACAAAATTTTATAACTAATTATTAAAAAACTTAAAATTTTAAAACTAGATTATCATTCTTAAATATAATAATACATGATTTTACAACTATATTGAACATATAGTTATAACTAAGATAATCAATTATATAAAAGTAATTATTTTAATTAAATTTATAATTTAATAGATTCTAAATTAACAAACTACATCTAGGGTTAGGGTTTTTGGCCGACACTCCTGGGTTCTCAACTCTCTCAAGCAAATAAACATTAATGCATATTTATGCTATGGTTACGCTATTCTCACCTTGACTCATTGTCCCGATGATGAACCATGATTAAGGTTCGAAACGTTGACTTTTCATAATGGGTACTGCGTTATTCCCGATTTCTTCACTAAACCCTCAAGGCAGGAACCTACGAGATATAAATGATATTGTGGGGAGCTCTAAGAACTATAATGGATAGGGTGTTGGTCGTTGCTTGCAATCCGACAAGGCTTGTTGGGATGAAGGATACACATTATTGGAATGGTATAGGCTCTGCATGGCGAGCTGATGTAGATCAGCACCATATATACAGAAGGGGAGTTTGGCACTTTAAAATTTTTCTCATAGGTGAAAATAAAGATGCTTATAAAGCTTCTGGTTTGGGATCAATAGAATTGTATGGTATATTAGACATAGGCTTTTTCCAATGAGATTAGTTATAGAAGGTTCATTTCAATTTTTTTGATTTATTAATGTGAATTTCAAACATGAGGTACTTGGGAGAGGGAGGATTTTCCTTTCTCTCCCGGATATTACATTGATTGAGGCTAGTGGGGGTATTTTTATTTTATTTTATTTTGGGGACATTGGTAGTAAAAAAAATTAATAAAAATAGCTCATTAATTTTAATCAAGAGAGAAACATGACTAAATAAAATTGGTGAAAATTGTGTGACAGGAAAATGACAAGGCACATAGTGAAATTTAATATAGATAAAAGGATGACATTTATGGTGTAGACATAATAGGATAACAACATAGTAAAGGATGCTTTACATTAATATCATGGAAAGAAATATTAATTTGTATATGTCTAAACTAAAATATCTATTTGTTTGAGCCATCCTCCCTTTGTTGGGCTAATGCACCGGTGACAATGAAATATGAGGTGGATATATAAAGGATAAAATCCTTACTAAACTCAAGCAGGCTGATTATTGGTGCAGAGGAAAACACATATTTCAATGTGTCAGATGACTGGTGAGTTGGTCATTCCATACAAATTCAATATCTTGCTCTAAGAGTTACAAGAACCCATGGGTGCACATGGCGTAATGAAGAATGAACCAATAAAATAAATTCGCTTTTCCCTGAATGCTTTACAACTGGCACAGAGTTTGTATGGGAGGGTGGGAGGGGGGTAGTTCACTTATTGCTTTTACTTTTAAGGGATCAATGGTTATTCTTTACTTCTTTACTCGGAGATACTGAATCCGAAAAGGCATATAGTCAGAACATATAAAAAATCTTTAAGAAGGTGAAGGTGAATGTGGTACTAACGAAATCGTAAGAACACAATGCAAGGTCTTCTACTAAAATATGAACTAATATGATTTAGACCAATAGAGGTATGTACTCACTGCCTTAAAAAGCATAATTGTAAATATATTCACACTTAATTAACTACTCATTTTATATATTTTTGCACTTCACTAACGAAATTGGCATCATTCAAATAATATTTTTTCCTTACAGGCATCAAATTCATCGGCTGACATTTTAAGGGAGGATAAGATCATTATAAATGGATATTTCCAATTGTAGGGATGAGTTTTAGGGGATATGCAATGAATTAGAATGTAAAAAAGTCAAGTGATACCAACTCCTCAAGAATCTAGGGGAAACAATCCAAGAACATGAATAAAAGGAGCATGATGCATTAATAGATAGGTATTACTTACTCTACAAAGCACTAGATGCTATCGATGGCCAAACACTAATGAATGGGTCTAATGCTACGATTCTTGTCTAAACTTAATACTGATAGTTAAAAGAAAAATGCAATAATCACCCAAGAAGAAAATAATTGCACATCAAGAAGATGAAAACTTTGTCTACATATAAGCTAAATTTAGTGTTCTCTCCATACCAAAGAGGAAATAAGTTATTTGAATAACTTACATTTGCATAGCATCAATATGACTCCACCAGTCAATTTTACCATTTGTTCGACCAATATTTTCTCTAGTATTGCTTCTCCTTTAGGCACACGAAAGTCAAGCAAAGGCCTTGTGAATGCATTGAAGAAGATAAAAATACTTAAGGTGGTGAAGAATATAAAAAGTCTAAAGTTGATGATAAGCGACATATAACAACAAAAAGCATGCCACCTCAAGGTACCACTTGGTGTAATCATTATATTACATCCATGATTAAATATGTGCAGCGTAGTATAAAATAATTAAAAGTGGTTAAAACTCACCATTAATGACTGTCTAATTTGTATATGTTAAAATATTTGTTATATGAATGAAAAAACAAATCTTTACAAACTCGCTGGCCCAATCTTTTGCGCCAAACGCATGATTTTGACCTCATGTTTTTATTGAGAGACTAACCGTACCATTTTCTTGACAACCATATAGCTTTTCGTTCCATCCAAAACGAATGACCAAGTCATGTCTTTCGTGAGCTTTCCATCCAAAACGAATGACCAAAACTTAACACTCTTGTTTATATTAAACCTCAATGATGGGTGTTTACAAGTTACATGGCAAAATTCTCGTTACAGTGGTATGCAATCTTCCATATAACGGATAGAAATCGGTAAGTTTGTGGAGTCTTCGAATGGATTGGGAATGGGTAGGATTGGAAAGAATTGGATTTCAGGTTAGTTATTCAAGGTTTTATGAAATGTAGAGATAGAGTGGAATTATAAATATTAAAAATTAGTTGATAAAATTTTATTTTTAATTTAAAAATTAAAAAGAATTTTTTTGCAAAATAACAGTAACCATTTAGAACTTGAAATTTTTTTTCTTTTTAATATTTAAAAACTCAATTAAATGGTTAATAAATTATTAATATTCAATTAGGTCTAGATACTTACTTAGTGTCAAATTGATTTTTATTTTAATTCGAAATCTCTATGTTAAAATGAATGCAAGTGATTTTTAGTTGTTTATTGAGTTTATGAAATTTGGTAAAATGTTTGATACTATATACTTTTGTTATATTGCAGTGTTATATTGTAGTTTGCAAACCTTCTCTACACTTTAAGAATTTTAGAACTTTTATGTGTAGTAAAAAGTAATTTGTATATAAATGTTTTCTGTATTTATTTAAAATGAATATTAATATGATTGAATGTTTTAAATTTACATAAATTGTTATTTTAAATTTGAAAAAAGATTGAAATTAATTTATTATTAATTTTTCATTATTGGAAGAATGGAATGTTTTATTATTTTCAAAGTTTTATATAATTAGTTATTTTAAATTGGAAAAAAGATTGAAATTAATTTATTATTAATTTTTCATTATTGGAAGAATGAAATGTTTTATTATTTTCAAAGTTTTATATAATTAAAATAAAAATTATAGTTGTATATATAGTTGTGTTTTTAATAAAGGTGAATCTACGAAAATATATCTAACACTTTTTAGTGAAGCTTTGAATTTGGATGTAAAAGATAAAGTGTCAAATAATTCAACGAGGAAATAAGTCAATGTTCAATATATAATTTGTAAAAAAATTATAAAAGAATGAATGCATTAGATTTCACATATTTTTAAAATATTTTTAAACTATATTTTTTTTTGTTATTTTGACAGTTTAATTGATTAATAATTGAATCTTTGTATTCTTAAAAATGGTTTTTTAATTATTTATGTAATTACAAAATTAAACACACCCTTTTAAAGAGGAAAATTCCATTATTTAATTTTTATAATTTTTTGTAATTCTAAAAACATTAGAATTTTTTTAGTGTAAGTTTTAAAAGAAATTAAAATTGTATGTGGGCTGGTGCAAGGTAATGATACCCAATTATGACAAGTTAGTTGCAATGACATGCTGGAAAAACAGAAATATTATCATTAAAATGAATTACTAGAGGTACCTACAAAAAAAATTCAGATTAGGTGTAAGAAAATGAAACGTAGAATGACAGATGACCTTCTGGAATATATAACTTTTATTTATGGAAACGTAGTATAACCACCCCAAAATGTCATTATTTTAAGATTGGTATGTTATTTTTTCTCTAAAACATAATGCACATGTTTTAGTTGAGCCACATGTTTGTTATGTAAATTGTCAATTTATGAGGAAACAAATATGTAGAGGCGTAGGCAACAGAAGAATCCTGTGCGGGGCTATTTTTCCAAAATTTTAAAAGTTAATTTAATATTTTTTTAAAATTACGAAAGTAAGTGAATCCTTAAAACGACATGGTCAAGTGTTGGTACACCATATCATGGTTTGAAAATCATCAAAAAACCTTCTTTTTTTTAGCTTGTAGGTATTCTGGTACTCTTGTGCGGGTTCTTTTATGTTCTTGAAATAGGTAAGCCAATCAAAAGTTATAGGCCAAATAAACGAACTATGTTTTTTACAAATTTGACGTGAGTGCATTTAAAAATGAATTAAAAATAGAAAACAACAACAGATCTATTCAAAAAATATATAGTTAGAATCTGCACGCAGAGCTCGAAAAGTGTGTGCAATTTCATCTACAGTGCACCAGTGGAGCATATGCGGAACTAGGTGTGAAAAACACAAAGTTACAGCATTTGATGTCTTCTGCCATAAATCAGACCGAGCCTCAAGGTTTGGCAGTCCGAAAGAAAATTACAAGCTTGCAAGAGCGCCAAAAACAATTTGAATACAGAGACGCGTGCGTGAAAATACGAGCACGTGTAGTTGTGCGCACGTGTGTCTAATAGCACGCACATGTAGATGCGTGCATGCTTGTCTAAGAGCGCGCACACATTGTTTAATTTTGTTTGTCAAGGGGATACATAAAGTTGACAAAGGAAATTAAATAAAACATACAAAGGGATACGTAAAGTTGAAAAATTAAATTAAAGAAAACATATAATTTGCAATGAAAAAATAATAGGGTGGTAATAAACTACACTTGTGTCGTCCATTGTCATCTACAATTCAAGCTTCAAGGTGGTAGCCTTGGGACTAGACATAGGTCGCAGGTTCAAATCTCCTCAGTTCAGTTTGATATCGAACAAGATGATGATGATGGAGATGTTGATGAGGAAAGTGGAGATGAAAATGATGATGAAGAGGAGGTCGATGATGATGATGATGAGGATGATGATGATGATGATGAGGATGAGGATGAGGATTATGATGGTGATGATGATGATCATGATGATCATGATGATCATGGTGATGATGATGAAGATGTTGATGATGATGATGATGACGATGGTGATGCAGATGATGATGATGATGATGAAGATGATGATGATGATGGAGATGTTGACGAGGAAGGGGGAGATGACAATGATGATGAAGAGTAGAATGATGATGAGGATGATGAGGATGATGTTGATGATGAAGAGGAGGACGATGATGATGATGATGGTGATGATGAAGAGGAGGACGATGATGGTGATGAGGATGATGGTGATGAGGATGATGATGATGATGGTGATGATGATGATGATGGTGATGGCTCATAAAAAACCCTGAGTATACAAACACATGTTTAGGCCAATTATTTATACTTTCATTAGAGAATGGTTGTAAGTTGGATGATGACGATGGTGATGATGATGATGATGATGATGATGATGATGATGATGAAGATGATGATCACAATGATGATGATCATCATCATAATATTCATCATCATAACCATCATCACCATCATCCTATTAACCATCATCATCATCATCACCATCATCATGTCATCATTATCATCCTCATCACCATCATCCTCATCCTCATCATTGTCATCCTCCTCTTCATCGTCACCATCATCACCATCATCCTTACCATCATCATCATCATCCTCATCGACACCATCATCATTCTCCTCTTCATCATCATTGTCATCTTCCCCCTCCTCATCAACATCTCCATCATCATCATAATCATCTTCATCATCATCATCATCATCATCATCTACATCACCATCGTGATGGTGATGGTGATGGTGATGGTGATGGTGATGATGATGAGGATGATGGTGAGGATGATGGTGATGAGGATGATGATGATGGTGGTGATGAAGATGATGATGATGATGAAGATGATGACCACGATGATGATGATGTTGAACATCATCACCATCATCCTCATCCTCATCATCGTCCTCCTCTTCATCATCATTGTCATCCCCCCCTTCCTCGTCAACATCTCCATCATCATCATCATCAACAGCAGCAGCAGCAGCAGCGTCATCTTCATCACCCTCATCATCATCCTCAGCATCTTCATCTTCATCACCATCATCATCATCATCATCTCATCATCATAATCATCACCATCACCATCATAATCATCATCAACATCTTCATCATCATTGTCATCTCCCCCTTCCTCATCACCATATCCATCATCATCATCATCTTCGTCATCCTCATCACCATCGTCATCATCATCAAAATATTCATCATCATCACCATTAGCATCACGAGATGATGATGAAGATGACGATGAAGATGTTGATGATGATAACGAGATGATGATGGTGATGATGATGATGATGGTGATGATGATGACGAGATGATGATGGTAATGATAATGGTGATGATGATGAAGATGTTGATGATGATGACGAAGGTGATGAAGATGATGTTGATGATGATGAAGAAGATGATGATGAGGAAGGGGGAGATGACAATGATTATGAAGAGGAGGACGATGATGAGGATGACGATGAGGATGATGGTGATGAGGATGATGATGGTGAGGATGATGACGATGATGGTGATGGTGATGGTGATGATGATGATGATGATGATGAGGATGATGATGATGATGGTGATGATGATGATGGTGATGATGAAGATGATGATGATGATGACGATGATGGATATGTTGATGGGGAAGGGGGGATGACAATGACGATGAAGAGGAGGACGATGGTGATGATGATGAGGATCATAGTGATGAGGATGATGATGGTGAGGATGATGATGATGGTGATGATGATGATGATGGTGATGATGATGATGATGATGATGATGATGTTGTTGATGATGATGGTGATGAGGATGATGATGATGATGGTGATGATGATTATGATGATGATGATGATGATTATGAAGAAGATGATGAGGATGACGATGATGATGAGGATGAGGATGACGATGATGATGATGATGATGATGATGATGATGATGATGATGATGATGATGGAGATGTTGATGAGGAAGATGATGATTATGGAAATGTTGATGCAGAAAGGGGAGATGAGAATGACAATGGAGATATTGATGATGATGATGGTGATGGTGATGGTGATGGCATTGAAGATGACAATGATGATGATGAAGAAGATGATGATGATAGAGATGTTGACGAGGAAGGGGGTGATGAGAATGATGATGAAGATTTTCATGATGGATATGATGTTGTTGATCACCACCATCATCATCATCAACATATTCATCATCATTGTCATCTCCCCCTTCCTCATAAACATCTCAATCATCATCATCATCATCATCATTTTCATCATCATCATCATCATCCTCCTCTTCACCATCTATTAACACCTAAAAAGTGTTCACTACCTCATTACCACATTATATGGCTCATTTGTCCATTTTCCTACCATTTTTCCCTTAAAATCCCAAAAAATCCCATTAAAAAGCCTCCAAAAGGCCTAAAATGCCTCCAAAAGGCCACAAAACCATCAAAATAGCCTTAAAAAGGCTAAAAAACCCCCTTTTCCTCCAAAAATAGCAAAAATCCCCTAAAAAGGAATAAAAAATATAAAATAATGAGGAAAAGGAGGAAAAAACCCTATACAGCTGCCCAAAACTATGTGTTTCCTAAAACCATGGGTCAGCACTCCACCACCAAAAAACTATAAATAGGTGATGGAGATCCCTTATTTCATATCCACAATCACAAGCACCCTTACTCTGCCAAAATCTCTCTCGAAACCCTAGTTCATCATTTGAACTATTTTCACCTTGAGAGCCACTTTGGCCCATCCCCACCATTGGAGAAGGAGAAGGAGCATTCAGAAGCTTGGAGCATCCTCTTGGACACTGCAAAGGGCTTCACCAACCTTGACACTCAAGGTAACATTAATATAAAACCATTTTTTACATCTTTTGTTTATGTCTCATGCAATGATTAAAGTAGTTTGTTAATTGTTGTTTTAGCTTAATCTTTTAATCATTATTGAACTTCTACTAAGGAGTCCATTCTCCTTAGTAGGTGCTCATTTGCACAAGCTAGGGGTAAAACCCTAGCTACAGTTTTGGCGACTCCCCTAGTTTTCGAATTTCTGGTTTTCGTTTTTAAAATTTTTTCCTTTCGGCCGCCGCATACCGCGTCTTTTTCCCTCTATAGTCGCGTCCCGACCGCGCCTTTCAGGCCTTTACCCGCGATCCGACCGTGGCTCTCAGACTGCTTCCGACGCTCTGTCGACGGATTCAAGTCTGTTACCTGCGATCCGACCGTGGCTAATCAGCCTGTTTGCCGCGATCTGACTGCGCCTGTCGGCCTTTTTCACGCGTCCCGACTGCGGCTTTCTGCCTCTTTCGGGCGTCCCGACTGTGCTTGTTAGCCTTTTTGCCGCGACCCGACTGTGTCTTTTTCCATTTTTCCTGCGTCCTGACTGCCACTGTTGGCCCGATAGCCGCGACCCGACTGTGTCTTTTCCCCTATTTCCTGCGTCCCGACTGCCTCTGTTGGCCCGATAGCCGCGACCTGACCGCCGCTGTTTCCCTCAAACCCGCGGTCGGCCTGTTCTGATCCGCCACAGACCCGCGGTCTGATTTCTGCTCTTTTCCTGTTTTGAGCCCAGCCCCTCTTGCTGCAATATTTTCTGCATTTGAACAGCCCTATGTCCCACCTGCAGCCCACTTCCTTACAGCCTTTCTACAACATAATTTCTGTTCCTTTTACAGAATCTTTTTAAAATTTCAGTATTTTTATTTCAGAAAATTTTGCAAGTTAAAAGAATCAATTCCAGCATTATTGATAGATTAAAAGTTGCCCTCCCTTGTGGCACTTCTGTTTTTGGGTTCAACACCTCACGAGCACACACTCTGTCACATAAAATCAAGTGAGCCTTAAAAAGTACCTAACTAAACCAACATTCTAACCCCACTTGGGGAACACAAAAGAATCATTGTAGTTAGGTAGGATCAGGGGGATAGGCTTCCAATAACACCCCTTGGTTATTTCACTTGAGACATAGTTGTTGTCCAAATAGGGAACCAAAATCCCCTAGTACTTTTTGGCACGGTCACGACCAGTTTATCAGAGGGCCTCTCCCTTAGGAGGGTTGAAGTCGGGAGACTGGTTCCGGAGGCCTGAGTGGAATACCGCACTCCATTCAGTAACCGAAGGGCTACCTTTCGCGGTTCGCGGGATATCCCTGTATAGGGGTATTGCGGTCAACGAACTAAACGGCAGATTCACCTTTCTGGACGTGTCATGAACGGGGTATCTTAGTTGCCATTCTTCTAGGATTGACTACCCGGTGTCCCTCCCGGTAGGGGGATATCATAGCCACTTGGCTTTCCTACTCATATTGTCTGACTTGGATTTCATCACCTTGCAGAGGATATGTTTAGTTGAGTCAGAATACTTTTAGTTAGGTGTTTGCATGCTCCTTTACCTCCCTTTGGTCTAGTGAGTCCACCATTTTTCTTTTTTAGGAAACCTGCTGCTTGTTGGTATTCTGACCATCTTTGTTGTTACTCCACCTATTGTAGCACAGCTGTTGCAGTGGGTGTTTTGAGTTGGTTGTTGGCCTGAGTGCCTTGCTTTTTAGCTCTCCTTCTGCACACTCGGTTGCATTAGGATTTTTGAGCTGTTTTTATACTCACCTCAACCCACAGAGACTAGACACCATCCGTCACCATTGAGTCCCCGAGACATTCTCGGTGCCTCAGGGGCGAGCCCCCACAGCACGGTTCTCTTGACACCACTCGTCATAGATTCCGATCATTGTCCGTTGATACCACTCATCACAGATCTAGAGCCTTGTCACTTGACTCCACTCGTCAGCGACGTAGGCCTTCGTCACCAGATAGTGACGCCCCTTACTTTACCTCTGATTCTGACGAAGAGTCTGAGAACCCTATTTATACTGCCCCTACTAGCCCCATGGCTGGCACGACTTCCACTCCATTTGTCATAGGGACCATTGGTGGCACATCCACCACTACACCAGTTACTACACCTGTTTTGGGTATGCCCTCCATGGGGAACCCATCTACTGTACCCCTCACGGTACCTATTCCCGCAGTGGGAATACCTATCCCCACTACATCAGTGGCTCACACTACCAATGGTGGTGCTGGACCATCCTCCACTACCTCAGTTCCCCCACTTGGGGGAACCACCCTTAATTTTGTCCCTCCATTTGGGGGCACTGGCCCCAACTTGGTCCATAGCACTACTGTGTCACAGCCCTCTTCCAGTTTGCCATTCATGGCTAGCCTCAACCTACCTGACCTGGCCAGATTGACCAACGATCCTATTCGACACGACCCTACATGGCCTCATATGCCTACCAAGCTCCCCTCGGACATCCCTAAGTTCGAGGGTAAGGCCGGTGAGGACCCACAGAACCACATCATGTCTTTCCACCTATGGTGTTCTTCTAACTCCATCGTGGATGACTCTGTTCGCCTCCGTCTCTTACAGCGCACCTTTACTGGCTCTGCAGCCAAATGGTATATTGAGCAACCACATGGGACCCACGCCACCTTTGCCTCCCTAGCCTCTACCTTCCTGCAGTTCTTCCAGTTTCCTGTCCGCTATGACGCGGGCGTTGAGATCCTTCTATCTTGTAGACAAAACACGGCTACCCATATCACGGACCACATCCATGAGTGGCGTCGACGCCGTAGCTTATGCAAGATTAAACTTGACGACCGTATCTTCCTAGATTGGTTCCTCAAATCCCTTCTCCCGGTTATCGCTAAGGATGTAGCTTCAGAAAGACCCCAGTCTGAAGAAGAAGCCATCCTTAAGGCCCAACAGTTCGACCTCATCTACGCCCAATCGGGTTACCTTTATACCATTATACCTGACGCCCCTCGCGGCGAGTCCTCCCATCATGATGCGCCGGGGGCATCCCACGCTGCTGATGGTATCATTGGCCGTGTTTCTTCGCATCCCCAACCATTTTCTATAGCACGACCTACCCCTGGCCCCGACCTGTCGAGGGCTACCTCCCAGTCTGGAGCAACCAATTCATATGCTCCCATGACACATCACCATTCCCATGGACCTTCGTGTCCACCTCAGTGCTTTGGGTATGCGACTCCTGCTTATGCTCCTCCAGTCGCCCCTCAGCCTTACTACCATCAGCAGACTGCCCCGGCTCCTGCGCCTTCACAAGCCCCACCAGCTTATTATCCGCCCCAGGCAGCCCCTGCGGCACATCCACAACCCGCTCCGCAGTCCTATCAGCAACCCCCACAAGTTGCTGCACCTGCTCAGCCTCAACCTGCATATCATCCTCCGCAGCCTGCTCCAGCACCTGCGCAACCTCAGAATCCACCTGCTGCCCAAGGGCAAGTTTACACCCAACACAACCCGCAGCAAAACCAGAATAACCAACGTAACCAGGGCCAACAGAACCGCGGCAAGGGCCGTAATCGGGGAAACAACCAACCTACAGACCAAGCTGGTCAACCGGCTAATCCCCCTGACAACAATAATGCGGCCCCCGCTAATCAAAACCCTGATCGCCCGCCCAAGCAGGCCAAAAACCCCAATTTGCGAACGAACCACCCTTGTTCTATTTGCGGAGTCTATGGACATTACACCCACGCTTGCCCACATTTAGAGCGAGCTCGGCAGCTTTGGGTTGACGAGGCCCATCGCCAAGGGCATGCGGCTCCCCAAGCACCGCCCAACCCCCCCCAACCTCAGCAACCCCCTTTAGTGCTGCAAAACCCATTACCGACCCAAGGCGTAGTGAACACTCAGCCGTTGGCTCCCCATCAAGCCAATGCGGCCCAACAACAACAGATCACCTACGCTGCTCCTGATCAACCCGTGTTCGACTCAGGTACCCACCACTTACTGATGATGTCATCTGCTGACGTCAACCTCCAGACCCGTCGGAACCAATATGGCTCCACCTCTGAAGCCCCTCCCACGGATAAACCTACTAACGCCCACCCCACTGATCAGGCGTTACGTTTACCTCCGCCTCCCATAGACGGCGCTGCGAAAGCACCTCGTTTCCCACTTCGCCGAATCAACAATAACCCTAACGCGCGCGCTGCGTCAAACTACAACATCGTAGACGACCTAGCCCAATCTCCCGCAGCCATGTCTGCATTGGAAGTCTTGAAGAACTGCCCTTCCCAGCGCAAGACTTTACTTTCCGCCATCGGGGGGATTGACCCAACTGATTCACATTTGATGGCGTTTGATTTAGACCAGTCTGAACCACGCCTACCTTCCAGCTTAGCCTTCCAAGTTACAGTCTCCGTTAGGAATCTTGTTATCCATCGGTGCATCATCGATGAAGGTGCTTCCACATGCGTTATGTCTACATTTGTATGGCAGAAGCTGGGATCCCCTCCTCTCCAGCAGTCCACCACTGCGTTACGTGCCTACGACGGTCGTTCGGCCCAGCCCCAAGGCCTTCTACCCAACGTTCCAGTCCAGTTAGGTGGTAAAACAGTTCTTATTGACATAGAGGTAATCAATGCCCAATTGGATTACAACCTTCTACTTGGCCGCAGCTACATGTATGCCATGCGGGCGATTGCCTCTTCTGTCTTTCGCACCATGATGTTCCCCCATGAAGGACGCGTGGTTAAGATTGACCAGCTCACCTACTATGATCCCAGTGCTCCGGCGGCACCGGAAAATGTTCTCCCCATGGTTGAACAACCTGTTTCCCCTGCCACCACCTCGTTTGTTTCCTCTACGGGGCCTGGAGTCTACTCAGACGCGCCGATGACCTCCACCTTTCAATCCATTCCTCCGCCGTCATCTACGCCCGAAATGTCTGACTTATGTACCTTGTCCCATGACATCCTACCACCTAACAATCAACCATCCTTGTTGCCTAAACCACCATTGGTACCTAGTCACATTGGTGTTACACCGATCCATACGATCCCCTTCCTAGTTCCTCCAGCAGGAGTAGTAAGCGCCCCGGTCATGGCTACCCTTAGTCTCCCTGGGTTAACCTTGGGATTACCTGTATGGTATCTTTCGCCTCCCGTTCGCCCGCCGACACCAGATGTCGTCCTCCAACCAGTGCAACCCATGGCTACTTCCACTCAGCCACCTCCAGGTGTCTCTTCCCCTTCGTCCTCCACGACACCTCCTCCTCCTCCTCAACCCACTGGGGGCAGAGGTCCACAACCTTACACTGCTGTCCCACCTCCCAAGACAGTCAAGAACCCTCCAGTGTTTCGTGCTCCTCCCAAATGCTCGCTGTGTGACGAGTTGGGCCATGCGACCCACCAATGCCCACAGTTACCCGCATTGCAGAAGCACATGCAAATGCTCGATGATGACCCCAACATCCCAACTGTCGAACTAAACCCCACTCCTAAGCCTAAAGATAAGTCCCTACGTACCAACCACTCCTGCGCCATCTGCGGTATTTACGGGCACTATTCACATCACTGTCCCGATCTCCCGGATTACCGAGCAGCTCTCTATGAGATGAACAATCTGGATCTTGAGACGGCACCACCTACCATTGAGGAGATCTACCCCCCAGACTCTTCACCTTCCGGAGAGGTTAATACCATCTATATGATCTCTTCCACCACTACTCCCTCGTCAACCGATTTGACGACGCAAATGTTCCGTACTGATGAGGAGATTCTTGAGGCCCTTACTGCCCCGGATTATCCTTGGGATGATATGCACCACCGTTCCTATTTCATCCCAGAAGCGTCTTCCTCTAGCACCGCTACCCAATACACGGTCGAATCCAAAGACTTCCTCCCCACCAAGGTTGACTGGTTCAAGGACCCTATTCCTGCTCCTGATGCCTTCGAGGAGGGCAACATGGCCAACATCTCACCTGTCATCCAAGTTGATATTGCTGCTCCAGGTCGTGCCCCTGAACTCATTACTTTAGGAGCATTCTGCAGTAAACAAGAGATTGAGGACTACACACACCTTTTCAAAGAATTCCGTGATGTCTTTGCCTGGTCCTATACCGAAGTGCCCGGTCTTGACCCCGCCATCATAGAGCACCACCTTGACACCTCTGAGTCAAGGGGCATAATAGATTCCCTCGACCCTGGGATAGGGGGCATGATCAATCATTTTGAACCTTCCCCATCACATCTATCACAGCACATCAATGAACCCATCGTTCAAACCCACACATATGTGATCCATAATCACAAACCCCATAATCACAAACCCCGTGATGATGCTTGAGATCATTTCTCGCTCTCACTTGGACCAATATCAACATTGTGTCCAGACGCCACTAGTCGCCTTGGTTTGCGTGCCACATCGGCCGTTCTCCGTTTTTCACATATGTTATATCATCGGATTCATTTTTCCGAGCCGGTGATGATGCTAGAGATCATTTCTCGCTCTCACCTCCAGATTTTCTGGGCATTTTTCAAAATGCCCCCGTCACCTCGGTTTGCGTGCCACATCGGCCGTCACCCGTTTTTGACATCCTTTATATCGCCGGATTCATTTTTCCGATCTCGTGATGATGCTTGAGATCATTTCTCGCTCTCACTTGGTACAATTTCAACATTGTGTCCCAACACCTTGCTGCCTCGGTTTGCGTGCCACATCGGCCGCCATCGGATTGTTCCACATTTTTACATGAGCCATTCACTCCTGTCATACTGCAAATGTTTCGTTATTTTGCCACCATTTCATCTACCCCGCAAGGAGGTCCATCAGTGTTCCCACCTACCCTCGTTCTTGGTCATCATTACTAAACCTTGATTGAACACTTCCTCCTTGCCTGGCCATTCCTTTTGTTCGGTATAATTTTATCCCTTTTTCGGGCCGGACAAGTCCTTTACGAA